>CM041778.1:356745642-357268692 GCA_023374045.1 Limonium bicolor | reverse complement strand
GCTCTTGGGATTTTGAAAGGATAGAATTGAAGAGCTTGATGAGAGGAAGAGATCGGTGGTGTTTGTTTTTGATTTGGACATGTGAGCTAGATTTTACAAGAGGTCAAAGGTAGAGTTTAAATGGTGGTGGTGTGTATTACCGTGAGAGAGCAGCAAGAAGGGAGGTAGAAGAAGAGTGGAGCCGTGTGAAATGAGAAAGAAATGAGAGAATGAAGATAACCTTTGCTTTTTGAAGATATTTGTTCTTTTAAAGCAAATAGTACATTAATTAGTCATTCTTTCTTTTCTTAGTAAATTAACAAGGGTGGTGAGTCACCACACCTTAAAAACCGGCCCCAATAGTACCTAGGGGTATTTTAGACTTTATTAATCAATTGTCTCACTTATAACATCATATGTTACAAACTAGCTTATTAAGGTTACTATTCACAAAAACAAGGCACATAGAAGTGAAATTTTGATTTCCCATTGATATAGCCACCCAAATGTGATACTATATAGTACACATGTTAATTAAAGAGTAATGATGGACATTTAGCCATTCAAAACTCATTTACAAGACAATTTTTCAAAAAAAAACGTGCTTTAAGACTCCTTAAAGCGCTTTTTGTGTTTTAACTTGTTTTCAAGCTTGGTTTTCTTTGGTAATTGACTTAATATGTTCATTAACATATTTATAAGGTATAGATATGACCATTAGGTCTTATACCAATTTATCCCAAGCTTAGAGCCCATTTTCGCTCTTATTGACTTTAAGGTATTTTCTTGTGTTTTGTTTGGTTTCATTGTCTACCAAAGTTTCCTAAGGACTTAATTAGCCTTATAAAGTCATAATTAAATATTATCAAGTCTTGGTAGGCTCTTTGGGTCCTAACCAAGTTCACTCCAAGCTTAGAGCATGTTTTTGCTCAAACCGTGTCTTAGTGTTTTATTGTGTTTTACCATGGTTTAAATGGTTCATTTATGTTTCTAAAGCACTACCAGTGAATACTGGAAACCTACTATATCCAACCCGCCCTCCACAACCCCTGTTTTATAACTTGGGAAACAACGCCAGAGAGATGAAAGTCCTCTCATACTCGGGAATACCCGATCTGGCTGTTATTAAATACCTTTAGGGTACGGAGAACCTGTCATACGGTAGATCCCGAAAATTGGGAATCCCGGAGACGGTCTCCATCTGAACAACTTTAACCGCATTTAATAGCGAAGAATGAAGGAATTTGTGTATAGGAGAATAGAGTTTCCGGCAACCTGGGTCGACATGCAGAGCAGTCGAGAATAACCAGCTTGCAACGCACTGACCGTGCAACAAGCAAGAAGTGGATTAGTGAAACCCGAGACGAATGTCTATGGGACCACAGTTGGTAAGTAATACACCAACGGTATACCAACCAACTAAGGAACTATAACGTAGTGCCCAAACAAGAGACAAGTCTCAGTAACCACGACGATGCGTGGAACGGGCTACAAAGAGAAAATAATGCTAAGTAAAAAAAAAAAGGACTTCAAGAATGGGAGACACCCCAGTTGATAACTATTATGTGAATACAGTGAGAAGTTACCCAAAGGTTATTGTCGAGACCGTAAGAACAAATAAGGGCCAACAAGGCCACTGATGATAGTGCGGGGGTAAAAACAATACCACAACCGGTATGTGTTGAACCGATAGCCAGTTAGCATGGCGCACTTGCCATAGCAAGTGCTGCTATAACAGGGCTATTCGGGAAATTTATAACCACTACAAAGTACTTGGAAAAGTACAATAAAGTTAAATTTGATTGTCATAACAGTGGAAGGGCCTGCTAGCCTAACCTCTGTAATTGTAAGTACACCAGTCAGCGAGAAGCTAGACTTGGCTAAGGTAAGAAGATGTTGTGAAACCATGAAAATTTTTCTTTCAACCCAGATTTATTCAAACCCTTTTCTTTCAAAACCAAATTTTCTTTCAAACCAACACTTCTTTCCAACCTTCTTTTACACCAAACCAGTAAAACCAAGGGCATATGATAAGATACAATAGTGGATAAACTTTCCTTCGATTAAGTTCGGGAAGCACGGGACGCATATTGTCAAGGGACAATATAAGGGAGTTGACAACAGAATACTTCACCTAGGCGTGTGACGGACACTACGAGTGTACCAACTGAATTGTGGGACGACCGCACTCCGATAGGAGCTTGTGGGCCTGACAGACCTACTTATGGGATAGTCGGGTAGGTAGCAATGTATCATTATGGTACCCCACATATGTATACGAGTGGAGTCCGAAACACGGGAAGTAGTCGACTCCGTCTACGGTCAGCAGTATAAATCAAACAAGAGCTAGAGAATACAAGGAATGGTTGAAGTTAAGGAACTCAGTTAAGTTAACGAGACTAAAGGAATTAGTGAATTCCTTCAAGGAAATGTTAAAGAGTCAGGAGGTGCGAAGTGCACTAACTTCAATATAAAGACATCTTATACGTCTTAAGGATCCTCAAGGATAAACATGATAGCTGGAACGGAGACCCAGCCTATGCATGGCAAGGCAGATGCCTGATGTGGACACATTAGCGTGCAACGAACGTGATGAAACTTCCAGAATGAGTACCTACACTACCAGGAAATATTGATCTTCACAGAAGGAGATAAAAGCCAGTTAAGAACGCAAGCGGCGTGGCTAACGGAATGTACCTATAAGTGCAAGCCAAATGTAATGGCATATTTTGATAACACCCAGGAGCAATCCTTGAGGGGTATTTGGATTAAACATGGTTGGATGAAGCAATAAAATTGAAACACAAGATTTGAAACAAATACTTGGATTAAACGCTGAAGGTAACCTACTTAACAGTAAGACCCTAAGTTGCCAAAGAGACAACTTGGAAGGAAGCGTGACGGTAAGGCTTATAAGCCACAACAACCTGTATTATGTAATGTGATCGGTTGCAGAAGTATATGTTACACAGGGAAATAGAGCGGAGAACGAACCACTGCTTTAAGAGTGGGGATACCTCTCGATATCGTGAAACCGCGAGAGCGGTAGTTGTGTGGACCAAGTTCAAGAAATATGTGGAGGATGGACCACGTTGTTATTACCCCAGGATGATTTGAATAAAATAATACGAAAAGAAGTGCTCGTACCAGTTGAGTACACAGGAAGAGTGATAAGTCTGATAGCAATCACCATAGGTGTGTGAAGCTAAATGTGTAGCGAACAACGCTCAAGAAACATAAAGGCTCAAGAAAAAAAAATAATAGTATATTCAAAAATCAGCCAAATAAGTGGCCAGATAAACCCAACGTAATGGCGGAAGCTAATATAATAGCGGATGCAGTATAAGTTGATGTTGTATAATAAGTAAGGATACGGGGCGCAATAAGCGACCGTTGTGTGAGTATTGTTAGATGATAAAATGGGAGTGAGCAGAGTTATGAGTTAAACCCAGTAAAGATACAACAATAAGTGATAGCAAACGAACCGAGCAGTAAGCCGGTGACTAGTATTATGTGATAAGAATTTCAGTAAAACACAGTGTAAATTCCTATCGCAATCGCATGAGAGATTTGCTGTCAAGGGTTTACGCCTCTGCACTCTGTATGACTGAGTGTTTTGGTATTGCACTTGCGCAGTAATGATCGAGTGGGATAGCTAGGAATCAGAAGCATGGTAATTGTGGAAGGAATAATGTTATAATGGCCGATGCATAGGAAATGCAAGGCCGCACCAATAAAAGAGTACTTGTACCAAACCAAATGTGGAGACATGATTAACAGTAAGTGACTACAGTAGCACTAACTGCCAAATATCGGTATGGAATATACCCCAAATGTTGTAAATAGCTGAGAGAGCACTACACACTAGGTAGTAGCTCAATCTCAACTGACAGTAAGTCGGTAGAAGCAAGTCAATCATTGTGAATTACATAGTAGTTTACGCTGTAAGCTGTTGGAGAAATGGATGGAAAGTTTTGAAACTCACCGAATTCGCTCAGGGTAAGAGATACCATGCGTCGGTTGAGAAACCATTGTTACCTAGATAAGGGTAATACATTGGAGATGTACAATACAACAACAGTAGCAAGTGGGGCAAACTAGCTCTACAACTATCAGAGTTGCGCAACAGAGGCCAGAGAGCCCATGCACCAGATACTGAATATACATGGTGAATATGAATAAATGGCTAGTTATCAATGCCTAAAAGCCTCACAGGGAGGACCGAAACCGGTTATGAGTTAGAACTCCAATGCAAATTCTTGGTTTAGGGACTAAACCGCCAATATGGTTAAGATCCTCTAATCAGAATCCATTGTGTAATAGACCGCGTGGAAGTCAAAACACTTCACGACGGCAGAACACTTTAAGCCAAGGTTTAGTGACTGATTACGTGGGCGTAATCCCTTTTAAGGGGGGTAGAGCGCAAAACCACTTAGTGTGTTTTACCGTACAAGTGTACGTGAATTGGGTTGTGCATAGCACAAAATGATTTGTTATGATGGTTGGCGCGTGTGTTATATAAACATACGCATTTGTTTGTGGTTAAATTGTGGTAATTGCGCACAGAAGATGCGAATACCATTATGGGAAGTGCGTTTATTTTGTTAACAGTGGTGTGTGAGAGTACAAGTGGAAGGGAGTAAAGAAACTCCCGGGGAACTAAAACCCCGACGGTGCATAAATGTAAACCATGTATTGTATTTTAAAAAAAATATATGTATATATATATACAATGTTGTGATTTATGAAAGGGGTATGAGACCGACATAGAATCTAGTGAGAATTAAATTCCCTAGGTAACTTGAATTAAGTTGGATTTGGGTGATGATTGATAGACAGAGTTCTATCCCTTGGAGATGTTATGATCATGATTAGAATGATTTAAAAGATAGAAAATTGGAAATGAGTGATTTATACGATGCTTGAAAAGAAGTGGGAGGTGAAACTTGATTATCATGAGATCAAGGGAAGCCGAACACAAATTGGGGTGGAAAGATAGTCCAACACTGATGCTGATCACATCAGGTTGGATGACTCTTGAAGCTCCCTGTAAGTGGTCACAAACAACCATGTTAAGAAAAATACAAGGAGCATAAATTGGACTTGGAGTTGTGTGGTGTTTTCAAAAGGATTTTCAATTGGTGTTTTCAAACAATCGATTAATATTTTGAATAAAAGATCTTCTTATACTTAACCTAGTAAAGAATATTTTTGTAGTACTTGCTCACGAGCTGAGGACGTATGAGCCTTTGTCTTCGGACCGGTGACATGAGAAGTATATATGTTAAAAATTAAGTGACTGTTTTGATCTCCCAATGGAACGGGGACCAGAAGGTGTCCATCGCGACCGGGTTCTGCGGGATCACAGTGTATATGTACTCAACGTGGGATTCGAACCCATAGAGAGATGGAAAAGGTATTTCTGTTTGATATACATGCTATGACATGTTGTTTGGTATGTGTGATAAAGGTTATTTTGACTTTGATCTCCTAAAGTGTATGCTATCAAGACCTATGAGTCTAAATGTGGTTATGTCACCCAGACCTAAGAGTCTGAGGGATATTGTATAGGTGCAAGTGTGGTGAAGGTACCCGGACCATTAAGTCCGAGGTTACCATGTGAGTATGATATTTTATGTATAATGGATAGGTTGCCCGGACCATTAAGTCGAGGTTGGATGTAAAGGGTGGTTGGTAATGGAAGTTTTATGGCTATAAGTAATTCCCGTATTCTAATCCAATGATGCGAGGAAATGTGAACTTCAAGGACGAAGTTCTTTTAAGGGGGGTAGATTGAAATACCCCAAACCTAGGTATGTTGTGTAAATGTTAAACTATGGTATTTAAAGGCTAAAAAGTGCTTTAGAAACATAAATGAACCATTTAAACCATGGTAAAACACAATAAAACACTAAGACACGGTTTGAGCAAAACATGCTCTAAGCTTGGAGTGAACTTGGTTAGGACCCAAAGAGCCTACCAAGACTTGATAATATTTAATTATGACTTTATAAGGCTAATTAAGTCCTTAGGAAACTTTGGTAGACAATGAAACCAAACAAAACACAAGAAAATACCTTAAAGTCAATAAGAGCAAAAATGTGCTCTAAGTTTGGGATAAATTGGTATAAGACCTAATAGTCATATCTATACCTTATAAATATGTTAATGAACATATTAAGTCAATTATCAAAGAAAACCAAGCTTGAAAACAAGTTAAAACACAAAAAGCGCTTTAGGAGTCTTAAAGCACATTTTTTGAAAAATTGTCTTGTAAATGAGTTTTGAATGGCTAAATGTCCATCATTACTCTTTAATTAACATGTGTACTATATAGTATCACATTTGGGTGGCTATATCAATGGGAAATCAAAAATTTCACTTCTATGTGCCTTGTTTTTGTGAATAGTAACCTTAATAAGCTAGTTTGTAACATATGATGTTATAAGTGAGACAATTGATTAATAAAGTCTAAAATACCCCTAGGTACTATTGGGGGCCGGTTTTTAAGGTGTGGTGACTCACCACCCTTGTTAATTTACTAAGAAAAGAAAGAATGACTAATTAATGTACTATTTGCTTTAAAAGAACAAATATCTTCAAAAAGCAAAGGTTATCTTCATTCTCTCATTTCTTTCTCATTTCACACGGCTCCACTCTTCTTCTACCTCCCTTCTTGCTGCTCTCTCACGGTAATACACACCACCGCCATTTAAACTCTACCTTTGACCTCTTGTAAAATCTAGCTCACATGTCCAAATCAAAAACAAACACCACCGATCTCTTCCTCTCATCAAGCTCTTCAATTCTATCCTTTCAAAATCCCAAGAGCTCTGTTTTGGTGCCAAGAGGAATCACCATGGAAGGAGCTTGAGCTCACCTTTTCACATATTATTGATCTCCTTTGCTTCTAGGTAAGGAATCTCAATGAAAAATCAAGTTTCCTTCATGTTTTTGCCTTGACCGAAATTGCACATTAATGGTTCTTTTGTGTGACCTTGTTCTAGCTCCATTCCAACCTTTCATGGACTAGGTGGAGTCCTCTCTTCATAGATATTCAAACTCTCTTCAAAGACCAAGGTAAAACAACTACATCAGTGTTTTGAAATAATGTAAACCTAGGGTTTACAATGAGATGAAGCATAAAGCTTATATACTCATTTCAATGTTGGTATATTGTTTAGTAGTTGACAAGGAATGAAATGCCTTACCGGTTTATGAGGAAACAAGAAAGAAGTGTAATACCCGGATCTAACAAATGGCGATTAAATTACCCTAATATGATTATAAAAGGCCTAATGGTGCCTAAAGAGTATTGGTAAAGAAAAATAACCAAAAGAAAAGAAAAACGCTTGAAAAGCGAAAAACGCTAGAATGCGCGTTAAATGAGTATAAGAGATACATGATCTCGAGAGGGTCCGAGATGGATTCCTAAGGCTTAGTTAGGCCTAATTAGTATACGGGAGTGATTCCCGAAGAAAACGGATCCAAATAATGGATTAAAAATGCTAACGGAGTTTTATAGCACGCTTTTCGAGTATACCGAAAACGTGACTTTAAGTGGTCAAACGGACCCGTAAAAATTATAGTTGATTAAATAACTATAATTAAGTATTAATGGAAGCTTACTAACCATTAAAATTAATTAAACGAGAAAATTCCGGAAAACGGACCCGGTAAGTGAATAGTGACGAAACCGGGAGACGAAACGCGTTTAATTCGAAAAGACGAAAAACGACCCGGGCTATTAATTAGTGTGGGCCGGTTTTAATTAATAAGTGTACACCCATTAATAGCTTGCTAGCTATTAAGTAATAACAAGACAAATAAATAAGTAAGAAAGCAAATAGTATAAAGCTAAAAAGTAGAAAGTAAAGTACTTACCTCTCATTTCTCCTCCTTCACTCACGTACTGAATTGCTCCAGAGACTTGCAAACTCCTTCTTCTTCCTCTCTGTACGCGCGACACCAACAGCTCACAAGCCTCACCTTCTTTCACCTCCATCTTACTCATTTCTCCACCGAATCGCACGAAATTGGTACCGTTGAACTCGTCTCGGTGAGAGCTTCGATCTCTACCCATCAAAGTTTCGATTCCTCCATTTTCATCTCCATGGACGTGGGAGCTTTTGGAGCTTGAAGAGTAGATTTCAACCCTTCTTCTCTTCCTGAGTGCCTTAAGGTATATATAAGTGAGTATTTATACCATTTCAAGCCTATTCTACCATTTGTGAGACTTTTTTTCCTCACGTTGGAAAACTCCTCTCATTTCAGCCGAGACCATATGTTTTTGTGGGGTGTTGGAAACCTCTCCAACTGATTGCCAATCCAACCATTTGGGTTCTTCAAGGTAAAACCTAGATTAAACTTTGAAAACTAGCACTTAATATATATATTAGGTTTTGTGGAGGAAAAATAAATTGATTGTTGAATGTGTGATGGGCTGCGGTTGTTGTGGGCAATCCAAAGCCCTTGTGTGGTGTGGAAAACAAGAGGAGAAAGAGGGAACAAGATAAAGAGGAAGAAGAGGAGTGAAAACTGAAAGTGAAACAAGGTAAAGAGCTTACCTTGTATTGGTTTATCTTCTTGCAAAACAGATTTTGTAAGTGGTGAGAATGATCTTGTATTAGTGTAGTGAGATACTACAATTTTAAGATGAGTGAAGCTGTTTTAAGGTTGCTTAAGTGAGAGAAAGAAGCTTGAGTCTAAACTAATACATATGTGTGAACAAGTGGGATTTTTATGTGTTGTTATGTTTAAACCAAACAGGGGAGAAGAGGTGTTTGTGAACATGTTTAGTGTGGTGAAAATGCTTAGTAAAGCAAGCAAGTGCTGTCAAATTTTACTTGGAAACCAAGGGTGATTAAGAGAGTGAAACCTAGGATAAACTAGGTATGTTTAGAAGATGAAAGTGAGTGATAAATCACTTGGAATTTGGAAGAAAAGAGAAGGGTGCTTGGAGTAGAACTGGAGGGGAAAATAATGTCATTTTGGTGCTAGGAATGACATTAGTAAGTGAGTTTTGAATGGTTTAAAGAAGAGACCAAAATCTGTTGCAAATCTGATAGAAAAGCAAGTGGAAAACTAGTTTCTAAGTGTAAATAACTTAAGAGAAATTAACTAGATTGGTGAGTGTACTTGATGCTTGGGTTTAAGGTGATTAAGAAGGGTAATTAAGTGCTTAAACATGTGGATTTAAGGTGGGGAAGATTGGATAATTAAAGGACTAAGAGATAACCTGTAACAGAGATAGAAAATGCCAATTCTGCAAAATCTGTAGCAGGGTCCGGGACTTAGGTCCAGGACCAAGTCCCGGACCACCCCTATTTTTACCCCCGAGAGCTGCCTGCTTGTTTGGTCCGGGTCCTAGCTCTATGCCCAAGTCCCGGACCATATACAATTTTCTAGCCGAGAGTACACACCCATATTGGTCCGGGACTTGGCCTAGGTACAAGGTCCCGGACCATGCATTATTTTTTGGCCGAGAGTTTGTTTTGTGATTGATCCGGGACTTAGGGTATGGACCAAGTCCCGGACCACCCCCAGAAACCTACAGAGAGTATTTTAAAGGTTGTAAATGATGGGGGTTTGAATGTTAATGATGTTATAACATGTTAAGGCCTTGTTTGGTGATATGTAAAGGCCCTAAGAAGTGTTAGAAAGTGTTAGAAGTGATTGAGAGTGAGAACTCAAATTAACAATTAACAAGAATAAACCGAGATAACGGGATAACGGGGTAAGTACGGGAGTAGCATTTTTTATGTACCGTATGAGCTTAGTATTAATAATAATGTTTGAAACATTATCAGAGAATCGTGCGTGACCCGAGCATGGTGAGATGACACGGTAAAAGTAAAAACCCCGGTGAAAGGTATGATTTTCTCATGCCCCGTATGCTAACCGAGTTACTCTGATTTGTGTGTTTGTGTGCCGGCTTAATCAAGACTAAAGCATGAAAATAATCCCTTGTTTGATTATGTATGTCTTGTTGTATGTTGAATGAACTAACATACTTGTATGCCGGTGTGGTCTAACATAGTGTAAAGACCGACTCATAGTGAGTAACGTTCGGCTAGAGATCCGTAGAACGGATCGATGCGTATGATAACGAAAACATGCAAACACACACAAGCTATCGATTAAAGTATAACGATAACGCAAACATATGAACTCCCTAGAACGTGAGGAGATGTACGGGTTGAGTAAATACCCGATAACGGTTAGTAAACCTTATTGAAACAATCCACGGAATAAATATGAGTGGAGGAATAAACGAACCTCCATCGAGAGGATCGAAGTTAGTCCAATAATGTAAACATATAAGAAAGGTAAGGAGACCTAAGGGACTATGTGACCCCCTTGAGATACGGTCGGTCTCTTATATGAGGAATTTTACCCGGTATAAGAAAATATCCTAATGTATAATCATATGATTGTGAGGGTAACCCTTAAACCTAAGATTACCCGAATTTAAGTAAAGTTCCCAAAGTCATTAGAAACATCGAGAATGATGCTTCTAGACTAATATACATGATATTATTATAACTCCGAGAGAGGAGTGTATGGGAACGAGAGTAGTCCGAGAGTAGTCGGACCTAAGTAAAAGAGATAGGAACTAAGAGAGAGTTCCGTGAGCTAGTTGAACCTTCCCACCATGCTAGACCCAGAGTAGGGTCGAAACCGGGGAAGTAAGACTATGCTAGAGAGCCATGAGTTTTGGCTTAAGTATGTAAAGAGAGTAACAAGCGTGACGTAGGAGACCTGTAGTGTCTCGAGAATCTACAAGAGCTTGAGTATGAATAACCCAAGAGTGTGGGTGAGATAATGTGTATAAATAACCCGAGAGAAAGGGGTGAGTATATGTATGAGTAACCCGAGAGAATGGGTAAGTATAAGAATGAGTAGCCCAAGAGAATGGGTGTGTATACGAATAAGTAACCCGAGAGAGCGGGTGAGGTATTGAATAAGTAAACAAGGCATAGTGAGGAATAACCCTCAATGCCTAAGAGTAACCAGTTACCACTAACAACATAGTTATGTTAGTTAGGAATCGTGTTCCGTGATTGGATGTAGATTCCTTGTGTGATATACATATATATTGTATTGCCATGATGCATGTTGTTTGATTAAAATGAACTCCATGTATATCCGACCCAAAGTAGTCGGCGTACCGCGGTTAGCACGCGGTATATGCGAATTTCATGCGCAGCGTAAGCTGACCCCCTAGGGGGAACGTTTTTAGTGTGCAGGTACTTGAAGCTGACCACCGTTCGAGAGAGTAGGACGGGGACTGCTGTGAGCATGGGTAGTTAGATTGTAATTACTTATGCGTTTGAATGAGGTGTAAGTCCGAGTATGTATCGGCATCCGTATATTGTAGACTCGGTATAGTAGAGATATGAATTGAGTGTTGTATTTGTATGAAGTACTCGGTTGTTCCAGTTCATCAGACCGTTACGGTATGTAAGAAAGGCCTGGTTAGCCACATGGGTGGCTAACGGCGTTGTTTCACCCCTCGTTGTAAGTTAGAGTTCCGCTGTGCGAGTAAGAGTAATTAGAGAAGGTTTAAGAGGTAATGATGAGATTAACGGTTGGGGTGTTACAAAAATGGTATCAGAGCGAAGTATCGCTCTGATGACTGGAAATACCGAGCTTAGGAAATACCGAGTTAGGATATGGAGACGTAGGGCTAAGGGTTGAGTGGTAGCGTGAGAGATGCGCTAGATAGGAACTTCCAGTATGATCTGGATACCTACAATACCAAACCCGCCCTCCACAACCCCCGTATTGAAAGCTTGGGGAAGACTGCCAGAGAGACGGGGAAACCCAATCTGGCAGTTATTTAATATTTTAATATGAACTAGAACCTGTCATGCGGTAAATCCTGAGAACCGGAAACCCCGGAAATGGACTCCGCTGGAACAATAATAACCGCACACAATGGCGGAAGGTCGAGACATCCTAATTCCAGGAGACCTGAATCTGTGGCAGCCTGGGGCGACATGCTTAGCAGTCGCGAGAACCTAGCTGGCTGAGCAGCAGCAAGGAACAAGGCACCAAACGTGCAACAAGGCGGACCCATGAGAAATAACAAAAACCGAGACACATGTCTACGGACCGCCATAACTAAATAATACCATCAACGGTACACTAACCGACTAAGAATCTAGTCAAGAGTAGATACACCCACCCTGCCACACCCGAAGAGGTTGCAATACCTAACGGGCACAGCTTAGACAGCTACGAGCATAGCTACGGGATATACCCGAATGGGACTACCAAAGTGGTACCTAAATAAGTTAAACCTCGGTAACCACAGTAAAGACGTGGGAACGAGCAACGAGGTAAAGCCTAGAATTAAAGTAATTAAGGAACTCCGAGAATGGAGAAGCACCTAAGGAATGACAGTCATGTCAAGGTGAATGAGAATCAGCTCCAAGGAGCAGTCATCCAACTAGGGGATCAAGGAAGAGCCAACGAGGCTACCAATTACAATGTGAACAATACCGTGACCGGTATGAGTTAACCCAAAAACTGCCTGTACCGCGCACTTGCCTCGGCAAGTGCAGTATAACGGACAGCTAAGAAGAGCTTTGACAAGCGACCAGTACTTAGCAAGTACCAAGACGGCAAGAGAAGCCAATATAGCATCACAAACCCTAAAGAATTCTGAAACGAAACCTTGGTGAGGCCTAATGGCCTGACCACTGTATTGGAAAACATACCAGCCAGCGAGAAGCTGCGGCATTGAAATGCCATGAACATTTATTTTCAAACCCAAATTTTTCTTTCAAACAGAGTATTTTCCAAAAAACTCCTAAATTTTAAAAACCAAACCAGAGAACCACGGTAAGTTATCATATAATGATATAAGAGGAGTTGGCAACAGAATACTTCACTTAGGCGTGACCGACACTACAAGTGTACACAAATGAGACATGGAACGACCGCACTCCAAAGGAGCTTGCGGGCCTGACAGACCAGTTATGAGTTAGTCGGGTAAGTGGTAACGTATCAATAAGATACTCCATGTATGTATACAAGTAGAGTACGGTACACGGGAAGTAGCCCACTCCATACTACGGACGAAAGAGCCAATTCAAACCAAGACAGTTGGACACCTCGAATGATCGAAGAACATAAGAAAGCTTACCGAGATTAAGGAGTCTGGAATCCAGTAAGGTGACGGACCTAATTATATAGCGTTAATAAGTGCGAGAAGCACATAGTATTAAGTGTAGACATTGGATAAGTCTCATCAAATCAAGGAGGAAATGCCTAATAACTGGAATGGATACCAGTGTAAGCAGTAAGATGAATGCCTTAATTGATCACATCAATGTTTGATAAACGGGATAGAATTCCCACAGTATATCTCACTAAGAGAATAACGACCTAATTAAGTAGGTAGAGGAAAAGTACTAATACTCTACCCAATTACGGGAGATGTTACAACCCAAAGGGGATATGTCAAAATATACATAACCGCAAGGCGGAGTAAGAGTCTGAACATACACATGAGTTCAAGCCGGATGTAATGGCACGACTCAATAACACCCCGGAGCAATCCGTGAAGGGTACCGAAGTCAACAGTAGTTGAACGAAACATCGTGTTGAGAACACAAGTGTTTAAGCAACACTCGGGTAGAACCCGAAGGGATCCCTCGTAACACGGGATACCCTAAATTGCCAGAGGGCATGAGTTAATATTAAAATACAAAAAGGGCCTTCCATGTCCGGAAGTGTGATGAGACAACCATATCAAGAGCCCAGAAATACCTCCAAACCATTTAATGGTATACGGAGAAGCGGAAACCGGTATAAACAGCCCGCATGGAGCATGGCGAGGCAATGTGGTTATAAGCCGGTAAACTAACTGCAACTTGTAGATCTAAACGTTGTAAACCTATGCATAGAGGCATAAGAGGAACAGTGGAGAATGAACCACTACCTTAGAGTGGGGATACCACTTGTTATTGTGGGGCCTATGGAGCAGCATTTGCGTGAATCCTCCAGAGAAAGGCTACCACCTAAGTATGTAATGTGGAACCGCTAGAGCGGTGTAGTAAAACTTGAGCATGTGTATATTGCCAATGAGTATATGAACTATAGTAGAGTGTAAAGAGGAATCTCGATTGCAGCAATTCTAGACCGAAGAATAATCAGTTGAGTAGTAAACACTGTATGTGTGCAATATGAACTGCAGAGTAAGCAGCGCGCAAGTGCGCAGAGAGATTTTTAAGAATAGCGTATGTTGTTGAGCCAAGTGAATGGCAAGCCATCGTGTAAATGGCGAGAACACATGAGCGGAAGCTAAAGTAGTAGCGGATGCCATATAAGTGAATGTTGTAACGAGTAGAATAAGGTACGCAGTAAGCGACCATTGTAAGAGTATATTCGGTGAGTGATATGAAGCTGATAAGGAAATGTGGTAAAGAAGACATGATCATTCCTATCTCATGAGAGATTTACTGTCAAGGGTTTACGCTTCTGCACTCTGTATGACTGAGTGTTTTGGTATTGCACTTGTGCGGTAATGATCGAGTGGGAGAGCCAGGAATTGAAAAATGTCAACCAAGTCTGTTGAGTGAGAATCTAGAGAGATAACCGTGCGGCCATTGGCTAAAGATGCACAAAGAACGTGGGCAGTAACCCACAGGGCCCAGGATCGATATGTGGAAAAATGCAGAGTAGTATGAATGAAGAACTCTGGTACAGAACCAAGAAACGAACATAATCCATGAGCCACTATTAAACGAGGAAGCACTACATGCTAAGTAGTAGCTTGACCTCAACCGACAATAAGTCGGGAAAAATACGTGAATAATCACAAAGTATACAGTGTATACAAAAAAAATAGATTTCCAGAGAGTTGGAGAGAAAATCTATAACTCATCGAATTCGCATACGGTAAGAGATACCAAGCGACGATTGAAATACATTGAGAATACCAAAGAGCGAGTTAAGCTCTAGTTATCAGGTCACGCAGCAGAAGCTTGTGGACCGTGATTCAGGGTTAAGTATACCTATGTCATAAACCCCTTGAAGCCTTAGAGGCTAGAACCGAACCCGGTTATGAGTTAATTAACCGTACTGAAGTTAAAACACTTCATAATACTCGAATTAATGAACCAATGTTCAGTGATAACATATGGTTGGTTACGCGGGCGTAACCCCTTTTAAGGGGGGTAGGGCGAGAAACCGCTTAGAGTATGTTTTACGTATTGGTGCGTAAACTACTATGTGCATAGCACAAAAAGAAATTGTTTTGATGATTGGAACTCATGTTACATAAACATGTCTACCCATTCATCGTGTAAGTATAAGTATTGTGCATAAGAGATGCAAGTAATGAGTATGTAATATTTATGAAAAGAGGAGTAGAGAGACTCCTGGGGAATGAGAATCCCTTTAGTATTTGTCTATTGAGATTAGATATGAGATATGACGAGTATAAATCGGCATGAAACCGATGTGTAACCTAAGAGGGAGTGAGTTCCCTAGGTGATTTTATTTGAGAATGATAGATGGAGTGAGTTCCATCCTTTGGAGTTGTATGTTATGTGTTTTAAATTGAGCAATAATTTGACTAATGAGGCCACAAGTATGAAATGCCTAGGCAAGGTAAGTGAAACAAATAGAGAATATTGGATGACTTAAGTTCCATGATAAAAAATAAGTTAAAACAGATTGTTTTATGAAGATGACTAGAAAGGGTAGAAGATAGAAAACGAAAATGTTTGACTATCTGATTGTTTGAAACTGACGTGGGAGGTGGAACTTGGTCTGCTAGCGATCAAGGGAAACCGAACACAAATTGGGGTGGAAGGATAGTTCAACACTGATGCTGATCACATCAGGGTCGGATGATTCTTGAAGCTCCCTATAAGTGGTCACAAGTAATCACGCTAAGAAAAGATACAGCTACCATAAATTTGATTTGGAGTTGTGTGATGTTTTAAAAAGAATTTTCAAACAGATTTTGAAAAAAAAAAAAGAATTTTCTTCAAGTATGAAGATGGATATGAGAACTGGTTTTGAAACCGCTATCACCCGCCGATGGCTGTGGCCTTAAGTCTTGATGACCGGTAGAACGGTGGGCGTGTATTAGTTTTGAAACCATTGCACCGTACGTGCGGCGGTCCTAAGTGACCGGTTGGGGCGGTGACAGTGTGTGATTTTTCCAAAGGCAGCGGGACGGGGAGAGTACCCTGAGATGTTCCTGTGTTGAGTGAGTCAACCAGAGTGCCTGAGGATGTGTATATGTGTAACGTTTTGATCAGAACCGAAGGGACCGTGGGCCAGAGAGAGTAAGTGCCCATTTGTCATGAAACGGCCGTGAACCAGAAAGAGTAAGTGTTCAACGTGACCGGTACCTGAGGGATCAGTAGTATATTACTCAACATGGATTCGAGGACTGTAGTGCCTTCTTGTCTTCGGACCGATTCCATGGAGAGAGAACAAAATGTATTTTTGATTGCTATACATGCTGTGATATGTGTGTGGTATGTGTAGTATGAAATGAGACTGACTTGTGGAGTCAGTAGGGTTATACATGTACTATAACCTTGGCATTGAATGCCATGAGAGTAACCACCTAGATTCATCAACTTTGAGGACAAAGTTCCTAAGGGGGGTAGATTGTAATACCCCGGATCTAAAAATGGCGATTAAATTACCTAATATGATTATAAAAGGCCTAATGGTGCCTAAAGAGTATTGGTAAAGAAAATAAAACCAAAAGAAAAGAGAAAACGCTTGAAAAGCGAAAAACGCTAGAATGCGCGTTAAATGAGTATAAGAGATACATGATCTCGAGAGGGTCCGAGATGGATTCCTAAGGCTTAGTTAGGCCTAATTAGTATACGGGAGTGATTCCCGAAGAAAACGGATCCAAATAATGGATTAAAAATGCTAACGGAGTTTTATAGCACGCTTTTCGAGTATACCGAAAACGTGACTTTAAGTGGTCAAACGGACCCGTAAAAATTATAGTTGATTAAATAACTATAATTAAGTATTAATGGAAGCTTACTAACCATTAAAATTAATTAAACGAGAAAATTCCGGAAAACGGACCCGGTAAGTGAATAGTGACGAAACCGGGAGACGAAACGCGTTTAATTCGAAAAGACGAAAAACGACCCGGGCTATTAATTAGTGTGGGCCGGTTTTAATTAATAAGTGTACACCCATTAATAGCTTGCTAGCTATTAAGTAATAACAAGACAAATAAATAAGTAAGAAAGCAAATAGTATAAAGCTAAAAAGTAGAGTAAAGTACTTACCTCTCATTTCTCCTCCTTCACTCACGTACTGAATTGCTCCAGAGACTTGCAAACTCCTTCTTCTTCCTCTCTGTACGCGCGACACCAACAGCTCACAAGCCTCACCTTCTTTCACCTCCATCTCTTACTCATTTCTCCACCGAATCGCACGAAATTGGTACCGTTGAACTCGTCTCGGTGAGAGCTTCGATCTCTACCCATCAAAGTTTCGATTCCTCCATTTTCATCTCCATGGACGTGGGAGCTTTTGGAGCTTGAAGAGTAGATTTCAACCCTTCTTCTCTTCCTGAGTGCCTTAAGGTATATATAAGTGAGTATTTATACCATTTCAAGCCTATTCTACCATTTGTGAGACTTTTTTTCCTCACGTTGGAAAACTCCTCTCATTTCAGCCGAGACCATATGTTTTTGTGGGGGTGTTGGAAACCTCTCCACTGATTGCCATATCCACCCATTTTTAAGGTAAAACTTCTAAAACCTAGATTAACTTTGAAAACTAGCACTTAATATATATATTAGGTTTTGTGGAGGAAAAATAAATTGATTGTTGAATGTGTGATGGGCTGCGGTTGTTGTGGGCAATCCAAAGCCCTTGTGTGGTGTGGAAAACAAGAGGAGAAAGAGGGAACAAGATAAAGAGGAAGAAGAGGAGTGAAAACTGAAAGTGAAACAAGGTAAAGAGCTTACCTTGTATTGGTTTATCTTCTTGCAAAACAGATTTTGTAAGTGGTGAGAATGATCTTGTATTAGTGTAGTGAGATACTACAATTTTAAGATGAGTGAAGCTGTTTTAAGGTTGCTTAAGTGAGAGAAATAAGCTTGAGTCTAAACTAATACATATGTGTGAACAAGTGGGATTTTTATGTGTTGTTATGTTTAAACCAAACAGGGGAGAAGAGGTGTTTTGTGAACATGTTTAGTGTGGTGAAAATGCTTAGTAAAGCAAGCAAGTGCTGTCAAATTTTACTTGGAAACCAAGGGTGATTAAGAGAGTGAAACCTAGGATAAACTAGGTATGTTTAGAAGATGAAAGTGAGTGATAAATCACTTGGAATTTGGAAGAAAAAGAGAAGGGTGCTTGGAGTAGAACTGGAGGGGAAAATAATGTCATTTTGGTGCTAGGAATGACATTAGTAAGTGAGTTTTGAATGGTTTAAAGAAGAGACCAAAATCTGTTGCAAATCTGATAGAAAAGCAAGTGGAAAACTAGTTTCTAAGTGTAAATAACTTAAGAGAAATTAACTAGATTGGTGAGTGTACTGATGCTTGGGTTTAAGGTGATTAAGAAGGGTAATTAAGTGCTTAAACATGTGGATTTAAGGTGGGGAAGATTGGATAATTAAAGGACTAAGAGATAACCTGTAACAGAGATAGAAAATGCCAATTCTGCAAAATCTGTAGCAGGGTCCGGGACTTAGGTCCAGGACCAAGTCCCGGACCACCCCTATTTTTACCCCCGAGAGCTGCCTGCTTGTTTGGTCCGGGTCCTAGCTCTATGCCCAAGTCCCGGACCATATACAATTTTCTAGCCGAGAGTACGCACCCATATTGGTCCGGGACTTGGCCTAGGTACAAGGTCCCGGACCATGCATTATTTTTTGGCCGAGAGTTTGTTTTGTGATTGATCCGGGACTTAGGGTATGGACCAAGTCCCGGACCACCCCCAGAAACCTACAGAGAGTATTTTAAAGGTTGTAAATGATGGGGGTTTGAATGTTAATGATGTTATAACATGTTAAGGCCTTGTTTGGTGATATGTAAAGGCCCTAAGAAGTGTTAGAAAGTGTTAGAAGTGATTGAGAAGTGAGAACTCAAATTAACAAGAATAAAACCGAGATAACGGGATAACGGGGTAAGTACGGGAGTAGCATTTTATTATGTACCGTATGAGCTTAGTATTAATAATAATGTTTGAAACATTATCAGAGAATCGTGCGTGACCCGAGCATGGTGAGATGACACGGTAAAAGTAAAAACCCCGTGGAAGGTATGATTTTCTCATGCCCCGTATGCTAACCGAGTTACTCTGATTTGTGTGTTTGTGTGCCGGCTTAATCAAGACTAAAGCATGAAAATAATCCCTTGTTTGATTATGTATGTCTTGTTGTATGTTGAATGAACTAACATACTTGTATGCCGGTGTGGTCTAACATAGTGTAAAGACCGACTCATAGTGAGTAACGTTCGGCTAGAGATCCGTAGAACGGATCGATGCGTATGATAACGAAAACATGCAAACACACACAAGCTATCGATTAAAGTATAACGATAACGCAAACATATGAACTCCCTAGAACGTGAGGAGATGTACGGGTTGAGTAAATACCCGATAACGGTTAGTAAACCTTATTGAAACAATCCACGGAATAAATATGAGTGGAGGAATAAACGAACCTCCATCGAGAGGATCGAAGTTAGTCCAATAATGTAAACATATAAGAAAGGTAAGGAGACCTAAGGGACTATGTGACCCCCTTGAGATACGGTCGACCTCTTATATGAGGAATTTTACCCGGTATAAGAAAATATCCTAATGTATAATCATATGATTGTGAGGGTAACCCTTAAACCTAAGATTACCCGAATTTAAGTAAAGTTCCCAAAGTCATTAGAAACATCGAGAATGATGCTTCTAGACTAATATACATGATATTATTATAACTCCGAGAGAGGAGTGTATGGGAACGAGAGTAGTCCGAGAGTAGTCGGACCTAAGTAAAAGAGATAGGAACTAAGAGAGAGTTCCGTGAGCTAGTTGAACCTTCCCACCATGCTAGACCCAGAGTAGGGTCGAAACCGGGAAGTAAGACTATGCTAGAGAGCCATGAGTTTTGGCTTAAGTATGTAAAGAGAGTAACAAGCGTGACGTAGGAGACCTGTAGTGTCTCGAGAATCTACAAGAGCTTGAGTATGAATAACCCAAGAGTGTGGGTGAGATAATGTGTATAAATAACCCGAGAGAAAGGGGTGAGTATATGTATGAGTAACCCGAGAGAATGGGTAAGTATAAGAATGAGTAGCCCAGAGAATGGGTGTGTATACGAATAAGTAACCCGAGAGAGCGGGTGAGGTATTGAATAAGTAAACAAGGCATAGTGAGGAATAACCCTCAATGCCTAAGAGTAACCAGTTACCACTAACAACATAGTTATGTTAGTTAGGAATCGTGTTCCGTGATTGGATGTAGATTCCTTGTGTGATATACATATATATTGTATTGCCATGATGCATGTTGTTTGATTAAAATGAACTCCATGTATATCCGACCCAAAGTAGTCGGCGTACCGCGGTTAGCACGCGGTATATGCGAATTTCATGCGCAGCGTAAGCTGACCCCCTAGGGGGAACGTTTTTAGTGTGCAGGTACTTGAAGCTGACCACCGTTCGAGAGAGTAGGACGGGGACTGCTGTGAGCATGGGTAGTTAGATTGTAATTACTTATGCGTTTGAATGAGGTGTAAGTCCGAGTATGTATCGGCATCCGTATATTATTGTAGACTCGGTATAGTAGAGATATGAATTGAGTGTTGTATTTGTATGAAGTACGGTTGTTCCAGTTCATCAGACCGTTACGGTATGTAAGAAGGCCTGGTTAGCCACATGGTGGCTAACGGCGTTGTTTCACCACCCTCGTTGTAAGTTAGAGTTCCGCTGTGCGAGTAGAGTAATTAGAGAAGGTTTAAGAGGTATGATGAGATTAACGGTTGGGGTGTTACAGTATATAATTTGTATGATTTATAGAATTCATTTACTAATGTTACATTTCCATAATTAATTTAAGATTATTATCCTCACTAGTTTGTACTATATAATACAAACTTATATTAAGATCCTTATCTTAATATATTTTACATTCATATTGTATAATTACAACTCCTAAGGTTTGTTTAATATACACGTTAGTTTATAAATCCCATTTACCTAATGTTTATCATTATTTCATGTGAATATCCTTACTTATTTTAATTCCATTTGAACCACATTAATACTATATAATAGTTACCACATTTATGACATTGTAGACCATAGTCTAAAATTCATTTTTCAAATGCTTATAATTGCGCAACAGCACACTATTCCCTTTTAATTTCATTTTGACCACATAACATTATGTAATGTTATACCATATACTAATACCATATAATATGATATTTTTATCTCTTTATAACTTATAACCTATAGTTTTATACAAACTATTTATTATTGCCGAGAAGGCACAATGTTGTAACCCAATTTATCAACTTTCCACATTTTTTCCTTTATTACAATTTTACCACACATTTTATACAATGTTATATATACCATATAATATAAAATTTTTAACCTTATAAAAGTATACCTAAGGTTATATATTGAAGATAACCGAACAGACCTAAGTTTTGTTCTAATTTGTTTTCCAGCACCCTTAACTTTCCACATTTAAAAATTGACCACATATAATATCATATCATAATATATCATATATTATAACATTTTAAACCTTAATATAAATATAACATATAGTTATATATATATATATCCTAAATTGCCGAACAGATCTTAAGGTCTGTTCTAAATTACTTTTCAGCGCTTTAACTTTCTATATTTACCAATTGACCCCTTTTTATAACATATAGTTTCTAATGTTATTAAAACTATATATTATACATTTCTTATTAAACCCTCTTATTATTCTATAAATCACCAAATCACACCAGAAGGTTATAATATCATTTATAACCCATATACTTTCGGTAATTACATTTCCACCCATTTAATATTCAAAATGTAACGATGACATAAATAACTATATATTATACATATATAATTCATTTTAACTCCAAATCCAACCCTAAAATTCCTAATAGCCCATGGGTGTTTAAAATACCATTTTATACCCTTAAGTTTCGGTAATTCCAAATATACCCCAAATGTGATACAAATGTTACAATTTAATACATAACTTATTATAAGCTAGTATTTAATTCAATAAATTACCAAATTTGGTTAAGGTCTCCTATGTGGTCAATGTTTGACCTCTAAACATAGTTTTGACCATAGTTTCTCTCGGTAATTACAATACTTACCCCATTTTTTCCCAAAATTACAATTTTACCCCAAACTTTATAAAATGTTATAAATTCCATTTAAACTCCTTTTAACACCTAATTTTCGGCTATATTCCTATTTAGCCCCAAAATTTTATTTAGTTAAGGTTTAAGCCCCATTTGCTCTCAGTAATATTAATTATTACCCTAAACTTAATTAAAACCTTAAAATACATAATTAAAATGGCCTAAGGTACATGACCTTATTACAAACTTTAGCTTATAAAACAAATTACAAATAAATGTCCCAAAATACATTAAACTCTCGGCCTAAGCCATAACTTCTTCATATTCACCAATTTTCCATATAATGTCTTAACTTTGACAATTTTGCTACTTAATCACTTAGATAAATTTACTAACTCATTTCCTAGTTAACATAAGGTCAAATTTGACCATTTCACTAGGTTCACTCATGGCAATATAATATTATTTTAAACCCAAACTTACTTCCAATTTCCGAATATTACAGAATAGACCCATATGTCATTCGGCCCTACATTTTTTTTGATAATTATTGTAACACCCCAACCGTTAGTCCTATGCTTACCGTCTAATCGTCCTGTTAATTCTATGAGTTCGCAGCGGAAGAAACTACTTACTTACTACGGCGGGTGAAACAATGCCGCTAACCGCCCATAGGCTAGCAAGGCTACCAATACTTACAGTGACGGTCTGATGGCCAATAGATACCGAGCTACTAAAACAAACTTACCAAATACAAATACATTCACTACCAAAGGATTACCGAGTATTCGAAGTGCATTCATTACAACCTTCCAAGTTTCCAAAAGAATGAGTATCTACCAACTACTCATCTATACCAATCAATCCCTTCATAATATCCCAAAAAGGTGTACCCATGGTACACCGGCTATTCAAAAATCTAAGCCATGTACTACTCAGTACACCGATCTCTAATTCATTGTTTACATACAAAAGAAGACAAGAAACAAACTAGGTCTTCATCAGCTTCACCCTTCTCTTGCACCTGCATTTATATTAAAATGGTGCCCCAAGGGGCTCAGCAAATTGCTGCGCATAACTAACTCCGCATATACCGATTGCTAGCAAGGGTACGCCGACTAATTGGCGACCGCTAAACATGCTTGTTCATTACTCATACATACATGCTTTACATACAAACATACATACATTACAATACATCATTCACTTCAAGGCAACAATACAATAGAGTTCACAATACTTACCTGCACAAGGTTAGCCAGATTGTGCATCCGGGTTAATCGGAATGCATATTGCTCTTTTACTCATTACTTACTTCTTCTTACTTACAATTACTTACTTCCTTTTTACTTTACTTACTCATTCTTACTTACTTACTTATACTCAAGTCAAGTCGTCGGGACCTCCGGCCTTGGGGACTACACCGTCCCACATCCGGGATTTACTTGACTCACTAATCCGGGATGCTACCCACTTAAGGGATTTGGGCCGCGGACCAGTTTAAGAGTCAGGAATTGGAGCCAACCTCTCGTGACTCCGCATCCTCACGCGTGGCCGAAACTATATCGGACTTCTACTCATTCCAATTTATTTACCAATTTAAGTTAGGATGGTTAGATTGTTAGGAACAAGTTAGAAGTCCAAACACAATGAATAACGGTCACGGTACAATACAACATACATACATATCATATCATCCGTACATTTCATGAAGTATACAAACTAAGAATTAAAGAGAGTATACAACATCATACAACACTACATAATCACAAGTAAGCATATTAACTCCGATTCATGCATTTATCTTTATTGGTGATCAATTAGCACACAACACACAAATCAGAGTAGCCATGATAGCATTCGGGGCATGAGGAATTCATACCGTTCACCGTGGTTCGTAATTCCAAACGTCCTTCCGGTGTCACAAATCAAATCCTATTATATACATACAATTAAATGATTAATTTACCTATCATCAACTTAACTCCTACTTACTATGTCCTTACATTTCTTACACTTATACTTTACTTACTTATTTTTCCACCTTCTTACTTAAGGTTTGCATGCTTACACACATATACATATACATATATGTATGGGTATACATATACATATATAATACAATTATTATTTAAATTAAAATAATTTTTTTTTTTTTTTTTTGTCAGGACCGGACTTGCGACCGACCTTGGGCAAGTCCGGTCCATTCCAGTAGGTTTCTTCGGGAAAATTTTGGGTCCGACCGGACTTGCATGTCCGGTCGCAAGTCCGGTCGATTCCAGTAACATTCTGCCGGAAAATTTTCTGCTCGACCGACTTGCAAGTCCGGTCGCAAGTCCGGTCGATTCCAGTAGCATACCGAGGGGAAATTTTTCTGCTCGACCGGACTTGCATGTCCGGTCGCAGTCCGGTTGATTCCAGTAGCTTTCTGACGGGAAAATTTTCTGCTCGACCGGACTTGCATGTCCGGTCGCAAGTCCGGTCGATTCCAGTAGCTTTCCCCGTCTTTGTAAATCTGGGCACGACCGGACTTGCAAGTCCGGTCGCAAGTCCGGTCCAGCCCAGTATTTGCATTTTAATTTCTGTTTTCAATCCTCTCTTTTACCCATTACTTCCCCATTGTTCCTACACTCATTCCCACATGTTATAACACTAATTACACCTCCTAATACACCTTAGTTCATCCATTGACTCCTTACACATTTCTACACTCATTCACTCACATAATTTTCCAAGTTTCCCTCAACACTTGCACTAGTTATTTCCTCTAGTTACATTATGCTACAGATTTTAGTTCTAACTCTCTCCAACATTAGTTCCCTCTTCTAATGCCATTTCTAGCACTCTCAACGCATTATAATACATTATCTAACTCTCTCAACTTATCTTCTATCTTCCTCAAACAAAATCTGTTACAACTCACATTAGTTCACCTAGTTTTAAATTCACTAAGTGTTCTAATCCTAGGTAAATTTTGCCATAGTCTCTCTTGTATTTCTATGCACTCACCACATGGTCTAGTTCATATTTTAACCCTTATCTCACCTGTTGCAATAACATCAAAAACACAAGCTCCCATACACAACTACTAATACCAAATACAACACTAAAAACACTAAAAGAATTCCTGCACTCAAGATACCATTCCCAATCTGTTTCAAATGAGTTTTACACATCTTTTAAAGCTTCCAAAATACTTATATTCTCCTACACATTACACTACTAATACATTATCATTTTCAATACACATTTTTACTTCTAAAAATCTGTTACATTATACATATACAAGGCTATGCAAGGGTGAGCATTATTACCTTGATTCTCTTCTAGATTTCCTTTCTCCTTCTTTTCCTTCCTTCCTTTCTTTCCACCGTTTTTAACTCAAGTTCTCTACTACTACAACCATACAAATACATTTCAATATACTATTTTAATACACTAAAACTAACCCTATCCATTTCTAGGTCTTAATACAAGTTTTAGGGTTTAGGATTTATATTACCTTGCAAGGGTTCAAATGGAGCTTGGAGTGGTTCAAGAATGAGATTTCCAACTCCACCAACAAGCCAAAATCGGCTAGAACAACAAGGAACAACAAGGGTTTAGTTATGAATCTCGTTTTGCCCTTAAGGCTAGAAAAACAATGGAGTTTTCGAAATATTTTTACCTTAGAAGAACAAGGAGAAGGAGGGCCTTCTAATGGTGGTGTTGAAACTCCAAATGGTGCATACCCACAAAATCGAAAGTTGGTGTTTTCGAATTTTGGAAAGATGGAAGTGTAGCTCTTGGAGAGAGGAACACAATGGTGTAGTTTTTATAATTTTTGGAGAATGTATGAGGGAGTTACAAGGGAGAGAAGTAGAGTTTTGTGGGTGTTTGCTCAAATCACCATGGAAATCGTGAGGTAGGGGAAGGAGAAGAAAAGAGAGGGTGAGAGGAGTGTGTTCACGTGAGAGGGAGGGAATGTGAGGAGAGAGGCAAATATTTGCTTTTTGGTTTCTTAATTGTTTTGTCCTCTAGTGTATTAGACACAATAAAAGAAATAGAGAGTGTGAGGGAGGGCCTAAAATCGGACCACACACAGCCCCATGTGGGTTTTGAAATTTTATTTGCAATATTGGACACATAAGCTTGGTCTATTTACACTTCTACCCCCACAACTTCCCGTTTTTGACAGTTTTTACTAATCTCTCGTTTTATTGATTTTATTGGTCCTAAAGCTTCACTAATATTTATTAATGATTATTTAGTTGACCAAAACTGTTACGAGTCTATTTGACCCACTTAAAGACGCGTTTTCCCGGTTACCTCGAAAAACGCGCTTTAAGGTTCGTTAGTGATTTTAATCCATTTTAAGGATCCGTTTTCTTCGGGATTTGTTCCCTAATAATTATTTATACTTAATTAAGCTTCTAAATTACTTATTAGCCTAATTAATCACTATTTTTAAATACGGGGTATTTCAATCTACCCCCCTTAAGAAACTTTGCCCTCAAAGTTGCTCAAGGTTAATAGTTTCATTACTCTACTCATTAGGCAACCATTGTCCTAATGTGTCTTACTACACCTACGAGGTGTTTACTTCCTTCACATTGCAAGCATACACAATTCAAGCATCATATATGATTCTCATACACAATACATCAATCTCATTCATACCATTCCACAATACCATTCCACAATACACATTACACCAATACACCATACATTGCACATACACATCATTCACTACACATTACACATACATACACATCCATACCAAGTTCACTTGCACTACATGTGCCATACAAAATGCAATGCTTACCCCGAAGCAATGCAAAAGCAAAAGGGCTCTACCCCCCTTAAAAGGGGTACGACCCGTACCCGTATATTACATACTAGACTAACTAGTCTACGAATAACTGTGGATACTTAGCCTTCATGGCATCTTCCAACTCCCATGTCGCTTCTTCGACATCATGGTTTGACCATAGGACTTTCACCATTCGTATCGACTTATGGCGAGTGTCTCTGGTCTTCCTATCCAAGATTCTCACTGGGGTTTCAACATATCTCATGTTTGGCTCAATGGAAAGTCTCTCGGGCTCTAAGACATGAGAAGGATCAGCCATATACTTCTTGAGTTGTGACACATGAAATACATCATGGACACGTCCCAAGTCCTCAGGTAATGCCAACCTGTAGGCTACTGAACCAACTCTTTCGGTGATAGTGTACGGCCCTACAAACTTCGGGCTTAGCTTGCCCTTCTGACCAAAACGGAAGACACCCTTCATAGGTGAAACGCGCAAGAACACTTGGTCGCCCACGGCGAACTCAAGGTCGCGTCGTCTCACATCCGCATAGGATTTCTGTCTATCTTGGGCTGCCTTCATGTTAGCTCGGATTTGTTGCACTTCGGCTTGCACTTGCTCAAGGTATTCCGGTCCTATTATGACCGCTTCGCTTGACTCATCCCAACACAAGGGTGTACGGCAAGGTCTACCGTATAGAGCTTGGAAAGGCGACATCTTAATCGAGGCGTGATAACTATTATTATACGAGAACTCGATAAGATGAAGCTTATCTAACCAACTCCCCTGAAAGTCCAAGGCACATGCCCGAAGCATGTCCTCCAGTGTCTGGATGGTCCTTTCTGTCTGACCGTCGGTCTGAGGATGGAAGGCGGTACTCAGCTTCAATTCTGTACCCAGCGCTTCCCTTGTAGCTCTCCAGTATCTCGAAAGAAATCTGGTGTCGCGGTCAGATACTATGGTCTTAGGGACTCCGTGGTGTCTGATGATCTCCTTATCAAAAAGCTCTGCTAGCTTAACTACCTTCCAAGTGTCCTTCATCGGTATGAATCTGGCAACCTTGGTAAGGCGATCTACTACGACCCAGATCATGTTGAGTCCTCCCCTAGCAGGTGGGAGTCCTACAACAAATCCATGGAGATATCATGAAATTTCCACTCCGGAATTGGCATTGATTGTACCATTCCGCCCGGTCTACGATGTTCAAATTTCACCTTCTGACATGTTAAGCATCTTAGCACAAATTCTGTCACATCTGACTTCATTCCAGACCACCAGAAGTACCTCTTCATGTCTTTGTACATCTTGGAGGCTCCCGGATGGACTGATAATGTAGAACTATGTGACTCTCGCAGGATGCGATCCCTTAGCTCTGCATTGCTTCGGGGGACGCATAGCCTGCCATTCAACCGAATCAAACCATCTTCGTGTAGTTTGAAGTCATACTTTTTCTTTTCAATGTACCATTTTCGATCTTTTGTCTGATTTCGGTTAGGTAAGGGTCGCTCAACTGAGCATCTCGCACCTCGTCAACCAAGCTAGAAGAAGCGAGTAGCGAATGGAGCGAGTGTGCTCGACGGCTTAGGGCGTCGGCTACCACATTAGCCTTCCCTTCCTTATACTGCAGATTGATGTCGTAGTCTGAGAGAAACTCCATCCATCTTCTCTGTCTCAAGTTGAGTTCTTTCTGAGTGAATACATACTGTAAGCTCTTATGATCGGAGTAGATGGTGATGCTTACCCCATAGAGATAGTGTCGCCATATCTTCAAGGCGAAGACAATGGCTCCTAACTCTAAGTCGTGAGTCGGGTAATTCTCCTCATGTTTCTTCAGCTGGCGAGGAGGCATAAGCAACAACCTTGCCATGCTGCATGAGTACGCACCCATTCCTTTCCTGATGCATCACAGTATACCTCAAATCCCTCTGTGCCCTCTGGAAGAGTAAGGATGGGCGCTGAGGTCAATGAGTCTTTAAGGCTCTGGAATGATACTTCGCACTCGTCTTGTCCATACAAACGGTGCATCCTTTTTCATCTCAGTGTAGTCATGGGCTAGCGACTTTCGAGAAGTCTTTTACGAATCTCCGGTAGTAACCGCTAGACCAAGAAAGCTCCGAATGTCGGTAACAGTCTTAGGTCTAGGCCATGATCGTACAGCTTCTATTTTAGAAGGGTCAACTGAGATACCTGCGCTCGAGATGACATGTCCAAGGAATGATACCTGATCAAGCCAGAACTCATTTGGAGAACTTCGCATACAGCTGGTTCTCGCGCAGTGTCTCTAGCACTTTCCTCAAGTGAATTTCATGTTCCTCCGGTGACTTAGAATATACAAGGATGTCGTCGATGAAGACCACAACCGAAGTGTCCAACTGCTCACTGAATAAACGATTCATGAGGTCCATGAATTTTGCCGGTGCGTTTGACAAATCGAATGGCATCACTGTGAATTCGTAGTGGCCATATCTGGTACGGAATGCCGTTTTCTCGATGTCTTGCTCTTTGATTGCAATCTGATGATACCCAGAACGGAGGTCGATCTTGGAGAAGACTGAGGCTCCTTTCAACTGGTCGAATAGATCATCAATACGTGGTAGTGGGTATTTATTTTGACTGTGACCGCATTCAGCTCGCGGTAGTCAATACAAAGGCGGAGGCTACCGTCCTTCTTCTTCACGAAGAAACCGGTGCTCCCCAGGGTGATACGCTCGGGCGTATGAACCCTTTGTCTAAAGATCTCTCAACTGCTCTTTTCAATTCGGTCATCTCTGCTGGTGCCATGCGTACGGTGCTGTTATCCCCAAAATCTTTACCCTCCTTTAAACATGAACATGGTTTTTTTTTAGGGTCGGTACATGGCTAAGGGTAAAGTGGCGCCTTTTCATTCGATGGATCATTATCCCATTTTTGGAAAGAATACGGACTTTAAGGTGGCAACGTTCATATGAGTTGTGATACTGTGAAAATAGAGAAATGCGCAATATGAGACAACAAGTTATATTGGCACATCGGTAAAGGGTTGTGGAGGAGGTTCATGAGGTCAATGGCTCGAGTCTAGTAATAAACAATTTTTGTAGTTCTCATTTAATTCTTCTTTCTTTCTTCTTTCATCATTTATATTTCCAATTTTTGAAATCAAAGCTTACTTGCCGAGTAAAAAAAAATCCAACAAAAAAAAGTGTTCTTTCCTATTAGGCATTTTATTTCCTCCCCAAACAAAAAGAAGAACAACAAAAAAAAACAAAATTCAAAATTCTTTACAACCGTGAAATAGTGGAAAAAAAAACAACCGCATTTTGCCATTAGCTATTAACCTCCTTTCTTTTAGATTATTTACTTTTGTGTCATATTTCCTTATCCCTTATTTCTAGCTTAACTTAGTTTTCTCTTGGTAATTTTTCTCTTCCTTAAAATAAAAAATTCAAAAAAAAATTCTACTAACGTTTGAGTTTTTCCAACAGCTGAAAATTTGGAAATTCACTCTTTTCTTGCCATTTTCCATTTTGTTTTAGTCGTAAAATTTGAAAATATTGATTGTTAGGTTGTTGTTTTCAATATTCAAAACCCAAAAAAAAAAATGCATTTGTTGGGATTTCTAAGCATCTTTTTTTTTTTTTTTTCTGTTGTGCACTAGTTCACGAACTTATCCCTTGTTTTCTCCAACCCATTGGTTGTTTTGATTCTAGTTGTTATTATTCATTTTTTTTTATTTGCTTGTATGATCTTGAAGCTACCAGTTGCTATATAAAGGGTGTTCATAAGCATGTGAGAGGGATATACGAACATTGGAATATCTCTCTGAAATCACCATCGACCAGCCATACTTTCAACGAGCGTGTGCACTAAAGCCATCTTGCGTATATCCATTGCTCACCATGTAATCTGCATTTTTTCACAAATCCCCAGTACCATTGCTGTCTACATCCGTACTATAGGGTGCAACCATACGTAATCCTATAACTATCCCAATACTACTTCTGCACACACTCCCACCTCTGTTAATTTCATCACTGTTCCGTTCGGCATCTCCGTCACTCACTTTCGACTCTTCATCAGTTAGCTTCCGTACCCACACTTTGCAAAGCCACTGCTAAGCTCGGACATATATAACCGGACGAATATAACCAGCCCCCGTCATCACCATTGCTTGCCAACGACTTTTCCCAGCAAAGAGAAGTTCAGCGCAAATACAAAACCACCAACACTCATCCTCGTCTTCATTATCACCGTCATCGTCACCTGTTGGATCGAGTAACAAGCAGCACCATCTCCACACTTTCTCCTCGTATCAGTAATGTCTTCCATTTCATCACCGTCAAACTCACATGTGTACGAGCACCCAGTTACCCCCGCCTGGATTGAGATCATCGCATAGATTAAAGGAAGGTGACTGAAGCTTAAAAGCGAAAAGAAACCGAAGGTAGCGCTATCTGCTTTTGCAGAGAAGAACTACAGTAAATGGTTCGTATTTTGTTTTCCTTTCTCCTTTTTGATCTTGGTTAACAGAGGCATTCCCCTTTTATATATATGTTTATTAATCACGAGTCTCATAGATAGTTACGTGATTCATTTGCATATTTTCATGAAAATGATTGCCTTGTTGGTTAGTAATAGTATAGGCAATGCACTCTTGCTTATCTTGTTATCTACTATTTTTTATTTGTATTTATTTATGATCGGTCCACAATAGTTCAAATAAGAAAAGTTAAAAAAAACGATGTCATGTAGTTAGGTGCGGATGATTTAAGATTGAAACATTACTTCTCTTTTAATTAATCTTGTAGGCTAGTTTAGTTTTAGGCAATAATAAAAGAAAAACGTTGTCATTTAGCTATTCTCAGCTGGTACATTTCACGTACATTTATCCTTAGTTTTGATTAGCAAGCTATTTGACTAGCACACACGTGTAATTAAGATGGTTACTGAAATACTGAAAATGATGTCATAATCACTTAGCCTTAGAGTTATATTAGTAAAGGAAAAGTAATTTTAGAAGGGTAATGAAGGAATCTGAACCCTTAAAAATTTCATATCAAGCCCCCGGACCCATAGCTCTAAAAATCGTAACAATAATTCCTTTCCAAGTTTAAAAGGTTAAAACTTAGGTGGCGACTCTATTTAGGTTTGTGTGGGCCAGTTAGAATAATTAAGCCTTAATTTTATAATTTCAGTTTAGTTGTTCTAATTGCAAATCGAACCTTGAGGCCTTAAGCTCAATACTTAAGGGTTCAAAACTAACGCCCACAGACTGGCGACTCTGCTGGGGACCACCACCTAAGCTTTAAAATTTTAAACTTAGGAAAGAGGGCTTAACTTGAATTTATAATCTTTAAGGCTTAATTGTTTTTTTTTTATCACATTGTCCTTTTTATCTTGTGCATTTATATTATTTTGTTCATATGAGAGATGAGGGTCCCAAATAAACCAATCATCGGTCATGCTTAGACATGACCCGTTCTGAGACACACACCGTTGGGTGATGTGTAAAAGTGGGGGAAATGAAGAGGATGACGTGCAAGCCTCATCCCTTCACTACCCGGGCCCAAAGCCCCAAGCACCTCTCCGAACGTATCCTTACCCAAAAACCAAATATCGGTCATGCCAAGACATGACCCATCCTGAGACACACACCATTGGGTGATGTGTAAAAGTGGGGGAAATGAAGAGGATGACGTGCAGGCCTCATCCCTTCACTACCTGGGCCCAGAACCCCAAGCACTCTCCGGATGTACCCATACCAGTTTGATGAAACATTTATGGTGAGGCCATGCATTTGTTTCTTTTTCTACCATCATGTCTTTATTTGCTTTTAGTACTTTTTTTATGTTATCTATTTACATGTTATTCTTTGATGAACAGATGATGACTGGATCATGCTTTACACCTGATTTCTTGGATTCTTACTCCCAAATCACAAAAGATGCCTTGTTTTGGTCTAAAAAAGTTAATAAATTGTCAGCCCTTCATCCATTGGCTAGTTTAGCACATCACTCAATAAAAGAAAATTTCCTTTTGGCCGTCATTCGTTACTGGGATCCAAAAGAGCATGTCTTTAGATTTGGAGATAATGAACTGACCTTGATACCTGAAGAATTTGATGCACTCTTAGGAATGAATACCTCAGGAGATCCTGTTGTTCCAGTATTAGATCCTCCTAGGGTCGATTCCTATTCTCATCTTTTCGGTTTAACTCCGACTCAGATTTTAGCAATGGTAGGGGCACAAGGTTTATCTCTTACAACTTTTTCAAGTTTCGTTTCTCTTAGTACTTCTGATGAGTGTAAAAGAAATTTTCTAGATCTAGCCCTTATGGCATTGTACCTCTTTCGAACATCGTTCATGTCTGTGCATCCTAATGTGTTTCCTTTGTTGTCTCAAGTCCGATCCGGTCGTGCATTAGGATCACTTGTAGTAGCACAAACCATTAGAAGCCTTGACCTCTGGTTTGAGTCGAAATCGCAGCCCTATTTCTTTGAAGGTAGCGCACATCTCCTCCAGATTTGGCTCTTTGAGCGGCTACAACTGATTTCCGAGCATAATCAAATCTTTACCATTCAGCAAATCTCTCGAAGGTCGACCCCTAAGACACCTGATGATGGGTGGCCTGCCTTCTTCAACAACATCCGACTTGGGAGACAGGTAAGATGGGTGGTCGCCAGTTGGGAGATTGCAACCATTCAGGTGAAGGGAGAACGTTACAATGGAATCTCCTTGCCTGGATTTGAAGATTACTATGTCATCCACCCTTGGAGGTCCAAGCGTCAGTTTGGAGAGGCCCAAGATGTTCCAAAGATGTTACTATTTGAAGCACCAAAGAAGGATTACAACACCGACCTAATTCATGCAATAGTGATGGACCGAAAGAGAGGAAGTACTCGGAAAGTGGCTCCTCTAAAGCCTGAAGGTGTTGAGCTCCCCAGCTTTTACTTAACATGGTTACGACTACGAAATGAAAGTGTAAAAGATTTTAAAAGGAAAAGAGGGCTGACGGTCGAGATGAAAGCTTCTAGGAAAAGGCATATTTCACAATAGGATCCTATGTCTAGTTTAGGATAGTTTTTTTTTTTTTTTTTTTCTCTCTCTTGTGAGACTTTGTTCACAATAGGATCCCACATCTAGTTTAGGATAGTTTCTTCTTACATTCACCCTTGTTCGTTCGAGAACTATTTGCGAATTTTTTTTTTTTTTTTTTTAAGCTTAAATTAGCTCGGCTATTTTATTCTAAATGCTTTTATTTCTATTTTGTTAGTTCTCTCCCAAGATCTTGATTAGCATGCTTTATTTACTAATCTATCTCTGCGTTTATCACGTTCCTCTTAAATGTTGGTAGCTCAGGACTTGACAAAATTGAGAAAGCCTGGGCTAGAAGTTCAGGCCGATTAATCAGAAAAACTCCACCTCCAACCCGCATCTCGACCTCTATTCGCACCCTTACAAGTTCATCTTCCTCTTCTTCAAACAGAATGACTTCTCCAGAAACTACCCCGGAAAACTTGGGAACAGGCCACGACTCAGGAGCAGCAGGGAACCAAGCGGGCATCGAGGCTTTGATGGCCGCCATGGAGCAACGGAACAAAGCTGCCATAGAAGCTTTAGAACAGAAATATGTGTCAACTATTGATGAGCTAAGAAATAAGGTTCAAGCCCTTGAAGCGAATCACCACGCCCCGGGAGGTCACACTGTAGCTCACACCCAAACGAATCACCATGACCCCAACAATGACTACATCGAAATAGACTCGATGGGAGCTCAGGAACCTCAAGGACAGGCCGAGGATACCGCCCCTAACAACCAAATGGCCGAAGAGCTTAAGAGAGCCTTGAAAAGAATTGAACGGATGGAAAAGGCAAATAAACCAGCCGGATTCGACTTCTATTCCATGGGGTCATACCCAGAGGTTGATTTGCCGCTTAAGCTAAAGCTTCCCACATTAGCATTGTATAAGGGATCCTCCGATCCTCAAATTCACTTGGCCATGTTCGATCGGGAAATGTCCATATTAAGGCTAAATGACATGCAGAAGGCCAAAGTATTTGCACGGTATTTGGATGAGATCCCTCAACGTTGGTATCTAACCCAAAAAATGAACACCAAAGGCTATGAAGAGGTGTGTGAGGCTTTCCTACAGCATTTTGAGTATGCAAAGAATCTAGAAGTAACCCGGTCAGATCTGTCTAATACCCGCCAGACAGGAAATGAATCAATGTCTGATTTCATTAAGCGATGGAGAAGAAAGGCTGCCGGTATGCCTGTAAGGATGGATGAACAGGAACAGATCCGCATGATTGTAGAAAACATGCAGAAAAATTACCATGATGAGCTGAAGTACGTTTATTTCCCTAATTTCGAGATGCTGATGGGACAAGTGGGGATCCTAGAGGAGAAAATTCATAAAGGGGAATTGAAACTGGGACTCCCGAAACCTGTAGGTGGCACCAGATTCTCCAAACCAGAGCAGACTAAAGCCGCATCAGTAGCCTATGCTCAGAACAGTTCATACAAGTCATCTATGCCATGTCAGTTTGGAGTAAACGCCGTTCAACATCCTCAACCCTCGAACCCAAACTACAGGGCAACACCTCCACCTCAGCAATACAGAGAGAGGAAATTTACAGACATAGGACGACCCTTGAGTCAAGCTTTCCAAAAACTTCAAGAGCAGAACATATTGCATCCTCTCGTCCCCCACTCTGGGAGAACTCAATTGGGATCCAGACCCGACCAATTTTGCCAGTACCACCAATTACCGGGGCATGAAACTGACGCATGTCGTGCATTAAGGTATAAGATCGAGGATTTAATTGATCAAGGGTTAAAGTTTACTGAACGAGCCAACATTCATGAAAATCCCATCCCTAGGCATCACCGAACAGCTATGATATGCTGCGAACCAAAGAGTGACATGGTGGATTCGATAAGTCTTATCACATACCACCCAGAGAAAGAGTATAGGTGTGCCACATTCACAATTTATTGGGATGATGACAAACCCGCTCCTCCTCCAACTCGTCTGCCGACTCCACTACAAACAGCCCCAGTTATCACTCGACCTGGTAATCAATCAATCCACCGGTCCGCTGTGCGTGCTACTCCATCAACTTCCATTAATTTTGTCCCGGCCAATGCCCATATCACCCGGTCTGGTCGTCATTATGCCCCAGTTGAAGTCCCTCCACCACAAGCTCAGCCAAAGGATCCAATATCTCAGGTTGAGAAAACTCAAATAATTGAAGATGTCCCAGGTGAGCAAGAACTGCTGAAAAAGCTAAAGTCCACAACTATTCCCATGGCCATTTGGTCTCTTTTAACTATCTCACCAGAGCATCGACGCGCCATAGCCAGACATCTTGGCGGATCTGAAGAGAGCTTGGCCCCTGAAAAAGTTGTTGCTGCCTTATGGCAAACAGAAGAAGAGGAGATTAGCTTTGCTGATAGTGAAATCTCTGGAGACGCTGGGAAGGCTCTCTACATTACTGTATGGTGTGGGGGATTCAAAGTGCCAAGAGTTCTTGTTGACACTGGAGCTGATGTCAGCATATGCCCACTCAAGGTTGCGGAAAGCATGGGGTACGAAAAATTTGAGTCATGTCAGATTGTGCTCCGTGGCTACGACGATAACCCTAGACATGTCTTTGGTCTTCTGGATCTCCCACTAAAGTTTGGCTCCATTACTCATTCTGTTAAGTTTCTGGTGTTACAAATTCCTCATTCCTACAACCTAATTCTTGGGAGGGATTTCTTGGAGGATCTAGGGGCGGTTCCCTCGACAGTACACCAAAGCCTGAAGTTTAAAAGGGATGGCAAGGTTCACACCATCAAAGGAGAGCCTCATTTGAAAGAGTTGCCAATCTGCATGATAGAAGAGAGTAACTTAACTTGTCTTAGTGGTTTCAAGGTTATTTCAGAGCAATCTGATCCAGAATCGTTGCAGAAGCTGAAAGCAGGGCCTGGAAAAGCCATCATGATGAGGTACGGATATCAAGAAGGAAAAGGGTTGGGAAAGGAGCTACAGGGTCTTCCCGAAGTGCCATATCCACCAGTGAACAAAGATCGGCAAGGGCTCGGTTTGTTTCCTGACCTTGTTTATATTTCTATGCTGGAAATGTTAACCCTATGTGTTTGCTCATGTTCTTCATGTACGCAGGATTTGAGCGAGACAACACTGGAAGTGGTGCCTAGCTGGCTATTCAAAGAAGAAGGCCCTAGTAGTTTCATGTTTTCCTTTGATTCAATAATCGAGTGTGTTGAGAATTTTGTTTGTGTGAATGAATGTTTGGGATCGTTAGAGCTTGTTAGTGATGTTACTTCTTTGAATTTTATGAATAAAAATCCTAGAGTTTGTGTGCATTCTTCTGTTCCATCTTGTTCGCTTTCTAATCTTGAAATCAACGATGAGGAAATTCTTAAAGAGCTTGAATCTAAAATCCCAAAAACTCAACCTATTGAGGACACAATTAGCATTAATCTTGGAACTAATGACGATCCTCGGATCATCAAGATAGGCACGTCACTAAATGAGAATGAGCGATCTGAAATAATCAAATTACTCAAGGAATTCATAGATGTATTTGCTTGGAGTTATGCCGACATGCCAGGGATCGATCCCAATGTAGCTGAGCACTGCATCCCAACATATCCTGATATACCACCCAAGAAACAAAAGTCAGACGCCTCAAACCGGAGCTACAGGTCAAGGTAAAAGAGGAAATAGACAAACTGCTTCACGTAGGTTTCATCAAAGTAGCAAAGTATCCTCGGTGGCTGGCAAACATTGTGGTTGTACCCAAAAAGAATGGAAAAATTAGGGTTTGCATAGACTATAGAGACCTCAATAAGGCTAGCCCGAAGGATAACTTTCCATTACCACACATTGATCTTATGGTGGACGGCGCCGCACAGCATGAATTGTTTTCTTTTATGGATGGTTTCTCCGGCTACAATCAGATTAAGATGGCAAGGGAAGATCAAGAGAAGACAACATTCATCACTCAATGGGGAACATACTGTTGGAATGTCATGCCTTTTGGGTTAAAGAATGCTGGGGCCACTTATCAAAGGGCAGCTACTGCTATCTTGCATGACATGATGCATAAAGAGGTTGAAGTTTATGTCGATGACATGATTGTAAAAGCCAAGCAGAGAGATGATCATGTGGCTAATTTGAGAAAATTCTTTGAGCGAATTCGGCTTTACAAGATGCGTCTGAACCCAGAAAAATGCAGCTTCGGTGTGACGGGGGGCAAGTTGTTGGGCTTTATGATCACACCGAAGGGGATTGAAGTTGATCCAGAAAAAGTAATGGCTATCAGAGAGATGCAACCACCTAAGACTGAAAAAGAAGTGAGGGGTTTTCTCGGGCGAGTGCAGTATATCAGCCGTTTCATTCGAAATCTGACCGAAACTTGTGAGCCAATCTTCAAATTGCTCAAGAAAAATGCTCCAAAGAAATGGAATGAGCAGTGCCAACAGGCATTTGACAAGATTAAGAGATACCTACATGACCCTCCTGTTTTGGTCCCACCCATCGAGGGAAAACCCTTAATTTTGTATGTGGCAGCACACGAGTTTTCCATGGGCGCTATGCTGGCTCAGAATCAAGGCAATCCACCAAAAGAATGTGCCATTTATTATCTGAGTAAGAAATGGGTGGATGCCGAAACGAGATATTCGGCGATTGATAAAACTTGTGCAGCGTTAGTGTGGGCAACAAAGAAGCTCCGACATTACCTATTAGGGAATGAAATCCACCTCATTTCTAGGATGGACCCTATCAAGTACATGCTGGAAAAACCTGTGCAAAATGGCAGGTTATCCCGTTGGTCATTGTTACTGTCAGAGTTTGACATTAGTTTTTGTATCCAGAAAGCTATCAAGGGTTCAGTTATAGCAGAGCACTTAGCTGAGAATCCAGTATCGGAAGAGGCATTTGTAAATGACGACTTCCCGGATGAGCGCATAATGGCTATTGAAAAAAACATCTGGAAGTTGTATTTCGATGGGGCCTCAAATAAGAATGGGTATGGTGTTGGTATCCTTCTTGTTTCTCCCGAAGGCTTACGACTCCCTTCGGCAATCAAGCTTGATTACTCAGTCACCAATAACGTGGCCGAGTACGAGGCTTGCATCTTAGGATTAGAAATGGCTCTGGGCATTGGTGTCCAAGAAATTGAAGTATTTGGTGATTCTTTCTTGGTTATTTCACACATTAATGGCGACTGGGAAGTTCGAGATGATAAGCTGGTAGCTTACCACCATCATTTGGCCCAACTAGAGAAATCTTTCAAAAACATCAGCTTTACTCACGTTCCCAGGTCTCAAAACATGTTCGCTGATTCTCTTGCTTCTTTAGCATCAACTTTGAAGTTCCAGAGAATGCTCTCTATGTCCCTCTTCAGATCACAATCAAACATAGGCCTTCCTTTCACGTGAATACATTGATACTCAATGAGGAGCCATGGTTCCAAAATATTCAAGAATTTGTCGAGGAGGGAACATATCCTAAAAATTGTAGTAAGCAAGATCGAATGGCTATTCGGAGGATGGCCCTTAGCTACAGTGTCATTGCAGGGAAGCTATACAAAAAGATGCCAGTTGGAACATATCACTTGTGTTTGACTGAAAGGGAAGCTGAAACTGTCATGGTGGAAGTTCATGCAGGAATATGCGGCACTCACATGAGTGGTCATACCTTGTCCAGAAAAATCTTGAGGCATGGATATTACTGGACCACCATGGAGAAAGATTGTCAAGAATATGTCAAGAGATGCGAAAAGTGTCAGCTACATGCAAACCAGAAGCACCTACCAGCCCTACCTCTTCACCACATGGCATCACCATGGCCGTTCGCCTCATGGGGAATAGATATCATTGGGGAAATTCATCCAAAGGCTTCCAATGGTCATCGCTACATTCTAGTAGCTGTCGACTATTTCAGCAAATGGGTCGAAGCTAAAGCTTTCTCTAAACTAGGAGCCAAACAAGTAGCACATTTCATTGAAAATGAAATTATTTGCAGATATGGGGTACCGTTTGAGATTATCTCTGACAATGGCGTTCAGTTTAAAGGAGAAACTGAACAATTATTGAGAAAGTATGGAATCCGTCATCATCATTCTTCGCCGTATCGCCCTCAGGCAAACGGAGCAGTTGAGGCGGCTAACAAATCCATTAAGAAAATTTTGGCTAAGATGGTTGAAACTTATCGTGATTGGTCTTCCAAATTACCTCTAGCCTTGTGGGGATACCGAACGTCAGTTAAATCTGCAACAGGTGTTACTCCTTTCTCCTTGGTTTATGGCGCCGAAGCGGTCCTACCGGTTGAGTTAAAGATAAGATCCCTCAGGGTTATAAATGAACTACGGATAGAGGAGCCAGAATGGGAGCAACAAAGGTGCGATAACTTGGCTTTCTTGGATGAGAAGCGTCTTCAAGCTTTGGAGCACATCCAGTCATATCAAAAGCAAATGGCACGGATTTTTGACAAAAAGGTTAGCCAGCGAGGTATTCGGGAAGGTGACTTAGTCCTAAAGCAAGTAAGAGAAAACACTCTAGATCCGAGAGGGAAATTCAGGCCAAAGTGGTCAGGGCCATACTTGGTAAAGAATTTGTATCCTTACGGAGCGGTCAAATTGGCACTAGCAAGTACAGGTGAAGAATTCTCGGGGGTGATTAATTTGGATCAGCTCAAAAAGTTTTATGCCTAATAATGATGTTGTTATTCATGACCTTTACGGGAAATGTGTTGTGCTTGTCTTCATATCTACGTGTTAATGTTTGCTCTCAGTGAGGTTTCTTTATTTCCGTGCATGTCTGTTTGCATAATGGATATCCTATAAGACAAGGGCTTGTGAAATGTCATCTTGTGAGCAAAGAGTGCCAAGGCTTGAATTTTATTTCCTGAAAGATAAGTAGGATTTATGTCAGGGTGACATTCCATTTCAAGGCCACTAAGAACAAGAACCACATAATCACTTCCTTGCAAGCTTTAATGTAATACTGGGGGGCAATCTGGTTGCGGATGAGTTTTTTTTTTTCCTTGTCAAAAGTCCGGATAAATCTTTTAGAGAGAAAAGGTGAAGAGCGTCCAAAAGAGGTAAAACCATTGAGATTCAAGTGTATCGTCTTTATACATTTGGAGAGGTCACATGCAAATGTAAGGATTTGACAACATAACTTTGGTTGAAGGAGGCTACATGTCGATTTATGCTAAGACCCAAGAAAAGTAGCTAAAATAAATACTGGATTGTCAAGAATGAAGAAGCACTTAGGGAAAAACCATCACAAGGCCAAATATCTTGCAAAATCCCGAAAGTTGAACCTTAGATACCTCCGCTGAGCCATTTCATACAAATCATTCCTTTTTATTGACAAAGCTCCACAAAAAGCCAGCTCATGATGATTACGTACCCCGGTGACCAAAGGAAGTGTGGAGCCCAACTCTCGGATGAGGACACTCCTAGTTTGGAAAGAAAGCTACACTGCTGCTAGCATGATGAAGATCTGCAAACGGTTACAACATGACCCAAGATTCCAAAGCTTAATAAAACCAGCTCTGAAAATGGGAAACACAAGAACCCCGAAGGCATGTTAAAGCCACTCCAAAGGATCGGGAAACACAAGAACCCCGAAGGCATGTCAAAACCACTCCAAAGGATCGGGAAACACAAGAACCCCGGAGGCAAGTCAAAGTAACTCCAAAAGCTTTAATACCGGGAAACACAAGAACCTCCGAAGATAAAAGGCGATTCTGAAATCGAGTTCGACAAAAAGTAGTAACAAAGATGACACCAAGGTCGTTAACTTGAAGGTAAATCCACATGAACAACAAGATTGTTTCACATGAAAGGAATGGAAGGCGAATCCGGAGAAGGTGCAAGTCACAGCTTGGTCATCCTTAAGCTCCACAACACAAAATATCCCTCCTTTGTCCCCGTAACATTCACTACACCCCTGGCCACGTTACAACCTGTAAAGACTTCTGACTTGACATTTCAAGTTTGTTTAAGTGAAAGTATTGGATCAAATGTGTAAATTAAGCACGTGCCGAATACAATATCAGCAGTTATGGTTGTGCAAGAAAAGAGAGAAATATAGGAAAATAATTTGAGAGTAGGTAGAGACGCACCACTTAAAATAAGTCTTCCACCGTGTAAGAAAAGAAAGAAGTATCTAGGTTTTTGACAAGGGAATACTGGGGGCAATCGATTTTTTCAAATCGATTGCCATTACCATCACCTTCAAAATCACAATTCCCCAAATAAAATTGCCAGCGTCGTCTGCCAATGAAACCAGTGTCCTCACAATGAGAAGTTCCCCGAAAGAACCCTTATGTTCGTTTTGTCACTTAGCTCTAAGGAAATAAATCTCAAGCCTGGAAATCCACATCAGAAAATGCAAATTCCGCTAGCCATTGTTGAAAGGGATATCTGTCAATGCATCGAGTCAATATGTTTTATTTTCACATTAAGTCGCTTGTTTCTTGATTTCACATTGAGTTTGTGAGCTGGTTTTTGGCATTGGAATCAGTCAACTTGTTTTGGCATGGACATTAATGCATCTTCACATGGAGTCATTAATAATGTTTCGTCTTTTGAGAGTGAATAAGTGATCCCGTTTCCACGTTGATTTTGTAAGTATGTTTTTCTTACATTGACGTTTAGGTGGTTGTTAAGCTTATCTGGTATGTTGACATTTGGGACATTAAGTCGGTGGTAAGCAAAATATAAGAATGGTCGTGTACAGGTGGAGGTAGGCTGCCCGTTGAATTGAAGCAGGGTGTATACTGGCCAATGTGTACGAGTGGTTGAGTACAGGTGGAGGTATGCTGCCCGTTGAATTGAAGCAGGGTGTATACTGGCCAATGTGTACGAGTACAGGTGGAGGTATGCTGCCCGTTGGATTGAAGCAGGGTGTATACTGGCCAATGTGTACAAGTTGGCGGGGCGATGGCAATAAGTCCTCATTTCTATGTCAACTTTTTGGATAACAACTGGCGGGCGATGGCAATAAGTCCCCTGTGATAACCAGAAGTTCATCCCAGCAACCCAGTTGGCGGGCGATGGCAATAAGTCCCCTTGGAAAACCAACATGGAGCGTTTTTTTTTGAATGGGTTTCGGTCCCCAGAGGCATCCGAGTTAATTTTGAATGGGTTTCGGTCCCCAGAGGCATCCGAATTAATTTTGAATGGGTTTCGGTCCCCAGAGGCATCCGAATTAATTTTGAATGGGTTTCGGTCCCCAGAGGCATCCGAGTTATTTTCTTTTTGAACGGGTCTCGGTCCCCAGAGGCATCCGAGTTATTTTATTTTTGAATGGGTTTCGGTCCCCAGAGTCATCCGAGTTATTTTTCTTTTGAACGGGTTTCGGTCCCCATAAGCATCCGAATTATATCACACAGAAGCACCTAGATACTTGCTTGAATTTTCTCGCTTGGATAGGTTCGGGCCTTGGAACGATGACATGCATCTTATTTAGGTCGCTAGCGCCTTCGAATAACTCGGTAAGCTCAAGCGTCTTTTCAAGGCAGTCAACACCTATGAACACAGGAAAAGGGACGGGGTTGGTAAATATTTTGGGTATTGTCAAGCGTCAACTTAACCTTTCATTCACATTACAAAATTAAGTCGACGGGGGGCAATCTGTTATCCCCAAAATCTTTACCCTCCTTTAAACATGAACATGGTTTTTTTTTAGGGTCGGTACATGGCTAAGGGTAAAGTGGCGCCTTTTCATTCGATGGATCATTATCCCATTTTTGGAAAGAATACGGACTTTAAGGTGGCAACGTTCATATGAGTTGTGATACTGTGAAAATAGAGAAATGCGCAATATGAGACAACAAGTTATATTGGCACATCGGTAAAGGGTTGTGGAGGAGGTTCATGAGGTCAATGGCTCGAGTCTAGTAATAAACAATTTTTGTAGTTCTCATTTAATTCTTCTTTCTTTCTTCTTTCATCATTTATATTTCCAATTTTTGAAATCAAAGCTTACTTGCCGAGTAAAAAAAAAATCCAAAAAAAAAAAGTGTTCTTTCCTATTAGGCATTTTATTTCCCCAAAAAAAAAGAAGAAAACAACAAAAAAAAACAAAAATTCAAAATTCTTTACACGTGAATAGTGGAAAAAAAAAACAACCGCATTTTGCCATTAGCTATTAACCTCCTTTCTTTTAGATTACTTTACTTTTGTGTCATATTTCTTATCCCTTATTTCTAGCTTAACTTAGTTTTCTCTTGGTAATTTTTCTCTTCCTTAAAATAAAAAAAATTCAAAAAAAATTCTACTAACGTTTGAGTTTTTCCAACAAGCTGAAAATTTGGAAATTCACTCTTTTCTTGCCATTTTCCATTTTGTTTTAGTCGTAAAATTGAAAATATTGATTGTTAGGATTGTTGTTTTCAATATTCAAAACCCAAAAAAAAAAATGCATTTGTTGGGATTTCTAAGCATCTTTTTTTTTTTTTTTTCTGTTGTGCATAGTTCACGAACTTATCCCTTGTTATTCTCCAACCCATTGGGTTGTTTTGATTCTAGTTGTTATTATTCATTTTTTTTTATTTGCTTGATAATGATCTTGAAGCTAGCCAGTTGCTATATAAAGGGTGTTCATAAGCATGTGAGAGGGGCATACGAACATTGGAATACTCTCTGAAATCACCATCGACCAGCCATACTTTCACGGAGCGTGTGCACTAAAGCCATCTTGCGTATAATCCATTGCTCACCATGTATGCATGACATTTTTCACAAATCCCAGTACCATTGCTGTCTACATCCGATACTACAGGGTGCAACCATACGTAATCCTTAACTCCCAATACTACTTCTGCACACACTCCACCTCTGTTAATTTCACTGTTCCGTATCGGCACTCGCTCATCAGTTAGCTTCCGTACCCACACTTTGCAAAGCCACTGCTAAGCTCGGACATATATACACCGGACGAATATAACCAGCCCCGTCATCACCATTGCTTGCCAACGACTTTTCCCAGCAAAGAGAAGTTCAGCGCAAATACAAAACCACCAACACTCATCCTCGTCTTCATTATCACCGTCATCGTCACCTGTTGGATCGAGTAACAAGCAGCACCATCTCCACACTTTCTCCTCGTATCAGTAATGTCTTCCATTTCATCACCGTCAAACTCACATGTGTACGAGCACCCAGTTACCCCCGCCTGGATTGAGATCATCGCATAGATTAAAGGAAGGTGACTGAAGCTTAAAAGCGAAAAGAAACCGAAGGTAGCGCTATCTGCTTTTGCAGAGAAGAACTACAGTAAATGGTTCGTATTTTGTTTTCTTTCTCCTTTTTGATCTTGGTTAACAGAGGCATTCCCCTTTTATATATATGTTTATTAATCACGAGTCTCATAGATAGTTACGTGATTCATTTGCATATTTTCATGAAAATGATTGCCTTGTTGGTTAGTAATAGTATAGGCAATGCACTCTTGCTTATCTTGTTATCTACTATTTTTTATTTGTATTTATTTATGATCGGTCCACAATAGTTCAAATAAGAAAAGTTAAAAAAAAACGATGTCATGTAGTTAGGTGCGGATGATTTAAGATTGAAACATTACTTCTCTTTTAATTAATCTTGTAGGCTAGTTTAGTTTTAGGCAATAATAAAAGAAAAACGTTGTCATTTAGCTATTCTCAGCTGGTACATTTCACGTACATTTATCCTTAGTTTTGATTAGCAAGCTATTTGACTAGCACACACGTGTAATTAAGATGGTTACTGAAATACTGAAAATGATGTCATAATCACTTAGCCTTAGAGTTATATTAGTAAAGGAAAAGTAATTTTTTAAGGGTAATGAAAGAATTTGAACCCTTAAAAATTTCATATCAAGCCCCCGGACCCATAGCTCTAAAAATCGTAACAATAATTCCTTTCCAAGTTTAAAAGGTTAAAACTTAGGTGGCGACTCTATTTAGGTTTGTGTGGGCCAGTTAGAATAATTAAGCCTTAATTTTATAATTTCAGTTTAGTTGTTCTAATTGCAAATCGAACCTTGAGGCCTTAAGCTCAATACTTAAGGGTTCAAAACTAACGCTCACAGGTGCCCTAGCAATGGGACCGGTACCTGGCAATAGATCAATCTCAAATTCCACTGCTCTCGGTGGTGGCATGCCGGGTAGCTCCTTAGGGAATACATCGGGATACTCGGATACAATGGGTACTTCATCACTGAACTCTGGATCTCGCTCCAGGTCTGTACATAACAAGATACACTTCGTGGCCCCTTCTGAGCTCCCGGTACATAGCCATAGCAGATATAAGGGTGGTCGAAGGCTCTCTCGGTCTCTGGCGGTAAGATACGGTAACCCCAGAAGGACTCTTGAGCAGCAGTCGATGCTCGGCGCAGAGGATTCTACCCTTGTGCCGCTCCAACCAATTCATTCCAATGATTAGGTCGAATCCCAATCCATTGAATTCGATGAAGGAAATGGGAAACGCCTCCTTTTTAATTTCGATGGTGGCTGATTGGTAGTATTTGGTACACTTTACTCGCTCCTTCGATGGGAGAGTAACCATGAAGTTCGGTATCTCATCCGCATCTAGCTTCAACCTCTTCACGAAAGATGGTGATACGAAGGTGTGAGAGGCGCCGGAGTCGAATAACACATTGGCATCAATGCCATTTACTGGGAAGGTTCCCGTTAGAATGGTGCCGCTTCTGCCGGCTTGTGCTTCGGTGAGGATGCTCAGGTTACCTTCGGTACCGAGTCCACAACCTATTGGATTCACAATTGGATAAGTATTGATGGTGGACACAAGTGGAATTAAATCAACACTGCTCTTTATTGATAAACCAACCATCATACATGTTGTCTCTAATACACGTTACTAATAGATTACATGATACTATGAATTTAATACTTCCTAAAGGTAAGGTTCAGGCGTCCTGGTTTCATGTGTGTGGCATTGATTATTGCCGGCGGTGCCGTATTCAACTTGATCTTGTTGATCCCGTGATACAGCATCCGTGAGTTTCCACCCATGATGAGGACATCTCCTGATCTCAATACCAATTTCTCTGCGAGGTCCACACGCTTCTGCTCGCTATACAGGAATACGGCGTCATCACCAATGGACCAAGACACTACGGGCACTCCTTGTTCAAGAGATTCCGCTGTCTCGTCCTTGTCTTGGTGTAACCCAAGTCGTCCTTCTTTTTCATAGAAGTTGACGATACAAAGGTCCGCTTCAAGTGCGGGGATTGGTTCAGGTTCACATTGCTGTGCAAGTTCAACTGCTTGAGTGATGAGGGTCTGAAACTCTGGTGGTATTGTCGGTGGCGTCGTCTGTGTGTCGTGTCTCCTGGTATGTCTTGGTATAAGGATTCCAGTCCTTTCCCAAGCACATCATTTCAGCTTCATCTTCGCTCCACCGGGGAATTCGGGTGTGTAAAATCCACCTTGACCCGTTCCTAGCTCGTTGCATCGTCGAATAATTGAGATTTGCGCTTCGGGTGTCAGGTATCCCCTTAATAAGATCATACCTGGGCGGATGACCTGACACTGTTTGTTGGTGTAGTCGTTGTTGGTGATGTCGATCTCTCTTGATTCAAGGTTACCGGTATTGGGTAACAGATACTAAAGCTTCCTAGGTTTAAATTCATCTACGGTGAGTACTAGTTTTAACTACTTCATTTCATGCTCAGTACATACTTCAATTCATTCATTTACTCATGCATTCGCTCATACTATTACTCTAACACTAGACATGCTTTCAAGGATTCAAGGTTTAGATAATTACCTGGGCCGGATTTCGAACCGGACCCATCACGGTCAATGACATGCAGAACAGGCTGCCTCTGAGGTGCTCCCCTCTGAGGACCCCGGGATCCCTGTCCCTGAGGTGCCTGCTGGGCCGGTGCATCGCCAGATGCCACCTCCTTGCCCTCTCGCTGCTTATAGCTCTGGAAGTTTCCTTTGGGCTTCCCATTCTCCGGGCATCGATTAGCTGTGTGCCCCAGCTTCTGACAGTTGTAGCATTATGTCTCTCCCAAAGCAATCTTTACCAGGGTGGTCCTGGTTGCACTTCTGCACACATAGGTGCGGCCATCTGTGAAGGTTTTGGCGGCTCCGGAGCTAGAACCTGAGGTTAGAGGGTTAGCACATGTGTGCGTGGGTATACTAGAAATGATACTTATACGAATACAAATTGGAAGTAGAATTTACCCTTAGGAGGGTGTGATCTCAGTGGCTTAGCTGCCACCGGTGCAGAATAACCAAGCTGAAGGATCTCAGCTGGTTTGCCCTGCTCAGCATGGGCACTGCTCTCACTTGGGGACTTCTTCTGAGAAAAGAAGTTCCCTTTCTTCTTCTTCCAGCTTTTACCCTGGTTCTGCTCCTCAGTGCTGGTATTTTTGTTGTTAGCCTTGCGCTTCAGCGCGGTTTCCTCATCCCTTAACTGGCAAGTGATCTCAACGCGGGAGGCCGCGTGATAACACTCCTGAAGTTTCAGGTATTAGCCGGGATGATGTTTAAGAAAGAATAAGGAAAAGATTCAAGGAATTCAAGGAATTGAAATGAATTGAATTGATACTAAGGGTCAACCGATATTTACCTGAAGGGAGGTAAATCTGGTATAGCCCATACCGTACCGAAGGCGATGGCTCAGACCGCCATAGAAGCGATCGACCAACACCTGGCCGGTGTATCCAAGATCGGGGAGGAGACGGAGAATGGAGGTGAAGGTGCGGTAGTACTCATCCACAGACATCTTGTCTGTCATCTTCAGAGCGTCAAGTTCAAGTCTCTTCTTTGTTTTGACATGCTCTGGGTAGTACTTTGAACGGAGGAGAGATGCGAAGGAATCCCAATCGAATGTGGGGTCGCTGACGTGCTCTTGCTTGACCAGCTTCCACCAATCCATTGCAGCATCCTTTAAGTAGTAGGCGGCTACTCTGACTCGAACTCCAGCAGGAGCTTCGAGTGTCTCAAAAGCGGTCTCCATTCGGAGATGTACGCTTCTAGCTTAGCCGGATCACTCTCGCCCCTAAAGCAAGGAGGGCGGAGTTCCGCTACAGCTTTACCCAGTTAGCTTCTCTGGGTGGAGGGGGAGGGGTTGGTCCCGTTTGAGTTTGGTTCTGCTGTGTTTGTTGTACAGCTTGGATTACTTGGGGTAGCATCTGTGCTACCGTGGCGGCGACGATCTCAGCTATCGTCTGCGCGCCGGTTCCATCTGAGGCTTCGCCTCTAGGTCGGCCTCGGCCTCGTCCTGACATCTGAATGTTTAACAGTTTCATTAGGCTCCGCAAGAAATGACTCAAAGGTCTTGGAATTTAAACAAGGTATCGTTCCAAGAACGTCAAGGGTATCCGTTGTTAACAACGGTAGTTCCTAGTTAGGTTTCTAGATATCCGTCTTAAGACGGTTGAAATCCTAACTCGGTAATCTCCTATGCTCGGTACTTTAGGACATCAGAGCGTAACTACGCTCTGATACCACTTTTTGTAACACCCCAACCGTTAATCCTATGCTTACCGTCTAATCGTCCTGTTAATTCTATGAGTTCGCAGCGGAAGAATACTACTTACTTACTACGGCGGGTGAAACAATGCCGCTAACCGCCCATACGGCTAGCAAGGCTACCAATACTTACAGTGACGGTCTGATGGCCAATAGATACCGAGCTACTAAAACAAACTTACCAATTACAAATACATTCACTACCAAAGGATTACCGAGTATTCGAAGTGCATTCATTACAACCTTCCAAGTTTCCCAAAAGAATGAGTATCTACCAACTACTCATCTATACCAATCAATCCCTTCACAATATCCCAAAAAGGTGTACCCCATGGTACACCGGCTATTCAAAAATCTAAGCCATGTACTACTCAGTACACCGATCTCAAATTCATTGTTTACATACAAAAGAAGACAAGAAAAAACTAAGTCTTCATCAGCTTCACCCTTCTCTTGCACCTGCATTTATATTAAAAATGGTGCCCCAAGGGGCTCAGCAAATTGCTGCGCATAAACTCCGCATATACCGATTGCTAGCAAGGGTACGCCGACTAATTGGCGACCGCTAAACATGCTTGTTCATTACTCATACATACATGCTTCACATACAACATACATACATTACAATACATCATTCACTTCAAGGCAACAATACAATAGAGTTCACAATACTTACCTTCACAAGGTTAGCCAATTGTGCATCCGGGTTAATCGGAATGCATATTACTCTTTTACTCATTACTTACTTCTTCTTACTTACAATTACTTACTTCCTTTTTACTTTACTTACTCATTCTTACTTACTTACTTATACTCAAGTCAAGTCGTCGGGACCTCCGGCCTTGGGGACTACACCGTCCCACATCCGGGATTTACTTGACTCACTAATCCGGGATGCTACCCACTTAAGGGATTTGGGCCGCGGACCAGTTTAAGAGTCAGGAATTGGAGCCAACCTCTCGTGACTCCGCATCCTCACGCGTGGCCGAAACTATATCGGACTTCTACTCATTCCAATTTATTACCAATTTAAGTTAGGATGGTTAGATTGTTAGGAACAAGTTAGAAGTCCAAACACAATGAATAACGGTCACGGTACAATACAACATACATGCGTACATTCATATCATCCGTACATTTCATGAAGTATACAAACTAAGAATTAAAGAGAGTATACAACATCATACAACACTACATAATCACAAGTAAGCATATTAACTCCGATTCGTGCATTTATCTTTATTGGTGATCAAATAGCACACAACACACAAATCAGAGTAGCCATGATAGCATTCGGGGCATGAGGAATTCATACCGTTCACCGTGGTTCGTAATTCCAAACGTCCTTCCGGTGTCACAAATCAAATCCTATTATATACATACAATTAAATGATTAATTTACTATCATCAACTTAACTCCTACTTACTATGTCCTTACATTTCTTACACTTATACTTTACTTACTTATTTTTCCACTTCTTACTTAAGGTTTGCATGCGCACATATACATATACATATATGTATGGGTATACATATACATATATATATACAATTATTATTTAAATTAAAATATTTTTTTTTTTTTTGTCAGGACCGGACTTGCGACCGACCTTGGGCAAGTCCGGTCCATTCCAGTAGGTTTCTTCGGGAAAATTTTTGGTCCGACCGGACTTGCATGTCCGGTCGCAAGTCCGGTCGATTCCAGTAACATTCTGCCGGAAATTTTCTGCTCGACCGGACTTGCAAGTCCGGTCGCAAGTCCGGTCGATTCCAGTAGCATACCGAGGGGAAATTTTCTGCTCGACCGGACTTGCATGTCCGGTCGCAAGTCCGGTCGATTCCAGTAGCTTTCTGACGGGAAAATTTTCTGCTCGACCGGACTTGCATGTCCGGTCGCAAGTCCGGTCGATTCCAGTAGCTTTCCCCGTCTTTGTAAATCTGGGCACGACCGGACTTGCAAGTCCGGTCGCAAGTCCGGTCCAGCCCAGTATTTGCATTTTAATTTCTGTTTTCAATCCTCTCTTTTACCCATTACTTCCCCATTGTTCCTACACTCATTCCCACATGTTATAACACTAATTACACCTCCTAATACACCTTAGTTCATCCATTGACTCCTTACACATTTCTACACTCATTCACTCACATAATTTTCCAAGTTTCCCTCAACACTTGCACTAGTTATTTCCTCTAGTTACATTATGCTACAGATTTTAGTTCTAACTCTCTCCAACATTAGTTCCCTCTTCTAATGCCATTTCTAGCACTCTCAACGCATTATAATACATTATCTAACTCTCTCAACTTATCTCTATCTTCCTCAAACAAAATCTGTTACAACTCACATTAGTTCACCTAGTTTTAAATTCACTAAGTGTTCTAATCCTAGGTAAATTTTGCCATAGTCTCTCTTGTATTTCTATGCACTCACCACTGGTCTAGTTCATATTTTAACCCTTATCTCACCTGTTGCAATAACATCAAAAACACAAGCTCCCATACACAACTACTAATACCAAATACAACACTAAAACACTAAAAGAATTCCTGCACTCAAGATACCATTCCCAATCTGTTTTAAATGAGTTTTACACATCTTTTAAAGCTTCCAAAATACTTATATTCTCCTACACATTACACTACTAATACATTATCATTTTCAATACACATTTTTACTTCTAAAAATCTGTTACATTATACATATACAAGGCTATGCAAGGGTGAGCATTATTACCTTGATTCTCTTCTAGATTTCCTTTCTCCTTCTTTCTCCTTCCTTCCTTCTTTCCACCGGTTTTAACTCAAGTTCTCTACTACTACAACCATACAAATACATTTCAATATACTATTTTAATACACTAAAACTAACCCTATCCATTTCTAGGTCTTAATACAAGTTTTAGGGTTTAGGATTTATATTACCTTGCAAGGGTTCAAATGGAGCTTGGAGTGGTTCAAGAATGAGATTTCCAACTCCACCAACAAGCCAAAATCGGCTAGAACAACAAGGAACAACAAGGGTTTAGTTATGAATCTCGTTTTGCCCTTAAGGCTAGAAAAACAATGGAGTTTTCGAAATATTTTTACCTTAGAAGAACAAGGAGAAGGAGGGCCTTCTAATGGTGGTGTTGAAACTCCAAATGGTGCATACCCACAAAATCGAAAGTTGGTGTTTTCGAATTTTGGAAAGATGGAAGTGTAGCTCTTGGAGAGAGGAACACAATGGTGTAGTTTTTATAATTTTTGGAGAATGTATGAGGGAGTTACAAGGGAGAGAAGTAGAGTTTTGTGGGTGTTTGCTCAAATCACCATGGAAATCGTGAGGTAGGGGAAGGAGAAGAAAAGAGAGGGTGAGAGGAGTGTGTTCACGTGAGAGAGGAGGGAATGTGAGGAGAGAGGCAAATATTTGCTTTTTGGTTTCTTAATTGTTTTGTCCTCTAGTGTATTAGACACAATAAAAGAAAATAGAGAGTGTGAGGGAGGGCCTAAAATCGGACCACACACAGCCCCATGTGGGTTTTGAAATTTTATTTGCAATATTGGACACATAAGCTTGGTCTATTTACACTTCTACCCCACAACTTCCCGTTTTTGACAGTTTTTACTAATCTCTCGTTTTATTGATTTTATTGGTCCTAAAGCTTCACTAATATTTATTAATGATTATTTAGTTGACCAAAACTGTTACGAGTCTATTTGACCCGCTTAAAGACGCGTTTTCCCGGTTACCTCGAAAAACGCGCTTTAAGGTTCGTTAGTGATTTTAATCCATTTTAAGGATCCGTTTTCTTCGGGATTTGTTCCCTAATAATTATTTATACTTAATTAAGCTTCTAAATTACTTATTAGCCTAATTAATCACTATTTTTAAATACGGGGTATTTCAATTATAGGCACATGGCAATTCGGCCCTACATTTATTTTCCTAAAAATTACATTTTGACCTCTTAACTCTTACAACTTAACAACTTATGTCATAATTGTTATAATAACCTATAGTTTCTATCCCTTATGTAATAAATTCCAACTCAACCCCTAAACTTCTCAAAATTACCCAATAGACCATAATACTCTCGGTTTTAATTTTGTATTTTCTCCTAATTACAATTTTACCCCAAAACTTTATAAATCTTATATTTTATGTTATAATTCATTTTATACTCTAACTTTCAATATTTTAACCTAAGTTTTGGTCAACCATTGACCTATGCCACTCTTGGCCTTATTTACATTTTCCACCCAGAATTTCCTAAAATTATACTTAGGCCCCTAATGTTTCTAATTTTGACAGTCTACCCCAAAAATTCATTTTAATTCCCAATTTTCTTTATTTCCCAAATCAGCCCACTAAGTCTCGGCTATATTTATTTATATACCCTAATTCTTTCATTTTTTACAATATTATACACTTTCCTTTAGCCATAACATTATTAACACATTATAAGTACTTTTAAGTACTTAAATGTCACCAAATTAATTCCTTAAGATTCCTAAATTCGTAATAATATTTCTACCCATTTTTAAAGGTTCTAAAATTCCTAAAGTGTCACATACACTTCTGATTTTTATACCTAAGCTTATACTATATCATATAAAGCATATAAAAGCATAAAAATGCACTAAACACTTAAATCAAATAGCTTTTGCTGGTGGCCAGAATACAAGCCCTTAATATCCAAAACAAAGCATTAAAACAAGCCTTAATTAGGCACATAATCAAGGCAATAACCTTCACACAACAATAGTCCCACGACAATTTATAAAAATTCTTATAATTCATTTTATAATTGTTTTTCTAACTCATATGTCATTAGCTCTTTAGTCACAAGTTATAAACTAATTTATATAATTTTCTAGGTTAAATTTAACCCATGTTTATAACGTAAGCTCTCGACATTTATAATATATGCCTAAACACTTATAAACCTTATATTATGTCATTAATAAAAGTATTAACCTTATAAGCTAAGTTTGATGGTTCCAACAGCTTCCAATCTCGGCCTAAATATACCAAGATGAGAATAATTCAGTTCATGAGCATAAACAAGGGTTTAACCCATGATTTAAGGATTTATGGCTTAATATAAACCTTACCCTTGATAATGTAATTTCCTTGGCTTTAGCACTTGAAATTTGACAGCAAAACAAAAGCTTGGAAGGATCTAATTTCGGACATAATCAGAAGAGAACATGAATCAAATGTTGCTCTTAAAGATCAAGGAAATGAACTTGTGTTAAGCTTGAAAGATTAATTACCTTAAGTACTTGTAAGCACTTCCCATGAATTTGACCAGTAGAATGAGGGGATTTGGAGCTTTAAATCCTCTTAAAAAGACGAAGGAAAGAAGCTGTACAAATCTCCAAATTTGGACAACACAAATTATAAGGGAAAATGTGTTTAAAGGCATTTTTCCTTACCTTAAGACTACTTAAGAGGTGGTTATGGGTACCCCCTTGAATCCCATGGTTTCAGCCTTCAAACTTGGTTTTCTTGACAGATTAGAACAGCACTTTGGTGGGGAGGAAGTCTCCTTGAAGATTAATGAAGCAAAATGGTGTTTTAAGGCTTAAAACGGTGTTTATGGAGTTTGTATGTTCAAGAGGTGTTATGAACTGCCATGGATAGCTTCCAGATTTGCAAGAGGAAGAAGAGGGAAGGGAGAACTCGTGGAGATAGGGAGGAGCCAGCAAGAGAGAGGAATAAGAAGTGATAAAGAAGTATAGGTGATAAGATTTTAAAAAACAACTATAGTCTTGGCTGATCATGGTGAGTCACCATAACAGCTGCCGCCTCTCTTTATATATATTTAGGGGTAATTTGACCATTGACCAAGGGAGAAAGAGCTAAGGCCTTGTGTTGGCACTATTTGAGTACTATTCATAAATCAGTACACAAATTTCTGATTTTTTTGTAAATTCTTTGAATTAGGCTTCCTAATGTGAGTAAACATGATGATTAAGGTGTATACTAGGTCAATTAGCCACTCAAAACTCATTTCTAAGACAATTTCTCAAAAATGTGCTTTAAGGAGTTTTGAAGCACAATTTATGTTTTAACTTGTTTTTGAGCTTGGTTTTCTTTGGTAATTGATTTAACAAGTTCTTTAGCATGTTTCTAAGGTCTAGGGATCCACTTTGGGCCCTAATCAAGGTTAAACAAAGTCTTGGGCAAGTATTTGCATAAATTGTCATTATGGTGTATTTTTGTGTTTTCTATGGTTTAACTTGTTTGCCAAGGTTTCTAAGGCATGTTTTAGCCATATTATATCATAATTTAATATTTAATTACCATAGGTAGGTTTGGGGTATTTCATGACAACACACTAAAGACAATAGGCAGTATATTAGTGTTGTATTTGATATCAAAAGAGAATTGAAGTTGCAAAAGTTACACATTAAACAATAGTTGTATAGTTAGTTGTCCAAAATGTTGATACACAACAGTTTTTCGTTAAATCTTCCGGCCCTTTGTACTTAAAAATTAGTTGTAATATATTGTACTACCTTTCATAAAATATATTAATCCTTTGAGGAAGCTTCTGTTCTGAGCACAGGGAACACACCGAACAGTCACCATCTATAAGTTGTCTAACTCAATTAGAATGCACTTTGGTTCTAGGGTTCGTATAATCGTACATCATTGGTTTGTATGTGTGTTTATATGTAATTTCAACAGAAATTCTTTTCCTTCTACACTGAACATTCACAGTTTATAAGTTTTCTCACTCGAATAGACTGCAATTTGCTTTTAGGGTTCAAACAATCTTATTTCTATGATGTGTATGTGTGCTTAGATGTAATTTCAACTGAAATTATTCTCCTAGTGATAATGATTAGGGTTGAAAAAATAATTCCATAACAGATGGTAGCACTCAGAAAGAGTTTGTAGCAGATGGTCATACAGAATTATCTCTGTAATTGCTCTAAATCTACCATTACTTGCAAACCAGAGCTGATAGTTTTCCAAAATCGATTATATACCTAGCTACTTCTTAAGCCAAGTGTAAATAATATCTAAGACCAATAAATTTCTCTTTGAAAAATATCATGGATCTTTCGATCAGGTTTCAAATGAACATTCAAATTACAAGCCCGCTCAAAGTTGTAGTGCACACGAATGGTTATATCACAACAGCTAAAATCTACAATACTCTATAGCATTGAGTATGTATAGAATTATAACACCCCTACCACTAATTACACCATTAACTCGTAATCATCCCTTCATTATTACAATCGCAGCGGAGAAATCCATAAACAACGGGGGTGATACAACGCTGTTAGCCACCCACGTGACTAACAAGGCCTAAACAATAACAGTACCGGTCTGATGGACCGGAATACCAGAGTACTTAAACAATTACAAACATCTTTTCATTTCTAAACCGAGTCTTATACAATCCTTAATCAATACAATACTTACAATCCAAATATACCGAGACTCATACCATTCGTTGTTGAATACAGTTTCAGTCTTACACTACTAACAATTAAAAATACAAATGTAATTAAATCACTACCCTTGCTTATCAGCAACCCCGTCCTACTCTCGAACGGTAATCTGCTCCATCATACCTAAAATAGAATGGGTGGCCCCAAAGGGGCTCAGCACCTTTGCTGGTATGGTAGACGTGCAACCCGCTACTACCGGGTCACACCCAACTAATTCTCATCTGAACATGTGATTAATTTTATTTAAATCATGATATGAAATGCTATAAACACGCAACATGCTCGTATTCAACAAGTATTCAATCAATGGAATACTATCAACAAGAACACACATCAATTTCAATAGATTAATTTGTCTTGTTCTTAGGCCTCGAGAATCCCTATCTCAAGTAAACCTCATTCTCATTATTCACTAATCTATCAATTTCTACCGGATAGTTCTTGTCTCCTAGATCCTTAGACACTCTCGGTCCCGATCTAGTTTTCTCAATTATTCTTCTCTTGAATAATTTTTTAGTTAAGCCTCATAGGCCTCTGGGCAGAGACACATATAAATCTCACCACCGGGCTTTTATAATTTAAACACGGAAATAGAAACATTCTCTCATGTTTCCTCTTCCCTAACCTATAATACCCAGCTTACCTCTTTAGACGGGTAAGCTCTGTTAGTCTCACTCCAAACGGGCACCATTATGTGGCACACGGCCCCGTAGGTCACCACTATGTGGCACACGACCCTGTAACAAGGGAGTTCGACCACGGAATCAGAAACAAACGCTCTGTTGTTACCTCTTCCTTGCACGCCTGACTCACATTCTCCCTAACCCATCTCTCGGGTTAGTAATAATATATACTCATATATACATATATTAGTCAGTAGCATCTCTCTTGATTCCATCTCATAACTTTAGGAGGTTTTCATAATTCATTGTATTCACCGATTTAAAGGTCACCTCTACACTTCCATTACTTAGAAGTTATGGTTGTTTTCTCACTTTGAGTCGGATCCTCGTATAGGAGGTCGACTAATCATAAAAGGGGGGGTTCATTAATCCCGTTTAACACTTTTCACGTTTTGAGAGAGTTCGTAAGGTTAAACTTATCTTTGTTCTCTAATTGAGAGCTCTTATGCGTTCTTCAAGTTTAAGTTATTTCGTGTTTTGACTCTTTCTGCGAGTCACTAACCAAACATATTCAATTATAAGACGGTCTACTACACTCAGTTAGACCACGCATGCAGGCAAGGATGGTTAGTTCACACAGCATGCATCAAGATATATAATACAATATCCGTTTTCATGCATTTATCTTATTAGGTCAGTGCACACAAGCCGAGTGCAACTCGGTAGGACACAAGTTACAAGAAAACCATACCTGTCACCACGGAATTACTAGCGTTAGTCTCACGCTTGAAATACCCCAAACTAATAAAACATGGATTAAACATCTAATCACATTGATTAAGGCCTAAACATGCCTTAAAAGTCAACTGAGAACAACAGTGGTCAACACAAAGCAAGATATTGCACCCTTTGACTGTTTAGGGTAAATAAATACCCAAATGAACTTCTTAGGACCTAAAACTTTTTCTTAAGATTATTAACATATTAATAAACATATTACAATTGTTGGACAACACTCCAACACAAAGAACAAGCATTTACATGCTTCAAGGTCAATCTGGGCAAAAATGTGCTCTAAGAAAACCTTAAAGGTCTAATGACCTCTAAATGATATAAAATTGGATTCCATGATCAAATATCATGTAAGGAACACAAAAAAACTGTTCTCAAAGAAAACTGAGCTCAGAAACATCTTGCGACACAAAATGTGCACTAAAATACCTTAAAGCACGTTTTTTGTGTATGAGCTCTAAGATAATGACTTTTTGTCACTGTAAAGACTAGATTATATTTTTATAACATTAATGTGACATGATAGATTATATTATAAAGTCTAAATCAAAGTTTAAAAATAAAATCAAAATGGGCAATTTAGTATGAATAGTACCCAAAAATAACATTTAATTACTTACCTTTAACCATGGTCAAATCTCACCCATTGCCTTGACCACCCATTGCCGACTTCCTATGGCTGTCATGCCCACTTATTAAGCAATCTCCAATCAATTATTCAGCCAATCTAATGACTCACCATTTACTGTTTGATAAAGTAACATAAAGTAACTTATAAGGCAAAATTGGCTTACCTTTCTCATTTGACTTCAATCCCTGCCGACACAAGCTTGCTCCAGCCTCTATTTGGATTCTCCAAACCGTGGATAACATGCCAAGTTCAGAAGAGAACAACAATTGACATAGGTAAGCTTATTAAGCCATTTTATGTCCATTCTCTTCACAATTCTTTCCTCTTTCCATGAAGCAAAGCATCAACCATTTCCATCAATGTTTCTAGGTTGTTTTGGAGGTTAAAAGGAGATCAAATCTCGGCTGTAACAAGGGAAAAATGTGGAGAAATCTAATCTTGTTCTTAAGGTATAAAAATGTGCTTTAAGCACTTATCCTTTGATTTTCTTCAATTCCGGTTTGAAATCCTTGTTTTCTAAGCTTATAATCTTCTTCTTAACATACTTATTCAGTTGGTATATCAAGAGCTTCAAGGTATAGCCAGATCTAAGCCAAAAACACCATTTTAGGCATTTTAAACAAGGTAAAAATTAGCCATCTTCTAATCTAATTTATTCCAGTTTAAAGCTTGATTTTAGTAGCTCTTTTGATGCTCTTATTGTTCTATAAATATAGGCCGAAGACATCCATACTTACCTTGGTATTCTAAGGTAAATTTTACCTTGAAAATTTACATTAAACACTTCTTATGGTTAGATCTTGCTTGGAGACTAATCATGCCTTAATTGCTGTTTGAAAACATGTAAACTAAGCTGTGGAAAAATTATTCCTAAGCAGTCGTGGCCAAACAAGGCCTATACTTGGCAAAAATAAGGTATAAATCACTTAAACCTTCACTTGGTATATTAATATGTGTTTATACATATGTGTATAATTTGTGCCATGAGTGAATGGGTTAATTAAGGTCTTATTTTGACCTTAGGTGATTAAGGAATGGTTTAGTAAATTTTATAACTAATTAATTAACATAATTGTCAAATTTAAGACATTATGTGGAAAATTGGTAAATATGGAAAATATGTGGTAAAGGCCGAGAGTTTAATGCATTTATGGGCATTTATGTGTAATTCATTTTATAAGCTAATGTTTGTAATAAGGCCATGTACTTTAGGCCATTTTATTTATGCATTTATAAGCTTTTAATTAAGTTTAGGTGCTAAAAATGAATTACTGCAAGGAATTGGGGTTGTAGTGTAAATAAATTAAATTTGGGGGCTATATAATAATAAAGCCGAAAATTAGAGGTTTAAATGAGTTTATATAAAAATTATAAGATTATATAAAGCTTTGGGGTTAAATTGTAATTTCTAAAAAGATATGGGTATAAACCGTAATATATGGATATTGATGGTCAAGGAAATATTAAGGTGGTCAACCTTGACCATATGGTAGGTTTTGACCAAATAAGTAAGTTAAATAACCTATTTAAGGTTTTAATAAGATAAGTATTTAATTGTAACAATTTATAACATATGTGGTAAATATGTTATTACCAAAAGTTAAGGGTGTATAATGGTATTATAAACACCCATGGGCTATTAGGAATTTTTAGGAATTATTTGGTTGGTTTTGGAATTAAAAAACTATATATGTATAATATATAGTTATTATGTCATTATGACACTTTGGATAAATATATGTGGTGGAATAGTAAATACCAAGATTATAAGGGTTAGGAATAATATTTATAACCCTTTGGTGAAATTTGGTGATTTTGGGAATTATATAAGGGTATTTGATAAAATATGTGTATAATATATAGTTTTAATGATATTATAAAACTATATGTTATAAATTGGGCCAAATGGCAATTATAGGAACTTGGTGGGTCTGTTCAGAATTTTACAAGAATATAACCATAGGTTATACCATTTTATAAGTTAAAAATGTTATATTATATGATATATATAACATGGTATAAATAATGGGGTAATTTTGTAAATAAAGGAAACTATGGTATATGAAAAAGAATATGGTTTTTATATGGGGCCCATGCGGCAATAATAAATAGTTTTGTATAAAAACTATAGGTTATAAATTAAAGGAAATAAAAATATCATATTATTTGATATTAGTATATGGAACAACATTACTGTAACGCCCCTACTTACAATAAACACAGCGGAATATAAAATCTCTACTGGCGTTTACAGACCATCGGGTTCCAAACACCCGACACCAACCTCGCCAATTATAACTTATAAAATTACACAAACTACGGTCTGAACTCGAGAAAAACAACATAAACATAACTACTAGTAAAATAGAATAACTCTCCACAATTCCTAATTCCCATCCCAATCACTCATGCTCTTCGTGGCCACCTGTATAAACAATTCGTACCTGCAAGATGAAACCAAGCAGCCCACCCCGGGAGGGGTGAGTCAGTTCCCTGGAATGGAACTGGTACAATTCTCCAAAAACAACTTATAAAAATAACTCTCCAAAATAAACAGTAACTTGAAATCAAACTCTTGAAAGTAAAACAGGGAAAGGAGGCACTTCAAAACAATCAATCATAGAGAAAAGAGAACAAGGTAAGGATAGAGACAAAGAACTTAAAAACCAAGTCAACCACTTAAGAAGTCACACCATATAGTTAGCAAGCATCCAATGCTCAAGTTAGAACCAATTCCAGTTAGGAGTAGAAAGACTCGGGTAGTCACAAAGGACTAGGAATGATATGAATACCCATAACCCGTGGTAGACAGTTAATGTCCCCACCATTTCAGAAAGCTGAATCCCATAGACAAAATATACTCAAGAGTGGAATAAATTCAACTGGGAGAGATGGCCCCACCGCCTAAGTACGTCCTTTTAGGACAAGGGATATACAGCCCCTCCCTGTTTACTATGTCCACTAAGGACAGGGGATATACAACCCCTCTCTGTTAACTACGTCCACTAAGGACAGGGGATATACAACCCTTCTCTGTCTACAACGTCCCTTTTGGGACAGGGGATATACAGCCCCTCACTGTTACCATTGAAGACGCGCGCACGTCGAAACCTCAAGAACCAGCTCATGGATGAAACGATATCCAGAGTCAAAAGAAGAATTTACCAAAATTGACCTTTTCCAAATTCCCACCAAATCACTAACTACCCAGAGCAATTCCAAAACACTCAGTCCTACAGAGGTGTAAAGCGTAACCCCTAAGCAAGTCAATGCCTAATGGAACAACCAAATAGAAGGAACCAATACCCAAGTGAGTTTCACATTCAAGGCTCAGTTAGTCACACAAGCTGAGTTAGTCACACAACCATTTCCTTTTAGAAATTTCTCTTAAACTCAGTTAGCGTTTTTCGAAAACGTTTCATAAGTCAATCAAATAAAGTATCGGAGTACGAGACATCGTACCTGGTCAATGCTGTAGCAGTTCTAGTAAACTCGTGCAAACATTCAACAATTCTCCGAGGAACATTGAAGACAATTTACTATCAATAACCTGTACCCTAAGTTAAACTTAAATAAATTCTCCTCTCTTATTTCCAAATCTCAATTATCTTACAAGCCCTCGCTTAAATGTTATGTATAACCTTTGACTTATTTTAGAAGGTTGTATAGCCCAAGGTTGTAGGATCAAGGAATGTACTTTATTAACACCTGCTAACTATCCACTCCTATCCACTTTATTCATATCTAACCACAATCCTCACATTCAAGACTTTTGAGACCTTTATATCATAAATGTGTTTATATTATATAATTAAATCTAAGAATTTCAACAATAAACTTAAGCTCAATACCTTTATTCTTAATTTAGAATAAACAATGTATTATGACCTATGATGGATTCCTCTCAGAATACTATACTATTATCTCACAATGTAAAGATTATGTATTTAAACAATATCTACTAGATAACCCATTATGATTAAGTCTTTCCCTTAACTTAATTAAGATCTACATCTTGTTTATTGGAACCATAATGTTGTAGATACATTTTATTATATCTTAATTGAGCCACTAAACTCAATTATCTCATCTTTATTTCAGAATGACTTTTAATTATAACCATCAATAAACTTGTCATAAGATGTTAAATTGCTTCTCATCCTGAATAACTATACTATAGTTAACTTAGATTTAACGAATTAATCTTACATTTAGTATTCACAAGGTATATTATATGTTTTATTACTACCTATACAATAAGGTGTTTAGTATAACCTTTATGTATCCTTACTTACATTTAATTTCCTAAATGTTTTATTTTTACACGCATTCTCTCTATAGACTATGTATAATCCTTTGTACTAAACTTCATTAAACTTAAGCCTTAAATACGTTTTTAAATTGTTTTACAAAACCTAAGGTTTCAAAGGAATAACTTAATAAGTTAATTTCCTTTATTGTATTTAGGATGGACAATATATCTACATAGAGTAGAATTTATCAATGAATTAATTCTGGTTTGTAAGTGAAATTGTTAATTATTTAATAAGATAATCATTATGAAAATTCTCATATTTATATTCAAATAACATGTCATTATTTCCCATTACCGTAAAGTATATCAACATAATATCTTATGTAACTTAGTTTTATCTAATAAAAGGTTCAAAGGTTTTAAGTATCAAATTCCTATTCATAAACCTTCTATAACTCTAACTACTAAATACCTCACTTAATTGTAAACTCACATCCTAAGTATGGTAATAAATGTATTTCATATGGCTTATCTAATGCCAAGAAACTTAGGATTATTATTTAGATAAATTTCCAAATCATAGTTTATATAGTTTAACATCATAATCCTTTTAATGATTTTATCTTAAAACATTAAGTTATATTCAATACCATAAATGTTAAGAAATGATTAAATCTAGACTTACTAACCCACCTCACATTTAGATGTAAAGTATTTTATTTATTTTATTATTGTTTATATATTAGAACATTTAGATGTAAAAGTATTTTATTTATTTATTATTGTTTATATATTAAGAACATTTAGATGTAAAAGTATTACATTTATTTATTAACTATATAATAAGTTCTATTTGTGTAAAATCTAATTACAAATATTCCTAAGTCCCAACTTATTAATTACCTAACCAAATTATAGATTTACATTCTGGTCTTTGACAAATAATATTACACATGTATTTTAATATGGTTTATATAAATCTTAGAAATCCAAGATAACTCTTTAAGCTTAATTTCATAACCATAATTCAATATTACCTCATATAATATTATTTTAATAGTATTATGTATAGGTTCAGTTCAACTTATTAATTCCTTCATATTCTATTTGCTATAAGGTATTTTATGTCTTTTATTTATTTATTTTATATGTATACTAGGATTTATTCAAGACATTCTTTATGTAGTTTTATTGCATTTAATTATTTATATTACTTTCACCCATATCTACATCCAAAATATGGTTTACAAATTAAAGTATTTTCCTTAGTTTCAATTAAGTATATTAACTACCATATTATATAATAAATATAAATGTAGATGAATTTAGTTCCTTGATTTAACCTAAGTTACAATTTTATTCCTTTTATATATATATGTATATATATATATATATATATTTACTTCACTTAAAAGTTTATACCCAAAAATATTTATTAACATTCTGTATTAAATGTTAGTTTAGTCTTATTATATTTTCCCCAACTTATAAAGTTTATTAATCAACTATACTTTAATTTTTGGTTACATTAAAAACCTTATATTATAAGGTAACTTATGAAAAACCTTAGAAATACAATTTTTAAACCTATTTCCTCTTGTCCAAAAATTCCCAAATTAAGTATATAGTAACTATAACATTTTAGACATATTATAAAATTTTTATTTCATAAAAATATCTTTTTAAATTAACCAAATAATTCTAGAAAACCCGTAACTTGCAAAAATCATAACTTACGTTTAAAAACTCCAAATGAAATACCCCGAATAATTACTAATTTAAATTCGTGAGGGTTGAATTAAACTATGAGTAACAATTATGATCATACTCAAAAAATATATATACATAGTAAATAATAATAACATCGTATGAGCGTATCGGTACGTAATACGCTGATATGAGCTCAAATATATATATGCGCACCTCTGAACCGAAAACGTCAATATAGTCACGCATATATATATATACACGTATGTATATACATAAGCGACAACGAGGCATAAGAGAATAGTCGTATGTATATATACATATACAACTAACGACGTGACAAAATAAAATAGTTGTGTATATAACTAATAACGTGACATATTATATAGTTGCACATATATGTACAAGTATACAAAAAATAGACATGTATATAGCTGAGAGCAAATGTGCTCCTGCTAAGATTCGAACCCGATACCATTGGTATCTCTAGTGAATGTCTTAACCAGTTGAGCTGAGCTCGTATTCAGTGGTGAATTGCACATTCCTGGCACTAAAAGAATAATCCATCAGATTACACAAATGCTGCTCCTTGATTAGCGCACGCCTTCCTGTCGATTCTGTTCTTTTCTTTTTTCAGGACACAACACATCTCGTTCGAACTTCTTGCCTTTATATTAGTTGGCAAACTCAATAGAGACTAAGTCGAAAACACAATTGTAGAGAACCGAGCTAACAAGCGCGGAGTGACAGATATACTGAAGCGCTTCATATCTAAGTTAAAATTTAAAAAAATAAATAAATAAGGTTGTTAGGATTCTATTCATCTATTTAGATAAAATCCATATATTGCGCTAGTAGAATACATATTTTGTAGGTTGTATATATACCACGTAAGACTAAATTAAAAATGAGTTTTCACTTGAAAATATTTAGAGAGCAGAGCGATTGTAATCAGGTGAAGAGAATGGCCACCATCGACCTGTTCCAGTTGTTCTTTTTTTTTCTCTCCTGTCACCGACAAGCAGCAGTAGGCAGCACGCCTTTCTTGACTCATTCAGCGCACCAGCTGCCTCCCACCACCATCAACTAATTCTTCCTTAAAAATTCAAAAGGAGAAAGACGTTTAGTAAGCGGAAGAGAGTGCTTAGAAGAAGTATGGAAGGAATGATGTCAAAATGGTCAAACTTGAATATTCACCCAGGTGAACTTGAGAAAGTGGAAGGGGAGCTCCTGCGACAAGAAGCTTGCAATTCAGATTTGGATAATGCCTTATTTGGGAAGATATGGCATCCTAGTAGGATTTCAGCTAAGGTGCTTCAGAGTTTTCTTATGCATTTATGGAAACCGAAGGCTCCTTTCAAAGTAAGTGAAATGGGCTACAATAGATTTACGTTCATATTCTCCTCTGGAAGTGACATGAGGAATATTTTAGCTCAGGGTCCATGGCATTTTCATAACAGACTTCTGGTGGTTATGCCAATAGATCATACTATACACATAGATGAACATGATCCGAAAAAAATCAAGATATGGGTGGGGATCCATAATCTACCTATCATGTTCTACAACAAAGCTTCTGCGGTTATTCTGGGGAATAAGATTGGAGCTTTTGTCAGTTGCTCAGATAAGTTGAATCCACTGATGGCTAAAGTTTTGAGAGTTAGGGTCGAGATAGATGTTTCTGACCCTTTGTGTAGGATTCTCTTGATCAAAGATGGAGTCAAAGACAGATGTTGTAGATTGTCTTATGAGAATCTTCCTCACTTCTGTTTTCGGTGTGGAAGAGTAGACCATATGATGGTAGAGTGTAGTTTAAAGAAGAAAAATCAGGAGGAACCAGAAAGGTATGGTGCTTGGCTTAGAGCAGAATATGCTGGATCGATAGCTGCTCTGAATGTAGATTTTCTGATGAAGCAAAACTTGCATCTGTTGGGATCTTCTCAGAAGGATGATGGAATCAAAGTCCTAGAGATAGGGGGAAGCTGAGTCCTCAAGGAGAATGAAAGGAAAAGAAAGCAACCTTATACTCGGTTCTGGTTCTATAGCCAATACAGGAACAGAGGCTTTGGTGGAAGGAGAGGGTGGTAAAAAGCTTCTCCAAACAGTTCAGGATTCTAAGGTTGGGACTGATACTGTCGTCAGGGATGGGGAAGTTATACACGTTCATAAGAAGGGACAGGAAGAGACTGGGCTGCGCCTGGAAAAGGAGAAGGAATCAGATTCGCTGGACATAGGATTACTTGAGTCTAGGACTCTGGGGCTGTCTTGCTCAGATGATATTAATATTTTGGATATTAATGAAGAAGAAGATGTCTTTTCTAAAAGTTTGCTTATTGCTGTGGAGGAGGAAAGCCAGGCTGATTTGGAGTCTAAGAGGGATCCCATTTTCCCTCCAGGTTTCGAGGCATTAGCAAAAGGTAATGCTGAAGATAATAAAAGAGATTTCTATCAGGCTTTCGATTGGGCAGTAGCATTGGAGAAGTTTAATTCTCAGATTCCAAAAAAATCTAAAGTGTTAGCTAACGCTCAAGCTGATATTAACATGTTCATTTCTCAAATAATGGAAGAAGCAGACAAAAAAGGAAAGAGTAAGTCGAGAAGTGGGAAGATCAGTAATACAGAGAAGTTAGAGGTTAATAACTGGATTCAGAGAGAAGGGAAAGGAATCGTTTTCAAATCTGGTGAGAAGGACAAGTCTCTTACTCTGAAAATTAAGAAGAGGAGGAGTAGTACTCTTAAGTCTCTAGGGGTTAAAACTTCTGAAAAAAAGTGATAATCAAGGACTCTCAAGAGGAAGATCAACCTCAGGATCAGGCAGACCTTGCTGGGAAGCAAGGCTGCCAGTAAAAATGACTTGCTTAAGTTATAACTGCCGAGGACTGGGTCGGCCTCAGGCAGTTATTGGGGTGAGAGATCTGATTAGGTCTATATCACCGGATATGTTTTTTCTTATGGAGACCTATAGAGCTGAGGAGGAAATGAATCTGATTCTGAAGAGATTTCCTGAGTATGATAGTTGTGTTGTTGCTAGTGTCGGGAGGAGTGGAGGTTTGGTGCTGTGTTGGAAGCAGGATATTAAGGCTAATATTATTAATTCATCTAATCATCATATAGCAGCTGAGGTAATCTTTCCAGGAGGTGTGAGATTTCACTTTACAGGATTTTATGGTTGGTCTGACTGGGGCTTGAAGTATTTGTCTTGGAATCTGTTAAGAGTTCTGAGAAAGCAAGTGAGTATTCCTTGGGTGATTGCTGGAGATTTTAATCAAATCTTATGGAATTCAGAAAAAATAGGTGGTAAAAGAAGAAAAGAGGAAGACCTAAAAATCTTTAGAGAGGCGGTGGACTGGTGTAAGCTCTCTGATGTGGGTTTTTTTTGGAGAAGAAGGCACTTTTACAAACATGCAGATAGATGGGAATCATTCCATTACTAGATTGGACAGAGCTTTCGCATGTGAAGAAGCTATGGCTCTGTTTCCTCTCCTGTCAGTTGAACATTTGAAGTGGGAGTCTTCAGATCATAGACCTATTCTCATCAGGTTTTTTGGGAATCAGAAAAAACAGAAGCATATGTTCAGATTTGAATCAGCTTGGCTGAAAGAAGATATGTGTTATCAGATAGTCTCAGAAGTGTGGGGAGCTGCTAATTGTAATCTGGATAAGAAGATTAAAGAGTGTGCTAAGGCTCTGGATTCTTGGAAAGGTTGGTCTATAGGTAAGCTGAAGTGGAAACTTAGGGAAAAAAAAGAAGATTTATATTCGTTGGATCAGTTGCACTTCACGCAAGGGGTTGCTACTAATAGAAAACGTCTGTTAATTGAGATAGAGTTGCTATCTTTCAACATTGAAGCTTGGTGGAAACAGAGATCGAGACAGCAATGGGTCAGTGATGGAGATAGAAACACTAAATTCTTCCATTCTAGAGCCTCTGCTAGAAATAGGAGGAACAAAATTTTTGGATTGGAAGATAACTCAGGGAATATGTTCTATGACTGGAGTAGTATAGAGAAGATTGCAAGAGAGTATTATCAGAATTTGTTTGCCTCAGCTCAGACTGTTATAGACACCAGATTTCTTGATGCAGTTCGTGGGAGACTGACTGAGAATCATGTGAATTCTCTTAAGAAACCTTATTCTGCAGAGGAAGTGGTTAGTGCTATGAAAGACCTTAATGGTGATAAGTCTCCAGGACCAGTCGGTTTCAATGGAAACTTCTTTAAAAGTCTTGGAATGTGGTGGGTCAACAAGTTATTGATACAGTCCTCTCTATCCTTCAAGGTAATCCTATTTCTGATTTGATTAATCAGTTTTATGTTACTTTGATTCCAAAAGTTAAAGGGGCAGTCAAGATTAGTAACTTTAGACCAATAGCGCTTTGTAATTTTGTTTACAAAATTGTGTCTAAAGTTCTTGCTAATAGAGTTAAGAGTATTCTACCAGACATTATCTCTGCAAATCAGTCAGGTTTTGTAAAGGGAAGACAAATTACAGACAACATCATTATATCAGGAGAAATAATGCATGTGCTAGGAAAAAGCAAAGCTAAGAAAAATGGTCATTTTGCTCTTAAAATGGATTTGAGCAAAGCTTATGATAGGATTGAGTGGAAATTTATCAAGGATATCCTTTCTAAAATGGGTTTTCCTGAGACTTGGTTAAATCCAGTTTTAGCTTGTATTTCTTCTACTAAGTGCTCGGTGCTGATTAACGGTATTCCTGGAGATTTTTTTTCTCCTTCTCGAGGTATAAGACAAGGAGACCCCCTCTCTCCTTTTCTGTTTATTCTAGCTCAAGAAGCTTTGTCTAGTTACTTGGGTAGAGCAGAGAGTAGAGGTCAGTTTCAGGGAATTAAGACTTCAGTTTCAGGTCCTAGTATTAATCACTTAGCTTTTGCTGATGATTTGCTAGTGTGTGGTAAGTGTACGGTTCAGAATGCTATTTTTCTAAAAGAAACTCTGAGGGCTTTTTTAGCTTCTTCTGGGCATGAGATCAATATTCAGAAATCAGAACTTCAGTTCAGCAAAAAGCTTAACCAAAATATCAAGAGTCAGATTTGTAATATTCTCGGTTACAGTGAAACTCTTTTCTTCCAGAAGTACCTAGGACTTCCCTATGTGATGGGAAGAAATAAGAATCACTTCTTTAGGTTTCTTCTTGAAGCTATTCGAAGAAAAGTAAGAAGTTGGGGAAATCCCATGTCTCAAGCAGGTAGAACAGTGCTAGTGACTAGTGTTTTGCAGGCAATTCCAGCCTATACTATGTCCTTGTTCTTGATCCCTAAAGGAATTAGAGATAAAATTAATTCTATGCTTGCTTCCTTCTGGTGGGGAGGGCAGTTAGATAAAAGAAGCATTCACTAGCTGAAGTGGGATGAGCTCTGTAGGAGCAAAAGTGCAGGTGGGGTGGGCTTCAGATCAGCAGGAGATTTTAACAAAGCGTTGTTAACTAAGCAGCTCTGGAATATTTTAGTGAATCCTTCCTCCTTAGTAGCTAGGACTCTGAAGGGAATATACTTCCCGAAAGATGACTTGCTGCAGACTAGGAGAAGGAGGAATGAAAGCCCTATTTGGAGTTCTATTATTTCTGCTCTGGATCTGTTGAAAAAAGGAGCTAGAAAGAGGATTGGGAATGGCAGGGATACTCTTTTCTAGAGTGATCCGTGTATCCCCAGACCTTACTCTTTCAAGCTTTTCACTTCTAGGACTGAAGATAGTTACAGACCAACTATATATCAGTATATAGAGCATGGAAGTGGTGAGTGGAACCTGGAGGCTATTAGACATCAGGTCTGGGAGATAGATTTTGAAGAAATCAGGAAAATCAAGTTTGATTTACAGGAGAAAGATAGTTGGGTGTGGCATCACACTAAGGATGGGGTTTTTACAGTCAGATCAGCGTACATGATAGCTCAAAGTTCTAATCAGTCTACTGTCCCTTCCTCAAGTGACAGTAATCAGGTTTTAGAGAACAGAATCAAGAAGCTGGGGTGCAGTCCTAGAGTAAAACTTCTGTGCTGGAAGTTTAAGCACAACATAATTGCTTGTGTGGCTAACCTTGCTAGGAGAATAGGGGGATCTGCTGCTTGCTGCTTCTGTGGCAAGATAGACACCTGTTTTCACGCGTTGTTTGAATGTTGTATGGTCAGAAGTCTGTGGGATGGGATTCTGAATTTGGACTGGAATATTATTCCTGATGATAAAGATGTTTATAATTATATCTTTGCAGAGGCGGATAAGTGGAACAATGAAAAGTTGGAATCTGTTATTAACTTAATGTGGATTGTTTATGATGCTAAGAATTCTGTTAGACATAATCCTCTGTTGTCATGGATGGCTTCTATCGAAAATAATAAAGTTTTTGTTAAAGCTGGTAAGCTGAGTAGGAAAGACATACCAGTGGGTAATCTTCCTAAGCTTGAGTGGTCTCCTCCTTTGCAGGGAAAGATCAAAATCAATTGTAGAGTGAAGAATAGAAGAGGAAAGGTGATGATAGTGGCAGGATCAATCAGAAACGCTAATGGGAGTATTATGATGGCTTTCAATAAGATCATGAAAGCTTCTTGCTCTATGGTTGGAGCAGAAACTCAAGGTCTGGTGTATGCTATGAAGTGGGCGATTCAGGAAGGCTTTCAGGATATGGAGATCGACATCTGCAATCAAGAAATTTTTGATTTCTTGAGTAGAAAAGAACAGAGAAATCTGAATTCTGTGTGGCTTGACAGTTGGGAGCAAATGCACTATGTTTCTGAACTGTGTAATATAAGTAAGCTTAGTCTAGACAAATCAGTGTGTAATTTTCCTTTACTTCTTATTTCCTATATGTATAATAGCTCCTCTTTCTTCCAAACATGGGTGGGAGAAGATATCCCATACAAGATTGCTATATCTTGTTCTTTTGATAGGGATGTAATTTGATATGAATGAATGAAGGAGGATCCAAGGTTTATGATAAAAAAAACTAATTCTTCCTTAATTTCCCCACGCCATCACAATATTCCTCCCGCCTGACCAAGTCTTCGAACAGGAACACAAGTTGTAACCAGCTTTCTCTTCTTTTTGTCTACCTTGGGCGCTAACTCCCTTGCTCCTAGTGCATGCTCACTCTCCTCTGATTCATGCGCATACTTTGAGGGAAAAGCACGTGATTGCTTCCTCTTCTACACTAACTAGCGAGCAGCAACACAAGTGCATCAGCACTTCTTCTGCTTCTATTTTGACCAGTAACCAAACTCTCCTTTCACCTTGCTTCATTCTCCCACAGTAACTACAGCAACCAATCCATGTTACTTGCTGGAGTCATCAATAACAGCAAACATTTTTCTTCCTCTACATGAAACCAACACGGTGAGAATGCAATTCTCTCCCTCAACTCTTGACTGAAGCAAAAAAAATATATATACCACAGCAAGCCTTCCTTACTCTGCACGGTATTTTGCTGCCCCACACTAGCAATCAAAAACATACACACACACCCCTTCACTCTCACCTTCACGGTAATATACAACAAACTGCAGAAGCATGCTCTGCTCCATTCTAGCATCCTCCCGATTACATACAATCAAAACTGGTGAACTTCTGCGTGAATAGCAACGACCAGCAGCACTTCTCCCCTTCACCTCTTCTCGACTGAAACAAGCAAGCAAGTGGTTCCGCACCCCGACCCCATGCTCACTACCGGTAACAGCAGGAAACTAGCAGTAGCGACCCAACAGGGGAAAAACCACGACAAAACAAGCAAACCTCATCTATTTTCTCACAGGTATTCAGTCTCATTCCCATCGTTTTTTTTATCTTGTTCCGGACATGAGAGACAACCACCGTGTTCTCATTGACTTCTTCATGCTTTAAGGCTTAGAAGCCCACCATGTGAAGCTCTAAACATCACCCGATTCTGCACCAGTCGAAGGGAGGTCTTCCTTGATTTCAATGGTAAGCAGGTTGTACTGAAACACTACTTCGTCCCTGTCTTGTATTACCCAACAAGGCTTTGTTCTAACCCCCTTCCTCCATCTCCGTTTGCCCACGCTGGAGTTGTTCTCAAATTCTCAGCTCCTTTCCCCTCAAGCCAAGAATGCGCTAGAGCCTAGAAGTACTCCATGAAAGGAGCCTCAAAACAAAGGTAAGACTATACTAGATCGTGTATTGTTGATTATAACGTATAACAAATGGAGTGTATATATATATATGCATACATATGCGTACCGCTGAGTATATACATATGTATAAGCATTCCCTTTTAGTATCAAAAAAACCTGGCAACGGGAGTACCGCATGGAAACCGACGAGAATTGTATGTATATATGGGGATTCTTGAATTTGAAACTCATCAAACAGAGGCATGTGTATATATAGGTACATGCATGGGCATAAGAAAACTGGTAATGCGTAGCAAATGAAATACGAATATACATATAGGTGTGTTGTTGGGCTTACATGTGCGAAAATATTCGTGCTGCTAAGTATCAAGCACAACGAGAATTGATATGTGTATTTGGTATTTCAAATGATTAAGGCGTACACAAATAATGGTTAGGTATATATAATAACCAGCGATGGTTATAAGTTAGGAAAACATGTATAATAAAAATATATAAATATATAGTATATAATCAATTAAGAGTGTTCGATATTTCCAAATGTTAACGCATAATCAGTGAGGAATATGAGTTAGTATGGGAAGAAAACTAATTATTATTTGTACCAAAGAGAGAGCAGGTGTAGGTATGTGTACTAGTTAAGTCCTAAATATGTGGAGAGGATTATGGGCTGAAAATTTGATTAATGAAATTAAGCAATTATGGCCTATTAAAGTTACTTCATATGTAACTGACGAAGGAAATAATTGAAACTGACCGGGGTAAAAACAGCTGCAAAATTGTAACCGTAATACGATATTGAGGACATTTTGATGCCACTCAAAAATTATTAGTAGGCTATTTTTGAGGCCAGGTAGTTACGACTATCTCATAAGTGATCAAGGAAAGAAATATATAATGAAAATTAGATTAAGTGTTCATGATTATTAATACCAAGAATATAGGAAATGTTTAAAAGACAAAAACAAAGAAAAATTAATTATGCATAAATCGTGATTTTTGGTGAAGTTTGGAGACGATATAATGTCATTATGGAAAGTATTTGTTTGTGCTATTTTTAAGGCCATATATTTAGGCCATGTAAAGATAATTATGTTGTGATCTAAATAGTCATTAATCAATTTATGGATTGATTTATGAGGTTATATGAATTTCTGGTGGAAAAACTATCATGATAGTACTTATAACTATCTAGGAATATCTTGAAAAAAATGTGGACGTATATATATAGGCTTCTATCATGGCCAAAATAAATTTTTGGAAACCTTGCAAAATACTTTATACAAATAAATAAGTCATAATGGAGTCCAAGTGTAATAAAAATTAAAGATGGAGTGCTAATGGTAATTTAAACCGAAAGGGATAATTTTGGGGATTTTTTTTATAAGTATGAAATATGAACTTTATACAATAAAAGGAGAAAGTTATAAAACTAGGAAACTATGGGGGTATCTTCGTAAATACTATCAAATTGGTCAAAGAATAATTCAAGCGGTCAACCTTGACCACCTATGGAGGTTGACCAAAATAAAATGATAAGGATAATTATTCTAAGTATCTAAATTAATATTAAGTCAAATAGAATAACAAAAAAATTGTTATTATGGGAGTATTTATAATTACCGAAAATTTTGGGCATAAATGGAGATTTTAATAGTGGAAGGAATTAGTATATAATCTTAAAAAGGTTTTGGGAATTTAAGTAATGATATAAATTAATTCAGTGGTATAATATAAGGGTTTAATTAATTAAAGTGTAGGTTATAAAATAAAAGGGGTTATGATGTAATTGTGGGAAAATACGGGTGATGGTCGTTTTGGATACATTGAGGGCACATCCATAACTAAATATATATGGTTATAGAGAGGTAATATAATGTTGAGATACCTTGGGGTGATGATTAATAAGGTAAACAATATAACGAGATTATGTTACGACTAGCGGGAACGTAAGTAAAACGACAATGTAAGTGTCCAAGGAGTTGGTAAAGTCTAAGGTTAATACTTGGAAAGTTCTAAGAGACTAGTATAAGTTGAACCCCCAAAAATTTATCTAAGGGGTTACACCCGATAAAAGGGAATACACTAGGATAATGTCACTACGGTCGCTGTATGCAACCATAAACTGACAAGTTATTTTAATTAACTCTAAGGCCGTAACGAACGTCAACCGGGACCCCGTGAGTGAAATACCCCGTAATTAAAAACAGTGATTAATTAGGCTAATAAATAATTTGGAGGCTTAACTAAGTGTAAATAATCATGAGGGAACAAATCCCGAAGAAAACGGATCCTTAAAATGGATTAAAATCACTAATGAACATTAAAGCGCGTTTTTCGAGGTAACCGGGAAAACGTGTCTTTAAACGGGTCAAATAGACTCGTAACAATTTTAGTCAACTAAATAATCATTAATAAATATTAGTGAGGCTTTAGAACCAATAAAATCAAGAAAACGAGAAATTAGTAAAAACTGTCAGAAACAGGAAGTTGTGGGGTAGAAACATAAATAACCAAGAGTTATGTGTCCACTTTGAAAATAAAAAGTAAAAGTGTTATGTGTGTGTGTGTGTGTCCGATTGGACCCTCCCCTCACACTCCCCTCTATTTACAAAAGACAAAAATAATTAAGTAAACACTCACCTCACCTTTATTCTCTCTCCTCCATTTCACTCCCTCTCTCACGTGAACACACCCCTCCTCACTCTCTCTTTTCTTTCTTCTTCAACCCAGCCGGTTTCCATGGAGTTTTGAAGACCCCTCACAAAACTACCACTTCTCTCCTCTTGTTACTCTAGCAAACCTCTTCCAAAAAATTACAAAAATTACACCATTGTCTTCCTCTCCTCAAGAGCGACACTTCTCTCTTTTCAAAATCCGGAAAAGAGCACTTTCGATTTCATGGGTATATCCCATTTGGAGTTTCAACACCACCATTAGAAGGACCTCCTTCTCCTTGTTCTTTTAAGGTAAAAACATCTTCAAAAACTTCATCTTTTTCTAGCCTCAAAGGCAAAACGAAATTCATGAACTAAACCCTTGTTCTTCCTCTTGTTCTAGCCGATTTTGGCTTGTTGGTGGAGTGGGAAATATTGCTCTTGAGCCACTCCAAGCTCCATTTGCACCCTTGAAAGGTAATATAAATTCTAAACCCTAGAATATGCATTAGAACTCAAATAATGTTTAAGGTTAGTTTTAGTATTGAATGTGTGTATGTATGGGTGATAATATTAGATTGGTAGAATACCAAAACCGATAGAGAGAGAGAAGGAAGGTGAAAGAAGAACAAAGAAAATCTAGAAGAAAAGCAAGGTAAGAATGCCTTTTTGTGTAACTTGGTATATATATGTATGTAACAGTTTTGGTAGTTTGAAATGAGTAATGGAAATGGTAATGTATTAGTAGTGTAATGTGTAGGAAGATATAAGTATTTTGAAGCTTTAAAAGATGTGTAAAACTTATTGAAAATAGATTGGGAATTAGTGTTAATGTGCAGGAATTTTAAGAGTGGTTTAGTGTTGTTGTGGGTATATGAGAGCTTGTGTATTGATGTCTATTGAAACAGGTGAAAAGAGTGTTGAAATGTGAACTAGAATATGTGGTGAGAGTGTAAAAATATAGGGGAGGTTATGTCAAAATTTATCTAGAATTAGAACACTTAGTGAATTTTAAACTAGGTGAATGAGGTAGGTTGTAACAGATTTTGTTAGAAAAAGATAGAGGGTATATTAGAAGAGATAACTAATGTAGTTGTAATGTATTAGAGGTGTTAGAAATGACATTAGAAGAGGGAGTTGTAGATGGAGAGTGTTAGTGTTAAAAATCTGTAGCATAATGCAACTAGAGAAGAAGCTAGGTGAGTGTTGTGAGAAACTTGGAAAATTATGTGAGTGAATTAGTATAGAATTGTGTAAAGAGTTAAGGAGTGAACTATGGTGTATTAAGAGTTTTAATTGGTGTTAAAACATATGGGATTAAGTGTAGGAACAATGGGGAAGTAATGGGTAAAAGGGAGGACTGAAAACAGAAAAAAAAAATGCAAATACTGGGTCGGACCGAACTTGCGACCGGACTTGCAAGTTCGGTTGAGCCCAGGTTTACAAAGACGGGAAAGCTACTGGAATCGACCGGACTTGCGACCGGACATGCAAGTTCGGTCGGACCAGAAAATTTCCCCGTCTGTAACCTACTGGAATCGACCGGACTTGCGACCGGACATGCAAGTTCGGTCGAGCCAGAAAAATTCACCGATGTAACCTACTGGAATCGACCGGACTTGTGACCGGACATGCAAGTTGTCGTCGAGCCAGAAAAATCCACCGATGTAACCTACTGGAATCGACCGGACTTGCGACCGGACATGCAAGTTCGGTCGAGCCAGAAAAATTCACCAAGGAAACCTTCTGGAATGGACCGAACTTGCGACCGGACTTGCAAGTTCGGTCGGCCAGAAGGATTTCGGTAATCTGAGCTACTGGAATGGACCGGACTTGCAAGGTCGGTCGCAAGTCCGGTCCGGTCAAAAAAAAATATATTTAAATTAAATAATATATATATATATATATGTATATACCTACATATATATATATGTACATGTATGAAAGCATGCCAAAGTTAAGTAAGAAATGAACTTAAGTAATGAAAAATAAGTAAGTAAAGTGTAGTGTAAGAAGTGTAAGGACATAGTAAGTAGGAGTTAAGTTGATGATAGGTAAATTAATCATTCAATTGTATGTATTAATAGGACTTGATTTGTGACACCGGAGGACGTTTGGAAACACGTGCAACGGTGAACGGTATGGATTCCTCATGCCCCGTATGCTATCTTGGTTACTCTGATTTGTGTGTTGTGTGCTAATTGATCACCAAATAAGATAAATGCACGAATCGGAGTTATATGTACTTGTGAATATGTAGTGTTGTATGTTGTATATTTCTTCAAATTTAGTTTGTATAATTCATGAAATGTTTGGATGAATATGAATGTTGTATGATGATTGTATTGTGACCGATTGTGATGTGTTTGGACTTCTAACTTATTCCTAACAAGCTAACCATCCTAACTTAAATTGGTAATTAAATTGGAATGAGTAGAAGTCCGATATAGTTTCGGCCACGCGTGAGGATGCGGAGTCACGAGAGGTTGGCTCCAATTCCTGACTCTTAAACTGGTCCGCGGCCCAAATCCCTTAAGTGGGTAGCATCCCGGATTGGTGAGTCAAGTAAATCCCGGAGGTGGGACGGTGTAGTCCCCAGGGCCGGAGGTCCCGACGACTTAACTTGAGTATAAGTAAGTAAGTAAGAATGAGTAAGTAAAGTAAATGAAAGTAAGTAATTGTAAGTAAGAAAAGTAAGTAATGAGTAAAAGAGTAAAAGCATTCCGATTAACCCGGATGCATAATTTGGCTAACCTTGTGAAGGTAAGTAAGTGTGTGCTGTATGTTGCCTTGATTATGTAATGAATGTATAAGCATGTATGTTGTATGAAAAGCATGTATGTATGAAAAAATGAACTGCATGTTTAGTGGACGTCAAATAGTCGGCGTGCCCTAGCTAGCACGCGGTATATGCGGAGTCTATATGCAGCGTTTGCTGAGCCCCTTGGGGCACCATTTTTACTACACGCAGGTACCCGTGAAGGATGAAGACTAGGGAATGAAGTTTAATTTTCCTGTCTTTCTTTTGGTTTGTAAACAATGAATTATGATGGGTGTACTAAGTAGTACATGGCTACAGTTTTTGATTAGCCGGTGTACCATGGGGTACACCTTTTGGATTTTGGATAGAATGGGAATTGGTATGATGAGTAGTTGGTAACTCATTCTTTTGGAACTTAGATTGATGTAATGAATATACTTTAATACTCGGTGATCCATGATGTAAGTATTTGGTATATGTATTTTGGTAAGTAATTTAGTAGCTCGGTACGTTATGTTCATCAGACCGTGACTGTAAGTAAGGTAAGCCTAGCTAGCCGTATGGGCGGTTAGCGGCGTTGTACCACCCGCCGTAGTAAGTATGTAATATTTCCGCTGCGAACTCGTAAGTTATAGGACGATTAGACGGTAAGCATAGGATTAGCGGTTGGGGTGTTACAAAAAGTGGTATCAGAGCGTAGTTACGCTCTGATGTCCATAGTACCGAGCATAGGGGATTACCGAGTTAGGATTTCAACTGTCTTAAGACGGATACTTAGAAACCTAACTAGGAACTACCGTTGTTAACAACGGATACCCTTAACGTTCTTATGAACGATACCTTGCTTAAATTCCAAGACCTTGAGTCATATCTTGCAAGCCTAATGTAACTGTTAAATATTCAGATGTCAGGCAGAGGTCCAGGTCGCCCTAGAGGAGGGGGCAATGACGGACCGGGCACGCAGACGATAGCTGAGATCGTCGCTGCCACGGTAGCGCAGATGCTACCGCAAGTAATCAAGCATGCAACAGAACCAACAAAACCAACAAACTCAAGCGGGGCCAATCCCTCCCCCGCCACCCAGAGAAGCAAACTGGGTAAAAGCTTAGCGGAACTCCGCCCTCCCTGCTTTAGGCGAGAGTGATCCGCTAGCTCGAGGCCTACATCTCCGAGATGAGACGGCCTTCGAAACACTCGAAGCTCCTGCTGGAGTTCGAGTCAGAGTAGCAGCCTACTACCTCAAAGATGCTGCGATGGATTGGTTGGAAGCTGGTGAAGCACGAGCAGTCAGCGACCCCACATTCGACTGGATTCTTTCGCATCACTCCTCCGTTCCAATTACTCTGGAGCACGTAAAGACCAAGAAAAGGCTAGAGCTGGATGCCTTAAAGATGACAGACGATGTCTGTGGATGAGTACTACCGCACCTTCACTTCTATCCTCCGTCTCCTCCTGATCTAGGATACCCGCCAGGTGTTGGTCGATCGCTTCTATGGCGTCTGAGCCATCGCCTTCGGTACGGTATGGGCTTACAACGAGATTTTACCTCCCTTCAGGTAAATATCAGTCAAACCCTTAGTATCAATTCAAACTCCTTGAATTCCTTAAATTCCTTGAATTCTTTGAATCTTTCCTTATTCCTCCTTAAATGAGAATCCGGCTAATACCTGAATTCAGGAGTGTTATCACGCGGCTTCTCGCGTTGAGATCACTTGCCAGTTAAGGGATGAAGAGACCGCGCTGAAGCGCAAGGCCAACAACAAAACACCAGCACTGCAGAGCAGAACTAGGGGAAGATCTGGAAAAAGAAGAAAGGGAATTTCTTTCAGGCAATCCCAAAAGAAATCTCAGGTGAGAGCAATGCCCATGCTAAGCAGGCAAACCAACTGAGCTTCTTCAGCTCGGTTTCTGCACCGTGGCAGCAAAAGCCCACTGAGATCACACCCCCCAAAGGTAAATTCCTAATCCAATTTGTATTCGTAAGTATTCATATCTAGTATATCCACGCACACATGTGCTAACCCTAACCTCAGGTTTAGCTCCGGGCCGCCAAAACCTTCTCTAATGGCCGCACGCACCTATGTGTGCAAAAGTGCAACCAGGACCTGGTAAAGACTTTATGGGGAGAGACATCAAATGCTACAACTGTCAGAAGCTGGGGACACACAGCTATATATGCCTAGAGAATGCTAAGGCCAAAGGAAACTCAACTACAAGCAGAGACAGGGCAAGGATGGCATCTGGCGATGCACCGGCCCAGCAGGCACCTCAGGGACAGGGATCCCGGGGTCCTCAGAGGGGCGCACCTCAGAGGCAGCCTGTTCTTCATGTTATTGACGTGATGGTCCAGTTCGAAATCCGGCCCAGGTAATCATCTAAACCTTTAATCCTTGAAGTAGCATGACTAGTAGTAGAATAATGTTTGAATGAATGCATAAGTAAATAAGTGAAGTATGTATGAAGCATGAAATGAAGTAGTTGAAACTAGTACTTACCGTAGATGAATTATAACCATAGGAAACTTTAGTAACTGTTACCCGATACCGGTAACTTGAATCAAGAAGAGATCGCATCACCAACCACGACTACACCAACAAACAGTGTCAGTCATCCGACCAGGTATGATCTTATTAAAGGCTACCTGACACCCGAAGCGCAAATCTCAATCATTCGACAATGCAACGAGCTAGGACGGGTCAAGTGGATTTTCACACCCGAATTCCCGTGGAGCGAAGATGAAGCTGAAGATGATGTGCTTGGGAAAGGACTGGAATCCTATACCAAGACATACCAGAGACACGAACAGAAGACGGAGCGACGCCACCGACAATACCACCAGAGTTCAGACACCATCACACAAGCAGTAGAACTTGCACAACAATGCGAACATGAACCGATCCCCGCCCTTGAAGCGGATCTCTGTATCGTCAACTTCTACGAAAAGAAGGACGACTTGGGTTTACACCAACAAGGACAGGCAGCGGAATCTCTCGAACAGGGAGTGCCGTAGTGTCTTGTTCCATTGGTGATGACGCCGTATTCCTGTATAGAGCAGAAGCGTGTGGACCTCGCACAGAAACTGGTATTGAGATCAGGAGATGTCCTAGTCATGGGTGGAAACTCTAGGATGCTGTATCCCGGGATCAACAAGATCAAGTTTGAATACGGCACCGCCAGCAATAATCAATGCCACACACATGAAACCAGGACGCCTGAACCTTACCTTTAGAAAGTATTAAATTCCTAGTATCATGTAATCTATTAGTAACGTGTATTAGAGACAAACTGTATGATGGTTGGTTTATCAATAAAGAGCAGTGTTTGATTTAATTCCACTTGTGTCCACCATCAATACTTATCCAATTGTGAATCCAATAGGTTGTGGACTTGGTACCGAAGGTAACCTGAGCATCCTCACCGAAGCACAAGCCGGCAGAAGCGGCACCATCCTAACGGGAACCTTCCCAGTAAATGGCATTGATGCCAATGTGTTATTCGACTCCGGCGCCTCTCACACTTTTGTATCACCATCCTTTGTGAAGAGGTTGAAGCTAGATGCGGATGAGCTACCGAACTTCATGGTTACTCTCCCATCGGAGGAGCGAGTAAAGTGCACCAAGTATTATCAATCAGCCACAATCCAAATCAAAGGCGAATGGTTTCCCATTTCCTTCATCGAATTCAATGGATTGGGATTCGACGTAATCATCGGAATGAATTGGTTGGAGCGGCACAAGGGTAGAATCCTCTGCGCCGAGCATCGTTTGCTGCTCAAGAGTCCTTATGGGGTTACCGTATCTTACCGCCAGAGACCGAGAGAGCCTTCGACCACACTCATATCTGCCATGGCTATGTACCGGGAGCTCAGAAAGGGCCAAGAGGTGTATCTTTGTTATGTACAAGACCTGGAACGAGATCCAGAGTTTAGTGATGAAGTACCCATTGTATCCGAGTATCCCGATGTATTCCCTAAGGAGCTACCCGGCATGCCACCACCGAGAGCAGTGGAATTTGAGATTGATCTATTGCCAGGTACCGGTCCCATTGCTAGGGCACCGTACCGCATGGCACCTGCAGAAATGACCGAACTAAAAGAGCAGTTAAGAGACCTTCTAGACAAAGGGTTTATACGCCCGAGCGTATCACCCTGGGGAGCACCGGTCCTCTTCGTGAAGAAGAAGGACGGTAGTCTCCGACTTTGCATTGACTACCACGAGCTGAATGCGGTCACAGTCAAAAATAAGTACCCACTACCACGTATCGACGACCTATTCGACCAGTTGAAAGGAGCCTCTGTCTTCTCCAAGATCGACCTCCGTTCAGGGTATCACCAGATTGCAATCAAGGAACACGACATTGAGAAAACGGCATTCCGTACCAGATATGGCCACTATGAATTCACAGTGATGCCATTCGGTTTGTCAAACGCACCGGCAAAATTCATGGACCTCATGAATCGACTATTCAGTGAGCAGTTGGACACTTCAGTGGTTGTCTTCATCGACGACATACTCGTATACTCCAAATCAGCAGAGGAACATGAAATCCATTTGAGGAAAGTGCTTGAGACACTGCGCGAGAACCAGCTGTATGCGAAGTTCTCCAAATGCGAGTTTTGGCTTGATCAGGTATCATTCCTTGGACATGTCATCTCGAGCGCAGGTATCTCGGTTGACCCTTCTAAGGTAGAAGCTGTATCATGGCCTAGACCCAAGACTGTTACGACATTAGGAGCTTTCTTGGTCTATCCGGTTACTACCGGAGATTTGTAAGGACTTCTCGAAAGTCGCTAAGCCCATGACTACATTGATGAAGAAAGATGCACCGTTTGTATGGACACACGAGTGCGAACTATCATTTCAGAAACTGAAAGACTCATTGACCTCAGCGCCCGTCCTTACTCTTCCAGAGGGCACAGAGGGATTTGAGGTGTACTGTGATGCATCAGGCAAAGGAATGGGATGCGTACTCATGCAGCATGGCAAGGTTGTTGCTTATGCCTCCCGCCAGCTGAAAAAGCATGAGGAGAATTACCCGACTCACGACTTAGAGTTAGGAGCCATTGTCTTCGCCTTGAAGATATGGCGACACTATCTCTATGGGGTAAGCATCACCATCTACTCCGACCATAAGAGCTTACAGTATGTATTTACGCAGAAAGAAGTGAATTTGAGACAGAGAAGATGGATGGAATTTCTTTCAGACTATGACATCAACTAGCAGTATAAGGAAGGGAAGGCAAACATTGTAGCCGACGCCCTGAGCCGTCGAGCATACTCGCTCCATTCGCTACTCGCTTCTTCTAGCTTGGTTGACGAGGTGCGACGACGCTCAGTTGAGTGACCCTTACCTAACCGAAATCAGACACAAGATCGAGAACGGCACATTTGAGAAGAAGAAGTACGACTTCAAGCTACATGAAGATGGTTTGATTCGGTTGAATGGCAGGCTATGCATCCCCCGAAGCAATGCTGAGCTAAGGGATCGCATCCTGCGAGAGTCACACTGTTCCACATAGTCAGTCCATCCGGGAGCCTCAAAGATGTACAAAGACATGAAGAGGTACTTCTGGTGGTCTGGAATGAAATCAGATGTGACGGAATTTGTATTGAGATGCTTGACATGCCAGAAGGTAAAATTTGAACACCGTAGACCGGGCGGAATGGTACAATCTATGCCAGTTCCGGAGTGGAAATTTCATGACATCTCCATGGATTTTGTTGTAGGACTCCCACCTGCTAGGGGAGGACTCAACATGATCTGGGTTGTAGTAGATCGCCTTACCAAGGTTGCCAGATTCATACCGATGAAGGACACCTGGAAGGTAGTAAAGCTAGCTGAGCTTTTCGATAAGGAGATTATCAGACACCACGGAGTCCCTAAGACTATAGTATCTGACCGCGACACCAGGTTTCTTTCGAGATACTGGAGAGCTACAAGGGAAGCGTTGGGTACAGAATTGAAGTTGAGTACCGCCTTCCATCCTCAGACTGACGGTCAACAGAAAGGACCATCCAGACACTTGAGGACATGCTTCGGGCATGTGCCTTGGACTTTCAGGGGAGTTGGTTAGATAAGCTTCATCTTATCGAGTTCTCGTATAATAATAGTTATCATGCCTCGATTAAGATGTCGCCTTTCCAAGCTCTATACGGTAGACCTTGCCGTACACCCTTGTGTTGGGATGAGTCAAGTGAAGCGGTCATAATAGGACCGGAGTATCTTGAGCAAGTGCAAGCCGAAGTGCAACAAATCCGAGCTAACATGAAGGCAGCCCAAGATAGATAGAAATCCTATGCGGATGTGAGACGACGCGACCTTGAGTTCGCCGTGGGCGACCAAGTGTTCTTGTGAGTTTCACCTATGAAGGGTGTCTTCCGTTTTGGTCAGAAGGGCAAGCTAAGCCCAAAGTTTGTAGGGCCGTACACTATCACCGAAAGAGTTGGATCCGTAGCCTACAGGTTAGCACTACCTGAGGACTTGGGGCGTGTCCATGATGTATTTCATGTGTCACAACTCAAGAAGTATATCGCTGATCCTTCTCATGTGTTGGAGCCCGAGCACTTATCCATTGAGCCAAACATGAGATATGTCGAAACCCCAGTGAGAATCCTTGATAGGAAGACCAGAGACACTCGCCATAAGTCTATACGAATGGTGAAGGTCCTATGGTCAAACCATGATGTCGGAGAAGTGACATGGGAGCTGGAAGATGCCATGAAGGCTAAGTACCCGCAGTTATTCATAGACTAGAGAGTCTAGTATTTAGCAATACGGGTACGGGTCGTACCCCTTTTAAGGGGGGTAGAGCCCTTTTGCTTTTGCATTGCTTCGGGGTAAGCATTGCTTAGTGTATAGGTATTGTAATAAACTTTGTATGACACATGTAGTGTAAGTGAATTTGGTATGTGTATGTATGTGTAATGTGTAGTGTATGAATGTACTTGTATGATGGATGATGTATGTGTAATGTGTATTGTGAATGGTAATGATGTATGGCGTAATGTGGAATGGTATGTATGAAGAATGTTGGATTGTGTATGATGCGTGAAGTGTGTATGTTTGCAATGTGGAATGAAGTGAACACCTCATAGGTGGTAGTAAGACACATTAGTACAATTGGTTTGCCTAATGAGTAGAATTACCTAAACCATTAACCTTGAGCAACTTTGAGGGCAAAGTTTATTAAGGGGGGTAGATTGAAATACCCCGTAATTAAAAACAGTGATTAATTAGGCTAATAAATAATTTGGAGTCTTAATTAAGTGTAAATAATCATGAGGAAACAAATCTCGAAGAAAACGGATCCTTAAAATGGATTAAAATCACTAATGAACATTAAAGCGCGTTTTTCCAGGTAACCGGGAAAACGTGTCTTTAAACGGGTCAAATAGACTCGTAACAATTTTAGTCAACTAAATAATCATTAATAAATATTAGTGAGGCTTTAGAACCAATAAAATCAAGAAAACGAGAAATTAGTAAAAACTGTCAGAAACGGGAAGTTGTGGGGTAGAAACATAAATAACCAAGAGTTATGTGTCCACTTTGAAAATAAAAAGTAAAAGTGTTATGTGTGTGTGTGTGTCCGATTGGACCCTCCCCTCACACTCCCCTCTATTTACAAAAGACAAAAATAATTAAGTAAACACTCACCTCACCTTTATTCTCTCTCTCCTCCATTTCACTCCCTCTCTCACGTGAACACACCCCTCCTCACTCTCTCTTTTCTTTCTTCTTCAACCCAGCCGGTTTCCATGGAGTTTTGAAGACCGCTCACAAAACTACCACTTCTCTCCTCTTGTTACTCTAGCAAACCTCTTCCAAAAAATTACAAAAATTACACCATTGTCTTCCTCTCCTCAAGAGCGACACTTCTCTCTTTTCAAAATCCGGAAAAGAGCACTTTCGATTTCATGGGTATATCCCATTTGGAGTTTCAACACCACCATTAGAAGGCCCTCCTTCTCCTTGTTCTTTTAAGGTAAAAACATCTTCAAAAACTCCATCTTTTTCAAGCCTCAAAGGCAAAACGAAATTCATGAACTAAACCCTTGTTTTTCCTCTTGTTCTAGCCGATTTTGGCTTGTTGGTGGAGTGGTAAATATTGCTCTTGAGCCACTCCAAGCTCCATTTGCACCCTTGAAAGGTAATATAAATTCTAAACCCTAGAATGTGCATTAGAACTCAAATAATGTTTAAGGTTAGTTTTAGTATTGAATGTGTGTATGTATGGGTGATAATATTAGATTGGTAGAATACCAAAACCGATAGAGAGCGAGAAGGAAGGAGAAAGAAGAACAAAGAAAATCTAGAAGAAAAGCAAGGTAAGAATGCCCTTTTGTGTAACTTGGTATATATATGTATGTAACAGTTTTGGTAGTTTGAAATGAGTAATGGAAATGGTAATGTATTAGTAGTGTAATGTGTAGGAAGATATAAGTATTTTGAAGCTTTAAAAGATGTGTAAAACTTATTGAAAACAGATTGGGAATTAGTGTTAATGTGTAGGAATTTTAAGAGTGGTTTAGTGTTGTTGTGGGTATATGAGAGCTTGTGTATTGATGTCTATTGAAACAGGTGAAAAGAGTGTTGAAATGTGAACTAGAATATGTGGTGAGAGTGTAAAAATATAGGGGAGGTTATGTCAAAATTTATCTAGAATTAGAACACTTAGTGAATTTTAAACTAGGTGAATGAGGTAGGTTGTAACAGATTTTGTTAGAAAAAGATAGAGGGTATATTAGGAGAGATAGCTAATGTAGTTGTAATGTATTAGAGGTGTTAGAAGTGACATTAGAAGAGGGAGTTGTAGATGGAGAGTGTTAGTGTTAAAAATCTGTAGCATAATGCAACTAGAGAAGAAGCTAGGTGAGTGTTGTGAGAAACTTGGAAAATTATGTGAGTGAATTAGTATAGAATTGTGTAAAGAGTTAAGGAGTGAACTAGGGTGTATTAAGAGGTTTAATTGGTGTTAAAACTTGTGGGATTAAGTGTAGGAACAATGGGGAAGTAATGGATAAAAGGGAGGACTGAAAACAGAAAAAAAAATGCAAATACTGGGTCGGACCGAACTTGCGACCGGACTTGCAAGTTCGGTCGAGCCCAGGTTTACAAAGACGGGAAAGCTACTGGAATCGACCGGACTTGCGACCGGACATGCAAGTTCGGTCGGACCAGAAAATTTCCCCGTCTGTAACCTACTGGAATCGACCGGACTTGCGACCGGACATGCAAGTTCGGTCGAGCCAGAAAAATTCACCGATGTAACCTACTGGAATCGACCGGACTTGTGACCGGACATGCAAGTTTGGTCGAGCCAGAAAAATCCACTGATGTAACCTACTGGAATCGACCGGACTTGCGACCGGACATGCAAGTTCGGTCGAGCCAGAAAAATTCACCAAGGAATCCTTCTGGAATGGACCGAACTTGCGACCGGACTTGCAAGTTCGGTCGGCCAGAAGGATTTCGGTAATCTGAGCTACTGGAATGGACCGGACTTGCAAGGTCGGTCGCAAGTCTGGTCCGGTCAAAAAAAAATATTATTTAAATTAAATTATATATATGTACATGTATGAAAGCATGCCAAAGTTAAGTAAGAAAATGAACTTAAGTAATGAAAAATAAGTAAGTAAAGTGTAGTGTAAGAAGTGTAAGGACATAGTAAGTAGGAGTTAAGTTGATGATAGGTAAATTAATCATTCAATTGTATGTATATAATAGGACTTGATTTGTGACACCGGAGGACGTTTGGAAACACGTGCAACGGTGAACGGTATGGATTCCTCATGCCCCGTATGCTATCTTGGTTACTCTGATTTGTGTGTTGTGTGATAATTGATCACCAAATAAGATAAATTATCGAATCGGAGTTATCATGTTTACTTGTGAATATGTAGTGTTGTATATGATTGTATATTGTCTTCAAATTTAGTTTGTATAATTCATGAAATGTTTGGATGAATATGAATGTGTGTATGTATGATGAATTGTATTGTGACCGATTGTGATGTGTTTGGACTTCTAACTTATTCCTAACAAGCTAACCATCCTAACTTAAATTGGTAATTAAATTGGAATGAGTAGAAGTCCGATATAGTTTCGGCCACGCGTGAGGATGCGGAGTCACGAGAGGTTGGCTCCAATTCCTGACTCTTAAACTGGTCCGCGGCCCAAATCCCTTAAGTGGGTAGCATCCCGGATTGGTGAGTCAAGTAAATCCCGGAGGTGGGACGGTGTAGTCCCCAGGGCCGGAGGTCCCGATGACTTAACTTGAGTATAAGTAAGTGAGTAAGAATGAGTAAGTAAAGTAAATGAAAGTAAGTAAGTGTAAGTAAGAGAAAGTAAGTGATGAGTAAAAGAGTAAAAGCATTCCGATTAACCCGGATGCATAATTTGGCTAACCTTGTGAAGGTAAGTAAATTGTGTGCTGCTGTACTGTTGTTTGGATTATGTAATGAACTGTATAAGCATGTATGTTGTATGAAAAGCATGTATGTACGAAAACAATGAACTGCATGTTTAGTGGACGTCAAATAGTCGGCGTGCCCTAGCTAGCACGCGGTATATGCGGAGTCTATATGCAGCGTTTGCTGAGCCCCTTGGGGCACCATTTTTACTACACGCAGGTACCCGTTAAGGATGAAGACTAGGAGAATCGAAGTTTAATTTTCCTGTCTTTCTTTTGGTTTGTAAACAATGAATTCATGATGGGTGTACTAAGTAGTACAAGGCTACAGTTTTTTATTGGCCGGTGTACCATGGGGTACACCTTTTTGGATTTTGGATAGAATGGGAATTGGTATAGATTAGTAGTTGGTAACTCATTCTTTTGGAACTTAGATCTGATGTAACTGAATATACTTTAATACTCGGTGATCCATTGATGTAAGTATTCGGTATATGGTATTTTGGTAAGTAATTTAGTAGCTCGGTATGTTATGTTCATCAGACCGTGACTGTAAGTAAGGTAAGCCTAGCTAGCTGTATGGGCGGTTAGTGGCGTTGTACCACCCGCCGTAGTAAGTATGTAATATTTCCGCTGCGAACTCGTAAGGTTAGTAGGACGATTAGACGGTAAGCATAGAATTAGCGGTTGGGGTGTTACAGTGAGTGAGACAACTCTTGCTTCTGAATAAGGTATGGACATGTGTGGTTCGTATGTTGCCGTGTTACACGGCTTGTTTGCTGTGTGCCTTGTGTGGGAATGACCATAAGATCAAAGCATGAAATTCGGATTGTTGCTTATTGTGTTATATGATTGCTATATCATTGTTGTATATTATTTGCGCGCACACAGTAGTTTAGTCCCTTCTCGTTTATGGAACTTGAGATGAAACACTGTGAACTACGAAAACAAAGAAAATTCTATAAAGGGGAACTCCTCTCTAACCATGGGGGACGTACCATGACACCCACTATGGTGTCTATTCCTTAATGATAATGAAGAGCAAATTCTATTGGTGGAACATGAGAATAACCCGGGAAGACAACATTTCGGGCCGCGCGGTATGGAATACTCGGGAGTTGGTATCTGCATCAGATCCTTCGCCCTTCTATGTGGAGCACATCCTGGAGTCTAGAGGTGACTCCGCTTTCTCGACCCTGAGAGTCGGGAATGGGGGAGTGACAAATTGGTGGAGCTTATCCTGGAGTCTAGAGGCGACTCCGCTTTCTCGGCGCATGACGTCGGGAATGGGGGACTAGCTATGGAGGAGACGTCCTCCAACGTGCGGTAACAAAAGAACTCACAATTAATCTATAAAGAAGCAAAGAAAGATGGGCACCCATACTATGTGGTCACGGGAACCAACCTACATCCCAGACCTGGTGCAAGGAAGAGAAAGAGAAGTACACATGATGAAAACAAAGAAAAGAGACGAAAACACTCAACATTGAATGTTATTCAAATTCTTTGTAAGCTCTACTTGTGTTACATGCTTGAGGTGTTTGGTGTTATCTCTATGCCCAACATGTTGATAGTTTCTATGTTGTCGTTGTATGCTGTGTGTCACTGTTTTATTATAGCATGTAAATTGACTTAATAATATTCGACCAAGTAGTCGTGTGGCCCGGCAACATACATGCTACACACGTTCATACTCAGCGTTTGCTGAGTCCTTTACACCTAATTTTTTTTCAGGTATTGTGCCGGACGATAACGGAGCGTAGGCGGGATGGCTACCATGGGGGTAGTCCATCAGGGCATAACTTTTGAATTGTGTAGTATGTTTAGTGTATGGGTTGTTACTAAACCCGAGATGTAAATCTCAGACTATGATTTGGTATTTTTATTGTAGACACTCGGTATTTGGAAATTGTATTTTGAGTTGTATATGAGTTTTGTTTGAGGGCGGTTTCCAGTCATTCAGACCGTGACTTGATGTTGGTAGTATGGTTGTGTCAACCACGTGGGTGGTTGGCGTCTGTGACACCTGGATGGAGTTTATTCCGCTGCATAGTTAACTTGTAATAAGGTGAGGAACGTTTTCTGCATTGTTGGATGTTTATTCGGGGGTGTTACACCAAAACCATAATAATTTACATCAAAATAAACTAGATTTAATAAGGAGTCTATGGTTAAAATTTCAAGTCAAAATACATTCGGGAAGATATTTAAATTAACTCAACAAGTTAGGGTTATTTACTGGAATTTATAAAAACCTAATCTGAAACATTTTAATCTCGGCCGTCCGTTTCTTTTAACTACGATCGGACGGCCCTAGTTTTCCGAGTTCATCAGCGAAAGGGGCAAACCGGTCGAGTATTAAACTGTCGATTTCTCCTAATCCACAGAACGAAATTGAGTGATTCTTGTTTCATTGAATTCGAAATCGAAAAACGCATCTATTGACACCAATTTCACCGCCTATAATGCAGTATCCTACGAATTCGATTCTGGGTTCGAAGAGGTTAGGGTTCATATTATACCTGATTCGATTTTTACAAAATTCTCTCAATACAAGGCATAATTGATGAAATTGGCAGTTGGGTTAGGTCGATAATGCAAAATGGAGTTACAGAATAGGAGGAATTGAACAGAGACTTACCAGGGAAGCACCGGTGACGGAAATCGTAATCGGTTTCTGGAAAAAAAATTCGAACTTGAGCTGTTCGAGTAGCGAACTTTGGAGATCTATAACATACGTTCTAGATCGAGTTAGGCCATGTTCTTAGGCTCATTAGAAAGAAGAAACATAGCTCTACATAATGATAGCAAGAACTCACCCTAACTTGCACTACACAGAAAGAAATCGAAGCTGGAAGTTGCGAGTTTACCTTGCGTTTTCTAGAAAGAAAACTATGATTATATGTGGTGACGAATCCGAAACTTTAGACACCTCGTTCTTCCAAACGGTTGGGAATTGGCTTTGGTCTTAAACATGAAAGTTGTAGAGGGATTAGAGCTCTTCAAAACGAGCTAAAGAACAAAAATTTGGCTGAGAATCAAAGAAGTTATGATCGAATGAAGTTTACCTGAATTCGGTGAAAAGCTGGAATTCTGGGTACGAGTTTCGCAAGTGGTCAACTTTAGATCAAATTAGCGGCTGATGTATAATGAATTATGGTATGTGTGAATAATGGTTGGAAAGAGGATTCAAAGGAGAAGAGAATGAAAAAGACGGCATTGAAAAATATTGAGATATGAGTGAGATATAGCCGTCTAAAGTTAGGGAAAAATACTGAAATCTGTTACCGAAATCCAAGGAGATAGAAATCGCCTAAGTCCTGGCGCGTGTGAGCTTGACACGTGGCAGTCATTAAAATTTTGGCTCTAAACTTTATCCTATCGTAACTTTGGCTAGGATGATCCGTTTTTGACGTTCTTTTTATCGATCTTCATGATTTTCCATAACCTATTTATTGGTATAGGTTTCATGGGCTGGTTTGACCATTCTCAAAAAGTCAACCCTAGCAAGGCTTAATAAGCTTTAAGGTTTCTAGGATTTAATATTGACTTTTATGTTTCAAACCAATCCTCCCAATATTTCTAAAATCTTTATAATATAATTGGAGTGTCTAGGAATTTTCCAAGATTTATTGACTCATAAATCTTGTTATTAAATTCATAATACTATATAATTATATAATAATTAAATATTAAATTGTATTCTTTAGAGTTAAATAGGAGGAATCCCCTAAATTAATTTCCATAATTCCATATAATATTAATACTCATAATTCCATACACTAATTTAATATTCATAATTCCTTATACTAATTTAATATTCATAATTCCATATAATAATTTAATATTCATAATTCCATATAATAATTTAATACTTAATAGTATTATTAAAGATTTAATAAAAGAAATCCCCTAAATTAATTTATATTAATTTATGGGTATTTCAGTATATCCCCCTTAAAAGAAACTTCGCCTCGAAGTTTAAAAATTAACTAATAGGCACTCACACCGCTTCGGGTGTGCTGAGACAATAATAATTCCAATGAAATTCCATACCAATCCAATCCTTTATTTCCATCCATTTCCATAACAACATTCCACTCGAGATTACTCAAAATCAAAACGAACCAAGATATACCAAGACATAGCATGATGAAAATCAACAGTCACACACTGTGTCATAATGTAAAAACCAAGCACATACAAACACCTCTCATTCTGCTAATAAGGCAACATGGCATAATCTGGATGAGGTGACGAAGGAAGAGTGTGCCAGTATATCCCCCTTAAAAGAGCTAAGGTACGCCCTCGTACCGCTACTAACGAGAACCATAGAAGGATACATTATCCAACAAGGTTGTTTCAAAACCCAATCACAACAACATGCATGGACCATATTGGACTACCAAACATTTAGTTTTGTTTTCTTAAATTACTTGGTGTTTATTTCAAACGCCACACTCAAAGAATTCAACACCTTATTATTCAGCTTTGTTGTGAATTTTATTGCACCGTTGATTTTATCTATGATCGTTACATATATTTGTATCTCTTGATTGTTATGTATTTGTATTTTTTGGTGGTTATAAAATTTTATCTTATGATTATTATCCATTCATTTAATGACTGATACGAATTATATGTCCAATATATGTTCATTTTATCATATCAATTATATTAACAAGCTACAACTCAGGTGTAACACACTTGAGTAGTTTAAAATAATTTCAAATCATTTAATAATCCGGGTAATCTTTCAAAATTATCTTCAAGGGTTTGTTAGCCAACCATATGTTAAAACTCTATAAAATAAATATTTTCTGTGACTTTTCAAGTTTCAATTGTTTTTATAATTAACTATAGTATTCTAGACGAACCATTAGGTATTTACTTCATAAAATTTACTTATTATATATTTACATAATTTCACACAAGGCAGAGTTTTAGGAAGTTCTTATTAATTATAATGTAGCTCCAAAATCTGATTCCTTTATCTTAAAATATATATTATTTATTTATTTTTTTAAGGTAGGGACTCTATATAAAATTTTAAGTCAAATGAACTAGTCTAATGAAAACTCACTCACTCTTGGTAATTATTTTTCTTAAGGTTTGTTCTATGTAAGTATTCTTCTGATTATTAAATCTTAGTACTCCCTTAGACAATGGTGGCTTTTGTAAATATCACTCTTTAAACTTCTAAATAAACATAAGGATTTCCAAATCTTTAAGTAACTCTCAATTTTTCACTAGACGCTCAATACTCCAAGTATTTAAGTCTCAATAGTATTTAGTTTATTATTACTCATGTGTTTTCACTCCATAGGTATGTATTTTTCACCAAGGATTTAACTCGGTAAACTCTTTACATGTATTAATTTAGTACTGGATCTTAATATATAAGTTTTGAATTGTTCATTGTGGCTAGTAATGAAATATGCCTAGCTCAAGATTTCATGATGGTAACGTCTTACCACCACTTCCCCTCAAGTTCAACACAATCCATCACCTGCGTAGAATATTATTTACGGTTAGATGACAAGGCTTGTCTAGCCCCTAAACTTCTAGAAGTGGGTGTGCACCCCCACTACTTTCGGCCTGGGAGTTCGTTGCACCAGGCACTTCCCGTAGGGTGTTAGGTTTAGGTGTTTTCTTTCTAAAGTTAGCATAGAGTTTTAGTGTGGTTTATGGGTTCGGGTGTATGCTACTAGTGTTTGTTACTTAATAATTTTCTAGACTTAAGATTTATCCAAACATTACCTTTAGGCAACAATTTGTACCAAGTAATTCTTGAGATTTATTTTCAAACTTTAAAGGAGTTGAAGTACTTTCACATAATATCAATACTAATTTAGTTATTTAAAGTTCTATTTGTATACTGTTTTCAACCAAAAGTATTCTTTAAAATTTCTAGGAGCATGTGTACTTGCTCTTAAGGAATTGTATTCTTAGCCATGTATTCTCCATAAGTATGCTTTTGAAAATAGCTTAATATGTGATTTATCCCAACCAAAATCTTAACATACTCAATAGATGATATTCCAACCTATATTTCTACTGTAGTTTAACGTTCGAACAGAACAACAGTACACCATTCTCTACAGACATTCATAAAAAGAAAAGTGTATAAAGAAATCATTCACTAATCTAAGAGGTGTTAGGAGTCGTGCCTTACTGGAATCCTCACTTCCCAATTCTACCCCAATTCCCCAGTTTTAAGTGCACCTATAATCTAAGTATTTCACTCGGCTTGTTTTCTCGGGTTCAGAGCGTAACTACGCTCTGATACCACTTTCTGTAACGCCCTTACTTACAATAAACACAGCGGAATATAAAATCTCTACTGGCGTTTACAGACCATCGAGTTCCAAACACCCGGCACCAACCTCACCAATTACAACTTATAAAATTACACAAGCTACGGTCTGAACTCGAGAAAAACAACATAAACATAACTACTAGTAAAATAGAATAACTCTCCACAATTCCTAATTCCCATCCCAATCACTCATGCTCTTCGTGGCCACCTGTAAAAACAATTCGTACCTGCAAGATGAAACCAAGCATCCCACCCCGGGAGGGGTGAGTCAGTTCCCTGGAATGGAACTGGTACAATTCTCCATAAACAACTTATAAAAATAACTCTCCAAAATAAACAGTAACTTGAAATCAAACTCTTGAAAGTAAAACAGGGAAAGGAGGCACTTCAAAACAATCAATCATAGAGAAAAGAGAACAAGGTAAGGATAGAGACAAAGAACTTAAAAACCAAGTCAACCACTTAAGAAGTCACACCATATAGTTAGCAAGCATCCAATGCTCAAGTTAGAACCAATTCCAGTTAGGAGTAGAAAGACTCAGGTAGTCACAAAGGACTAGGAATGATATGAATACCCATAACCCGTGGTAGACAGTTAATGCCCCCACCATTTCAGAAAGCTGAATCCCATAGACAAAATATACTCAAGAGTGGAATAAATTCAACTGGGAGAGATGGCCCCCACCGCCAAGTACGTCCTTTTAGGACAGGGGATATACAGCCCCTCACTGTTTACTACGTCCACTAAGGACAGGGGATATACAGCCCCTCTCTATTAACTATGTCCACTAAGGACAGGGGATATACAGCCCCTCTCTGTCTACAACGTCCCTTTTGGGACAGAGGATATACAGCCCCTCACTGTTACCATTGAAGATGCGCGCACGTCGAAACCTCAAGAACCAGCTCATGGATGAAACGATATCCAGAGTCAAAAGAAGAATTTACCAAAATCGACCTTTTCCAAATTCCCACCAGATCACTAACTACCCAGAGCAATACCAAAACAGTCAGACCTACAGAGTGCAGAAGCGTAAACCCTAAGCAGTCAATGCCTAATGGAACAACCAAATAGAAGGAACCAATACCCAAGTGAGTTTCACATTCAAGGCTCAGTTAGTCACACAAGCTGAGTTAGCCACACAACCATTTCCTTTTAGAAATTCCTCTTAAACTCAGTTAGTGTTTTTCAAAAACGTTTCATAATTCAATCAGCAAAAGTATCAGAGTACGAGAAATCGTACCTGGTCAATGCTGTAGCAGTTCTAGTAAACTCGTGCAAGCATTCAACAATTCTCTGAGGAACATTGAAGACAATTTACTATCAATAACCTGTACCCTAAGTTAAACTTAAATAAATTCCCCTCTCTTATTTCCAAATCTCAATTATCTTACAAGCCCTCGCTTAAATGTTATGTATAACCTTTGACTTATTTTAGAAGGTTGTATAGCCCAAGGTTGTAGGATCAAGGAATGTACTTTATTAACACCTGCTAATTGTCCACTCCTATCCACTTTATTCATATCTAACCACAATCCTCACATTCAAGACTTTTGAGACCTTTATATCATAAATGTGTTTATATTATATAATTAAATCTAAGAATTTCAATAATAAACTTAAGCTCAATACCTTTATTCTTAATTTAGAATAAACATTGTATTATGACCTATGATGGATTCCTGTCAGAATACTATACTATTATCTCACAATGTAAATATTATGTATTTAAACAATATCTACTAGATAACCCATTATGATTAAGTCTTTCCCTTAACTTAATTAAGATCTACATCTTGTTTATTGGAACCATAATGTTGTAGATACATTTTATTATATCTTAATTGAGCCACTAAACTTAATTATCTCATCTTTAGTTCAGAATGACTTTTAATTACAACCATCTAATAAACTTGTCATAAGATGTTAAATTGCTTCTCATCCTGAATAACTATACTATAGTTAACTTAGATTTAACGAATTAATCTTACATTTAGTATTCACAAGGTATATTATATGTTTTATTACTACCTATACAATAAGGTGTTTAGTATAACCTTTTATCTATCCTTACTTACATTTAATTTCCTAAATGTTTTATTTTTACACGCATTCTCTCTATAGACTATGTATAATCCTTTGTACTAAACTTCATTAAACTTAAGCCTTAAATACGTTTTAAATTGTTTTACAAAACCTAAGGTTTCCAAAGGAATAACTTAATAAGTTAATTTCCTTTATTGTATTTAGGATGGACAATATATCTACATAGAGTAAAATTTATCAAAGAATTAAATTCTGGTTCGTAAGTGAAATTGTTAATTATTTAATAAGATAATCTATTATGAAAATTCTCATATTTTATATTCAAATAACATGTCATTATTTCCCATTACCGTAAAGTATATCAACATAATATCTTATGTAACTTAGTTTTATCTAATAAAAGGTTCAAAGGTTTTAAGTATCAAATTCCTATTCATAAACCTTCTATAAACTCTAACTACTAAATACCTCACTTAATTGTAAACTCACATCCTAAGTATTGGTAATAAATGTATTTCATATGGCTTATCTAATGCCAAGAAACTTATGGATTATTATTTAGATAAATTTCCAAATCATAGTTTAATATAGTTTAACATCATAATCCTTTTAATGACTTTATCTTAAAACATTAAGTTATATTTCAATACCATAAATGTTAAGAAATGATTAAATCTAGACTTACTAACCCACCTCACATTTAGATGTAAAAGTATTTTATTTATTTTATTATTGTTTATATATTAAGAACATTTAGATGTAAAAGTATTTTATTTATTTTATTATTGTTTATATATTAAGAACATTTAGATGTAAACGTATTACATTTATTTATTAACTATATAATAAGTTCTATTTGTGTAAAATCTAATTACAAATATTCCTAAGTCCCAACTTATTAATTACCTAACCAAATTATAGATTTACATTCTGGTCTTTGACAAATAATATTACACATGTATTTTAATATGGTTTATATAAATCTTAGAAATCCAAGATAACTCTTTAAGCTTAATTTCATAACCACAATTCAATACTATCTCATATAATATTCTTTTAATAGTATTATGTATAGGTTCAGTTCAACTTATTAATTCCTTCATATTCTATTTGCTATAAGGTATTTTATGTTTTTTATTTATTTATTTCGTATATGTATACTAGGATTTATTCAAGACATTCTTTATGTAGTTTTATTGCATTTAATTATATTACTTTCATATATCTCACCCATATCTACATCCAAAATATGGTTTACAAATTAAAGTATTTTCCTTATTTTCAATTAAGTATATTAACTACCATATTATATAATTAATAAATGTAGATTAATTTAGTTCCTTTATTTAACCTAAGTTACTATTTTATTCCTTTATATATATGTATATATATATATATATATATATATATATATATATATATATCTTCACTTAAAAGTTTATACACAAAAATATTTATTAACATTCTGTATTAAATGTTAGTTTAGTCTTATTATATTTTCCCCAACCTATAAAGTTTATTAATCAACTATACTTTAATTTTTGGTTACATTAAAAACCTTATATTATAAGGTAACTTATGAAAAACCTTAAATACAATTTTTAAACCTATTTCCTCTTGTCCAAAAATTCCCAAATTAAGTATATAGTAACTATAACATTTTAGACATATTATAAAAATTTTATTTCATAAAAATATCTTTTTAAATTAACCAAATAATTCTAGAAAACCCGTAACTTGCAAAAATCATAACTTACGTTTATAAACTCCAAAACCATAATAATTTACATCAAAATAAACTAGATTTAATAAGGAGTCTATGGTTAAAATTTCAAGTCAAAATACATTCGAGAAGATATTTAAATTAACTCAACAAGTTAGGGTTATTTACTGGAATTTATATAAACCTAATCTGAAACGTTTTAATCTCGGCCGTTCGTTTCTTTTAACTACGATCGGACGGGCCTAGTTTTCTGAGTTCATCAGCGAAAGGGGCAAACCGGTCGAGTACTAAACTGTCGATTTCTCCTAATCCACAGAACGAAATTGAGTGATTCTTGTTTCATTGAATTCGAAATCGAAAAACGCATCTATTGACACCGATTTCACCACCTATAATGCAGTATCCTACGAATTCAATTCTGGGTTCGAAGAGGTTAGGGTTCATGTTATACCCGATTCGATTTTTACAAAATTCTCTCAATGCAAGGCATAATTGATGAAATTGGCAGTTGGGTTAGGTCGATAATGCAAAATCGAGTTACAGAATAGGAGGAGATGAACAGAGACTTACCAGGGAAGCACCAAAGACGGAAATCGTAATCGGTTTCTGGAAAAAAAATTCAAACTCGAGCTGTTCGAGTAGCGAACTTTGGAGATCTATAACATACATTCTAGATCGAGTTAGGCCATGTTCTTGGGCTCATTAGAAAGAAGAAACATAGCTCTACACAATGATAGCAAGAATCACCCTAACTTGCACTACACAGAAAGAAATCGAAGCTGGAAGTTGCGAGTTTACCATGCGTTTTCTGGAAAGAAAACTATGATTTTATGTGGTGACGAATACGAAACTTTAGACACCTCGTTCTTCCAAACGGTTGGGAATTGGCTTTTGTCGTAAACATAAAAGTTGTAGAGGGATTAGAGCTCTTCAAAACGAGCTAAAGAACATGAAATTTGGCTGATAAACGAAGAAGTTATGATCGAACGAAGTTTACCTGAATTCGGTGAAATGTTGGAATTCTGGGTACGAGTTTCGCAAGTGGTCAACTTTAGATCGAATTTGCGGCTGATGTATAATGAATTATGGTATGTGTGAGTAATGGTTGGAAAGAGGATTCAAAGGAGAAGAGAATGAAAAAGACGACATTGAAAAATATTGAGATATGAGTGAGATATAGCCGTCTAAAGTTAGGGCAAAATACTGAAATCTGTTACCGAAATCCCAGGAGATAGAAATCGCCTAAGTCCTGGCGCGTGTGAGCTTGACACGTGGCAGTCATTAAAATTTTGGCTCTAAACTTTATCCTATCATAACTTTGGCTAGGATGATCCGTTTTTGACGTTCTTTTTATCGATCTTCATGGTTTTTCATAACCTATTTATTGGTAAAGGTTTAATACTTAATAGTATTAATTTAGGGGTATTTCAATTACATAATGTTATGTGGTCAAAATGGAATTTAAATAAAATAAGATGCTGTACCGAATTATTAAGTTTGGAATATGAATTTTAGACTATGGTCTATAATGTTATAAATGTTATAACAATTATATGGTTTTAATGGAATTAATATAAGTAAGGATATTCACATTAAATAATGTGACAAACTATAAATAAATAAGGTTTATAAACTAAGGTATTTATTGATAAAACCTTAGGAGTTGTAATTATACAACATAAAATGTTACATAATATTGGGATAATAATCTTAATATAAGTTGTACAATATAATACAACTAATGGGAATAATCATCTAATATAAGATGATAAAATGTAACATATAATATAAGAGTTTTATAACTCATGGAATTTACCTATATGGTACATATATACATATACAAGAAAAATGTATATAAGGATGGATATATATTATGGTTGGAAATCATATAATATAATGGTGGTGGTTATTTAAAAAAAATATCGTTACAAACTATAAATTATGAGTTTTTGAATGCAAATATAATTTGCTAAGATAATGGATAATATAATACAATGTATTATAATGGATGGTGGGAAAATGATACAGTATAAAAAAATATATAATACAATATAATATAATTATGCATGCATACATGCAACTATAGGTTATATACCTAAATTTAATGGTGGATAAGATTAAAGAAATATAATGAATTAAACTTAACAGTCGAAATATTTGACATACGAGTTTTAGTAACAAAGCCGACCGGTTTAGAGAAACCCGTAACAAATAACTGTAGGAATTCGGGGATGAACTGTCGGGGTTACAAGTTATTCGGAAATACCGGATTTAGTTAGTCATGGAGACTGACTTATAGTTTATTACCGTTTAGATCATACTTCAGACGAGGACGCTTGACGAGCTAGTGGTCTACACTGCGCATCCTAGGTCTTGGTGAACGGTATGTAAAGGGGTTTGATCCGGGTTGTCCTAAGGATTTCCTTAGGCTCGGATTTGGTTGATATCACTTGTGTGTTAAGTGTTTTGGATACATGTATGTGATTGTGTGCTACTGCATTAATTATTTATGCACGAGCGTCCTACGGGACTAACACTACGTCGACTATAGATCGACTTATATAAACATACATATACGTTATTGTGATGACAAGACGGTTATTTGATATAATACCATAGTATTAATATTAAGTATATGACAACCTAAGTAAAACACTTAGGAACGAGTCACGACATTGTCGGTCTCTAGAGCATGGATCTCGAACATGAATATGACCTAGATTACTTCTAGGTATGCGTGAGACCCATTAGGCAGCTAATTAATAATTATATTCTCCATAAGACTAAGAGCATATCTTAAACATTATGAGAGAGAGATGGTATGAGTTGAGGTGAGGAATCCAGTGTAGTTTACGAACTACCTGGTTGCACATTTGTGATCACTGAGGGGTACCCGATCGGGTTTCCGCTCCAGGTTTATACCCAACGAGCCCTATTTGGATCGTGGGTCAGGTGGCTACGGCCTTTTATATGGACGTCTTACGAGACAAAAGAGAATAGTCAGGGGCCTCCGGACCTCTGGCGAAATGAGCACCTTTGTGTGTACGGGAGGACTACTGTCCATGGTGAGGTTATCGGGTTGTCTTAACATGACGCCCAACTGGTATAAATTAATCATGGTTTGGATGGGGCCTTAAAGGCCAAGGAAAATTAACTGTGGGAACTGTACGCTATGGCGAATGTACATTGTACATTATACTGTAATTATTCGATACGTTCTATATACAATTGTTGTTTGAGATATTAAATGAATGTTTGGATTGGATGGATGGTTAAGTGTTTATGAATGTTTGGATGGAGGATTATGTATATTATACATGTATATTACAGTATTGATTATAATTGTAAAATGGTAAAGCATGAAACCAATATAATAATAAGATGGTTAAAATGACTAAGTGACCATTAGGGTCCAGGCCCGGCATACTCAGCGTCTATCGCTGATACTACACCATTATGCAGGTTGTTGATTATTGTCGAAGCTGAAGTGCGGGATCAAGGTAATTAGGGTTTACTTTAATTACCGCACATGGAGTTTGTTTGTATAGCTATGGCAGACTGGTAAATGTATTATGGTACGGTTATGTATATTTGGGATTTGGGTAGACGCTCACTTGTCGATGTTATGGTGTATGGACTTAGTATGATGTATAGGAGTTATCTCGTTTCACAGCGGTTAGCAGTTTGTTTTTGTTGGTTGTTGGATATAGTTTGGCTTCGTTACTTGCATGGGCGAGTAATGGCCGGTGACACCCGAGTGAGTATTGTTGTTGTTATTAATTCTTCCGCTGTAAGACGTTTTATTTATTTCTACGTGAGAGATTATTACGTGATTATGGAGAGGGGTGTTACAAAAGTGGTATCAGAGCGGAGTACCGCTCTGATGACGAGAAAATAGGTTAAGACAGTGAGCTTAGGATTTGGGAAATTAAGGGAAACGTTTGTGAGGTACGAGACGACTCGTCTTAAAAGATATTGTGATTAGTAACGCAATTGCGTGATATATTAGCCTTAAGGGCAATTCTATATCTACTGGTTGTGTACGGTAAATTACCGAGTATTTATGTGACATTCTGTACTACAGATGTCTGGGGGAACTAGAGGGTGTGGTACTGGTAGAGGTGAAGGCGGTGACCCCGTGATTCCAGATGTCGCTGAGACGATTGCTGCCGTTCTCGCACAGCTGGGTACTCAAATTGGAGGGGCACCAGCCCACCCGCCACAGCCCAGGTAAACGAACTGGCTGAAGTCAGTTACCGAGACCCGACCACCTACATATTCAGGGGAGCCAGACCCCGTAGCCTTGGAGCGTTTTATTGTTGAACATGAGAAGGCCTACGAAGCTTTGCAAGTACCTGCCGGCCAGAAGGTCGTCATTGCTGCTTTCCACCTGAAGGATGCAGCCAGCACTTGGTGGAGGTTGGTCAAGGACCATCACCTGGCTATGCCCGACTTTTCGTGGGCTGCCTTTGTCGAGTTGCTGAGGGGGAAGTACTACCCAGCACATCTCAAGCAGAAGAAGCGCCATGAGTTCGAGACATTATCCCAGGGAAGTCTGACCGTGGATGAGTACTACGCTCGATTCATTGGTCTGCTGGATTTTATCCCCGGTGTTGATTACTCAGAGACCGTGAAGGTCGAGAAGTTCCGGGGGGGATTGTTGTTTCGCATCCAGATGGCCATGGGTGCTTCCCTCTACACTACCATCCAGGTATTAACATGAAAGCCATAAATTCTTTACTTACTACACTACCGATTAACTTTGTGAGAACTTACCAATGAGATTCCAGGAGTGTTATGACGCTGCCTCGAGGACGGAGCTAATGCTCCAGACTCGAGAAGAGACTCTCGGGGCTAAGAAGAGAAAGAACCCTGAGGGAGATTCTGAGGGTGGAGGAGCATCTCCAGGCGATAGCCAGAAGAAGGGAAAGTAAGGACTTATCCCATTCTAAATTGTTACCATATTAAATACCTTATGAATGCTGACCCGAAACCTTAAACAGGAAATTTTTCCAGAAGAAAGGGCAGCAGGGTCACCAGGGAACGAAGGGAAAAGAGCCCGTCCTTCGGTTGACCGGCCCAGTTATAGATGCTCAGCCTTTAAGATCTGCGCCTCCTAAGGGTGAGAACACCTACCTCTTAAATTCAATTGTAACCTTAGCCATTATATCATCGGATTTTAACTTAAACTAAATGCTACCATCAGGCACCGGATAGCCCCAGCGCCATTTCTATTGTAAGCGTTGTGGGAAGGACCATCCTGGGGTCGACTACAATGGCCGCAAAGTTGAGTGTCGGTGCTGCAAGAAAGAGGGTTACCGGGAGTTCGAGTGTTGGATGAACCCTGAGAGCCGTAACTACAGGCCACCAAGGAATACTCAGAACACCTCAGCTGGAGGATCTAGTGTACCACGAGGCGATCAGGATGGCCAGACATCTACTGATGCTGGAGCCCAAAAAGGGAAAGGAGTCATTAGGGCATGAGTACCCTGAACTCCGAGATACCGCTAGTGGAACACTTTTACTTATCTTGTTATGTACTTGACCTTAGATATTAAACAGACTTATGTTATTAGTATGTGGGAGTGTGTTAGTAACCACTCGCCTTTGTTGTATGACTTTTGAGACTAGTTATGTGGACTCGATGCGAGTAACCTTGGAAACCTTGACGGATTATATATATGAACAGGACGTTAATGCTTACATTATCATGTAGCCATACTCGACGACGAAGAGTCAATGAGACCGGTAATTACTGAACCTAAATTTCTACCTGCATGGCGCACTTGCTATTGCAAGCGCTATGACAAGTAAACCACTGAAATTTCCATCTGTCTCGCGCACTTGACAGAGCAAGTGCTACAACTGCAGCTGCCACTGCAACTACTACTACTACTACTACTACTTTTCTTATTATTTATTATTATTTCTTATTATATATATACTAAAAAAAATTTCATACTTTTTCATACAAACCTTAAGATTAGAAACCTATGCAACCTTAGGAAGACTGTTAGTCCAACCACTGCAACTGAAGAATTATACAGCCACTGTGATTGTAAACCACACCAGTTTAATTGTTCGAGAAATTTCAGACAGGGCTTATTAGCCAAATACCATCAGTGCATACCCGCATTTAATGCTAATTACTACCCGTGATGAATGTTTAGTCCTTATGGACAAGCATACCCTTTGTAGATGCACCACCGTCAGTGAGGATGGTTAGGAAGTGAAGAGCCAAGTTGCGCAAACTACTATACAATCTGCAAGATATCCAATTAAACGGATGAGGGAACGAATATGAACTATGGATGAGAGATGATCATGATAAACAGGGAGAAAAGGGATATGTGTGCACTCAATGAGATCAAATTAGGAGAACCAAGTTTGCTAAACATAGCACGAATTTTACTTACACCGAGCTGAATAACACCGGCTTATGACACGAATTACCACTGATGCCACTAGGGCATTAGCACTTACAACAAGATAACAGATAACATGAACTATTAAACAAAAAAAAGGGAAAAAGGAAAAGAAGAAGAAAAAAAAGGGATATCCATCAAAGGGAGATTGACTACAGAATACTTCACAATACCCGTGTGACAGACATTACCAGTTTACTAAATGAGACATAGGACGACCGCACTCCGATAGGAGCATGTGGCCTGACATACTTATTTATGAGTTAGTCGGGTAAGTAGTAATGTATCAGTACGGTACCCCATGCAAGTAGACAAGTAGTGTTAGGAACACGAGAAGTAGCCAACTCCATACTAAGGACAGTGATATAAGTTACCTCGAAGATGGACGAGAAGAGCCGCAGTTGAACCAACGGGCTAGAGAAATCAAGAACCGTCAACACAGAGAGCAGTGGATAGTGTACAATGAAGACAAGGAAACCGTTCAAGGACGTGAAACCGAAGGAAAGAAACATGAAAACCCATTATGGACGAATATTATGTAGAATCCTCATAAGGATCGAGCAAACTCTTCCAATCCAGAGGGAATCTACCAGACGATGTGGACATAAACGCGTGACTACGCAATGATGAGAGACAAAGCTAAGATACTAGGAGATACCTTAAGCAAGGAACAATGGATTTAGAATGTACCACTCACACGATAATTCACTCATCTTATCTGTTTGACTCATTAGATATTAGCTGCTGAGAGTTTACGCCTCTGCACTCTGTACGACTGAGTGTTTTGGTATTACACTTGTGTAGTTATTAATCTAGTGGGAATACGGTAAGATGTAATGGATATCAACACGAGTGTGTATCAAAGAACTGCAACAATGTGTTACTCCGGAACAAAACCACCAGGAGACGCGGATGACAAGCTTTATCTCCGTGGCCATGTAGGCTGGTACGTCTTAATATTACAAGACGAGTGCAAAGAGCACTAAGTACTAACAATAGCCAATGTCATATTACACCTCAAGCTAAATACCAGCGAGAGAAGACACACGCATGTATGCTAGTGATCCAACGAGAGGATACACAGCAAGGGAAAGAGGCAAACTGAGCCTATGTTCATGGGTCTGCACCTCAATACGGAGCGAGTGGGCCCATTAGAACGAAATTGGGAGAGAGCACAAACAGATTAGTGCCTCACCCTTTAAGTATTATGGAGCCCGGAAGGGCTAGAGTCATACCCGTCTCTCTGATATGAGGATAATCCACGAGTTGGAGAACTCTTTAAGAGCCAAGCATCCAGCGCTCCTTGTTGAGCGACTGTGATATACTTGTGGGGTACGGGGGCGTAACCCTTTTTAAGGGGGGTAGAGCCTCTTGGCTGTGCACGTGAGTGCACTAAGTTTTGTTGTTTCGTATGCAGGGCATACAACAATTTGTGGTATGCGGGGCATACGAGGTTTGTTTATTGTTTGTTTCGTATGCATGGCATACAGTGAATTGGTGGTGTGCGGGGCACACGAGGTTTTGTTGGTTATGTTGGGTACGTGGGGCGTACTTTGGTTGGTTTGTTTGTGTGTGAAGTGCACTTGTATGTATGTATCTTATGAGATACATGTTTGAATGTTGTATTTACACCCATGTGTGTAATACTTTTCTTATGCTACTTGTGATATATATATTTATATTGCTTTGTAGAATGATTACATATGGTATCGCTTAGATACGAAATGAATCATTAGTTGTGGAATGTGGAACGATGGTATGTTATGGACACCTCGGGGAGGTTGTCAGGGTTTGTAGAACTGATAGGAAATAAGGGTGCTGATGGATCACCTATATCCATATATGATAGAACTAACGCCACAAAGTGATGGCTATGTGCTGTATAAGCGCAATACAATGTTTGTAAATGATATATCACATAGATATACATTATGGGAATCATGGGTAGTTATATATTTATATACACTTACCTGTTTGATTAAGCGACTTCGGGACGAAGTCTTTTTAAGGGGGGTAGATTGAAATACCCCAAACTAATAAAACATGGATTAAACATCTAATCACATTGATTAAGGCCTAAACATGCCTTAAAAGTCAACTGAGAACAACAGTGGTCAACACAAAGCAAGATATTGCACCCTTTGACTGTTTAGGGTAAATAAATACCCAAATGAACTTCTTAGGAACTAACACTTTTTCCTAAGCTTATTAACACATTACTAAACATATTACAATTGTTGGACAACACTCCAACACAAAGAACAAGCATTTACATGCTTCAAGGTCAATCTGGGCAAAAATGTGCTCTAAGAAAACCTTAAAGGTCTAATGACCTCTAAATGATATAAAATTGGATTCCATGATCAAATATCATGTAAGGAACACAACAAAACTGTTCTCAAAGAAAATTGAGCTCAGAAACATCTTGCGACACAAAATGTGCACTAAAATACCTTAAAGCACGTTTTTTGTGTATGAGCTCTAAGATAATGACTTTTTGTCACTGTAAAGACTAGATTATATTCTTTATAACATTAATGTGACATGATAGACTATATTATAAAGTCTAAATCAAAGTTTAAAAATAAAATCAAAATGGGCAATTTAGTATGAATAGTACCCAAAAATAACATTTAGTTACTTACCTTTAACCATGGTCAAATCTCACCCATTGCCTTGACCACCCATTGCCGACTTCCTATGGCTGTCATGCCCACTCATTAAGCAATCTCCAATCAATTATTCAGCCAATCTAATGACTCACCATTTACTATTTGATAAAGTAACATAAAGTAACTTATAAGGCAAAATTGGCTTACCTTTCTCATTTGCCTTCAATCCCTGCTGACACAAGCTTGCTCCAGCCTCTCTTTGGCTTCTCCAAACCGTGGATAACATGCCAAGTTCAGAAGAGAACAACAATTGACATAGGTAAGCTTATTAAGCCATTTTATGTCCATTCTCTTCACAATTCTTTCCTCTTTCCATGAAGCAAAGCATCAACCATTTCCATCAATGTTTCTAGGTTGTTTTGGAGGTTAAAAGGATAGCAAATCTAGGCTGTAACAAGGGAAGAAGGTTGAAATACCCCGTAATTAAAAATAGTGATTAATTAGGCTAATGAATAATTTAGAAGCTTAATTAAGTATAAATAATCATGAGGGAACAAATCCCAAAGAAAACGGATCCTTAAAACGGATTAAAATCACTAACGAACCTTAAAGCGTATTTTTTGAGGTAACCGAGAAAACGTGACTTTAAGCGGGTCAAATAGACTCGTAACAATTTTGGTCAACTAAATAATCATCAATAAATATTAGTGAAGCTTTAGAACCAATATAATCAATAAAATGAGAAATTAGTAAAAAAACTGTCAAAAATGGGAAGTTGTGGGGTAGAAACATAAATAACCAAAACTTGTGTGTCCACTTTTAAAATAAAAAGCGAAATTGTGTGTGTGTGTGTGTAGCGCCAGCCGATGGCCCCTCTCTCTCACACACTCCATTAATTCTTTTCATTTGCAAAAGACAAACAAATTAAAAACATAAAAGTAACCCCACTCACCTTTATTCTCTCTCTCCTCCATTTCATTCTCTTCACTCACGTAGAGCTCCCCCTCCTCCTCTCTGATTTTTTCCCTCTTCTTCTCCAAGCAAACCGACAGCCATGGGAGCTTAAGAGAACCCACACAAATACTCCCTTCTCTCCTCTTGTTACTCCATCAAACATTCTCCAAAAATTATAAAAATACCACCATTGGAACCCTCTCATCAAGAGCTACATTTTCATCCTTTCAAAATTCGAAAACCAACATTTTCGTTTTTATGGGTGTGTCCCATTTGGAGCTTCAAGGCCACCATTAGAAGGCCCTTCTTCTCCTTGTTCTATTGAGGTAAAAATCTTCTTGAAACTCCATCTTTTCCTAGCCTCAAGGGCAAAACGAAATTTAGAAACTAAGCTCTTGTTGTTCCTTGTACCCTAGCCGATTTTGGCTTGTTGAAGGAGTTGGAAATCTTGTTCTTGAGCCATTCCAAGCTTCATTTACACCCTTGCAAGGTAATGAGAATTCTAAACCCTAAAACCTACTTAAAGCTTAATAATAGTTAGGGTTAGTTTTTAGTGTATTGAAATGTGTATGTATATGGGTTATAGAGTAGAGAATTTGTGGTTGCTAAACCGGTGGGAAGAGGAAGCAAGAGGGAAGGAGAAAGAAAATCTAGAAGAAGGAAACAAGGTAATTAAGCTCACCTTGGTATAGCTTTGTAAATGGTTATGTAACAGATTTCTAGAAATGAAAATATGTATTGTAAAATGTTAGTATAGTGGTAGTGTAATGTGTAGGAGGAAACAAGCTTTTAAACCTTAAAAGACATTTTAAAACTTATCAAAACAGATTGGGAATGGGATGTTAGGTGTAGGAACTTTTGATAGTATTGTTGTGTTGGTATTTGTGTATGGGAGCTTGTATTTGGTTATTGTGTATAAACAGGAGAGATGAATGATAATGTGATTGAAACAATGTGGTGAGCGTATAAAAATATAGGGGAGACTATGGCAAAATTTACTTAGAAACTAGTGGACTTAAGAGATTAAAAACTAGGTGAGTGGCATAGGTTGTAACAGATTTTGTTAGAGAAAGATAGAGGGTATATTAGAAGAGATAGTTAATGTAGTTGTAAGGCATTAGAGGTGCTAGAAATGACATTAGAAGAGGGAGCCATTGATGGAGAGTGATAGACCAAAAATCTGTAGCAAAATACATTAAGGAGGAAAACAATGCAAGTGTTGAATAGAAACTTAGAGAATTGTGTGTATAAGTTGGTATAGAATTGTGTAATGAATTAGGAAATGAGTTAGCATGATTTGGGGTGTTTAAATTGTACAAAAACATGTTAGGATGTACCTAGGAAGATTGGGGAAGCAATGGGTGAAATTGGGAAAGAAAAATAAAACCTGTAGCAATGTTCTGACTTCATCCGACCCAGAGGGTGAGTCGGACGTGGGTCGGACATGGCTTAAATAACAGAACGTAAACATTCTGAAATGGTCCGACCCAGGGCCGTGAGTCGGACATGGGTCGGACAGGCAAAAAATTTCCGTCGTCGAAGTTTCTGACTCCGTCTGACCCAGAGGGTGAGTCGGACGTGGGTCGGACAGGACTTGGACGACGGAACCGAAACTTTCTGGAATGGTCCGACCCAGATGTGTCTGGGTCGGACGGAATAGTGCTGGGTTGGACAGGGTGAATTTCAGAGGACGAACTCTACTGGAATGGTCCGACCCAGGGCTTGGGTCGGACGGTGGGTCGGACGGCCCAATACTTACAAAAAAAAAAACGGTAAGCTTATAACTAGTATGTATATATATGTATGTGTATACTCACCTATACATATGTATATATATAGGTAAGCAAACCATGGATAAGTAATGAAAGGTAAGTAAATGAAATACAAGAGTAAGGAATGTAAAGACTTAGTAAGTATGGATTAGTAAACGTAAGAGTAATCGAGTTAAGTTAATGATAGTTAGATTAATCATTCAATTGTATATGTACATAATAGGATTTGACTTGTGACACCGGAGGGACGTTTGGAAACACGTACGACGGTGAACGGTATGGATTCCTCATGCCCCGTATGCTATCTTGGTTACTCTGATTTGTGTGTTGTGTGCTAATTGATCACCAAATAAGATAAATGCACGAATCGGAGTTACTATGCATACTTGTGGAAATGTAGTGTTGTATGATGTGGTTATTTTTCTTAAATCTTAGTTTGTATAATTCATGAAATGTATGGATGAATATGAATGTTGCAATGTACTGTGACCGATTGTGAATGTGTTTGGGCTTCTAACTTATTCCTAACAAGCTAACCAGTCTAGCTCAAATTGGTATTAAATTGGAATGAGTAGAAGTCCGATATAGTTTCGGCCACGCGTGAGGATGCGGAGTCACGAGAGGTTGGCTCCAATTCCTGACTCTTAAACTGGTCCGCGGCCCAAATCCCTTAAGTGGGTAGCATCCCGGATTGGTGAGTCAAGTAAATCCCGGAGGTGGGACGGCGTAGTCCCCAGGGCCGGAGGTCCCGACGACTTAACTTGAGTATAAGTAAGTAAGTAAGAATGAGTAAGTAAAGTGGATGTAAGTAAGTAAGTGTAATTAAGAAAAGTAAGTAATGAGTAAAAGAGTAAAAGCATTCCGATTAACCCGGATGCATAATTTGGCTAACCTTGTGAAGGTGAGTAAGATGCGTGTTATTGTATTGTTGCCTTGGAATGTGTAATGTATTGAGCATGATTGTATGATGTATGTAAAGCATGTATGTATGAAATTAATGAATCGCATGTTTAGTGGACCTCAAATAGTCGGCGTGCCCTAGCTAGCACGCGGTATATGCGAAGTTTATACACAGCGTTTGCTGAGCCCCTTGGGGCACCATTTTTACTACACGCAGGTACTCGCGAAGGATGAAGATGTGAAGACCTAGTTTTATTTCTTTATCTTCTTTTTGGATTGTAAACAATGAATTTTGATGGTGTACTGAGTAGTACATGGCTATAGCTTTTGATTAGCCGGTGTACCATGGGGTACACCTTTTTGGGTATAGAGAGGATGATGAATTGGTATAGATGAGTAGCCGGTAGAAACTCATTCTTTTGGGAAGTTTGATTTGGGATGTAATTGAATACACTTAAATACTCGGTGATCCATTGATGTAAGTATTTGGTATATGGTATTTTGGTAAGTAATATAGTAGCTCGGTATATTATGTTCATCAGACCGTGACTGTAAGTAGAATGAGCCTAGCTAGCCGTATGGGCGGTTAGCGGCGTTATATCACCCGCCGTAGTAAGTAGTACTTCCGCTGCGAGTAACTCTGGATTATGGGATGATTGGACGGTAAGCATAGGACTAGCGGTTGGGGTGTTACAAAAAGTGGTATCAGAGCGTAGTTACGCTCTGATGTCCTTAGTTACCGAGCATAGGGGATTACCGAGTTAGGATTTCAACCGTCTTAAGACGAATACTTAGAAACCTAACTAGGAACTACCGTTGTTAACAACGGATACCCTTGATGTTCTTAGGAACGGTACCTTGTTTAAATTCCAAGACCTTTGAGTCATACCTTGCGGAGCCTAATGTAACTGCTAAATGTTTAGATGTCAGGAAGAGGTCCAGGTCGCCCTAGAGGAGGGGGCAATGACGGACCCGGCGCGCAGACGATAGCTGAGATCGTCGCCGCCACGGTAGCGCAGATGCTACCCCAAGTGATCCAAGCAATGCAACAAAACCAGTAAAACCAACAGAACCAAGCGGGGCCAATCCCTCCCCCGCCACCCAGAGAAGCTAACTGGGTAAAAGCTGTAGTGGAACTCCGCCCTCCTTGCTTTAGGGGCGAGAGTGATCCGGCTAAGCTAGAGGCCTACATCTCCGAGATGGAGACAGCCTTTGAAACCCTCGAAGCTCCTGCTGGAGTTCTGAAATACCCCTAAATTTTAAAATACATTTATTTTCTAGTTTACGAGTATATTATATAGTATTTATAACAAGCATATTATATTGTTTATAAGTATGTTATATTATTTGCACGTATATTATATAGTATCTAATAAAGTTGATTCGTATAAATAAATAACCCGTTTAAAAAGAATATAAGTCGGTTATGATTTTTAATGTAGTTGTAATTATCATCATATTTATCTGGTTAGTTTGATATATTTATTTATTAAAGATTAAGTTATAGTCATTATGTTATGATTTAAAATACCATGATTTTTGTACATTAAGTAAGTCATCTTAAATAGATTTTATCTCTTGGTATTTCCTAATTTCATTTAGTTAATAATTTATAACTTTTCACATTTCCAACTTTATTTAATAAGAATACTTTTAACCCTCCATATTTCCTAACCTTTGATTTTCTGTAATTTATTAACTAGTTTTATGTGAATTTACTTATTACCTTGATTGGTATTCCCTCAAACCGTTGGTTTTCTTCTAATCTTCCTATAAATTGAAATCACTCGTCCTTTTATCAGTACACTACCTCTCTTTACAAAATTCTGTATCCCTCTCACTCTACTCTCTCTGTCGATACTCTCACTGCTAGATAAAAATTCCCTCTGTTGTGCTTCTCCCACCCTCACCGCCTCACTCAGTCAGATAAGGAAAAAGGGTACTGATCTTTTGTCGTGTGTCTGCTCTCGGCTTGCATAGAACATAGGGAAAAAAAAAGACTCCGTACTGCTACTCCTTCCCCTCTCTGTATTGTCTGATGTACAAAAAAATTATTATCCTCTCTCTCCCCTTCCTCTTTATCTGGGCTACTTTTTGACAAAAGGAAAAAGAAACTAATATCTCACTTATTCCCTCACGTACAGCCCACACAAAAAAAAAACTTACCTCTCTCTCACTCACACAAACCCAAAAGCAAAAGGAAAATAACTATACACTCACACCCTCTCTATCTATCGTCTATGTACAAAAAAAATAGAAAACAAAATATACTCTCTCTCTGCCTCACTCACGCAAGAAAAAAAAGAAGGGAAAACTCCACTGCACACCTAACAAACTAGCGTACAAAAGTCTATACTCCCTCATTCCTTTGTCTGAGTAAAAAAAAAATATAATAATAAATAAAACCTATACCCCCTACACTGCAAAAGCGTGTACTGCCTCTACCTGGTGTCATCGATGACACTCTATTTGACATAGTGTTAAATTTTAATGCTAGTTTTAATTATATTTTATTTATAATAATATTTCATAGTTCTCTATATTTTATGAATAATTTATTTAAAATTAAATTTAGATTATCCGGGTATCTGGCAAATACCCGTTATTTTATTTAAGCTCTGAATTTAGGAACGAGGAGCAGTAATTGAGGTTGTGTTTGGTTGTGCGGATTCCAGGTAAGTTACTACGTTCACTAATTTTTATTATATTTATAATAATGAATTTTCACGTGGATGTGAATTTTGTGTGTGATCATTGTTTGAGATTGAAGTGTTAAGTGTTAGTGATAATTTCATTTTCTTATGTGAGTGATTTGTTTTGTAGTGGATATCAGTGGTTATTTAAATATTTTCTAAAAGAGATTGATGGAAAATTGTGATGAGTTTATTTATGAGATCAACTGATATTGTTGTGAAATTGTTAACGAAATGATTTTGTGAAAATTGAATTACTTATTCAATAAGGATGATATCATAATTTATTTATGGTGAAATCTGTGGACTTTGATAAGATTATATGATAAATAATAATGAAGAATAAAAGAATTTTTAAGAGGAGAAAACCATGGTGCATGTGGGCCGCATTAGGACACATGGAAGAGATGATATATGCGGGCGGCACTAGGACGCATAAGTTTGAGATACTGTGGGCCGCACTAGGACACAGTTAGCCCTAGATCTACTCCGTAGTCTTTTGAACTATTAGGGGGTGTGCACACTTAAGGATTTAGTGGCTTGGTTGGATTCCCGGCTGCGTGTTGGGGTCCGGGTTACAGCTGCGTGTTGTACCCAAAGGGAAAGTAAAGTTGTTTTGTCCTGACTGCGCGTTGGGACAAGGAAGATAATTAAAATAATCTGACTAATATATTTTTGGGTTACTAAAGAAATCCAATGTGAAGTATTTTACAGTTATGATAATTTGTTGTTGTGTGTTAATATTGTCGAAATGTGTTGTATGTTGTGTGGTTATATTGTTAAAAATGATTTCTAAAGAGAAAATAATTTTTACGTGGTGAAATGGTAGCTTACTCAGTTTTTCTGACTTTATCGTGACCCTTTCTATGTTTGTTTGGATTTCTGCCACAGGTACTGATGAAGTCCTTGGGGTTTGGGAAGGCGACTCCACATAGTCTGGTTATTTATAGTTAAATTTTACTTTTGGCTTGATAATTCTACATTTGTAAGAAATTATTTTAATAGACGTTGTATTTACTTTATTAATAATAATAGGTCGTTAGTGAGTTAGTTATTTAGGCCTTAGCACTCGTTTAGTTGCGAGTGTGGCAATAATGCCCCGGGTTTAGGTTTCGATTCCGCTCCTTACTAATATTAAACTTGAATTGCAAAAAAAAATTGACTAAATAAAATGTTAGAAAATCCGGGGTGTTACAAAGTGGTATCAGAGCAAAACCGGCTAGAAAATAGGTTAAGAAAGATTAAAAATGGAATATTGGTCTTAGGTTTAAAGTTTGGACAAGCCGTCTTATGGGGGGAATTACTATTTGATGTTTTCTGTGTGTTTTATGTTTTATATTGTATGTGTTGTGAACTGAATCTTTTATGCTTGAGACGTTGAAGTATTGATTGAGGTTTATGTTGGCGTGAGGCATAAGTGATTATTTTAGATATGAGTCAAAGATGATATTTATGACATGTTGATAGCCGATGATGCTGAGAATGATAGGAATTTTATTTGAATGAATTATAGTCTTGTGGTTGTGAACTTAGGCGAGATTTCTTGCAGTGGAGAACCTTATCGAATTATTCCTCATCTCTTTGAGTCAGGTAAAAGTTAATTCTAAGGTTAATTACGAGGACGTAATATTCTTTTAAGTGAGGTATACAGCAATAACCAAATTTATTATGGTTAGTGATATGATATACCTTGGTATAAAGTAGCTATAATTGATTAAGTTCTTAGTAGGACCATCGGTTAGTGGGGTGAGATCGAGCTTCGGGGACGAAGCTTTATTTTAAGGGGGGAATAATGAAATACCCCTAAATTTTAAAATACATTTATTTTCTAGTTTACGAGTATATTATATAGTATTTATAACAAGCATATTATATTTATAAGTATGTTATATTTGCACGTATATTATATAGTATCTAATAAAGTTGATTCGTATAAATAAATAACCCGTTTAAAAAGAATATAAGTCGGTTATGATTTTTAATGTAGTTGTAATTATCATATTTATCTGGTTAGTTTGATATATTTATTTATTAAAGATTAAGTTATAGTCATTATGTTATGATTTAAATACTACCATGATTTTTGTACATTAAGTAAGTCATCTTAAATAGATTTTATCTTTTGGTATTTCCTAATTTCATTTAGTTAATAATTTATAACTTTTCACATTTCCAACTTTATTTAATAAGAATACTTTTAACCCTCCATATTTCCTAACCTTTGATTTTCTGTAATTTATTAACTAGTTTGATGTGAATTTACTTATTACCTTGATTGGTATTCCCTCAAACCGTTGGTTTTCTTCTAATCTTCCTATAAATTGAAATCACTCGTCCTTTTATCAGTACACTACCTCTCTTTACAAAATTATGTATCCCTCTCACTCTACTCTCTCTGTCGATACTCCCACTGCTAGATAAAAATTCCCTCTGTTGTGCTTCTCCCACCCTCACCGCCTCACTCAGTCAGATAAGGAAAAAAGGTACTGATCTTTTGTCGTGTGTCTGCTCTCGGCTTGCATAGAACATAAGGAAAAAAAAAGGACTCCGTACTGCTACTCCTTCCCCTCTCTGTATTGTCTGATGTACAAAAAAATTATTATCCTCTCTCTCCCCTTCCTCTTTATCTGGGCTACTTTTTGACAAAAGGAAAAAGAAACTAATATCTCACTTATTCCCTCACGTACAGCCCACACAAAAAAAAAACTTACCTCTCTCTCACTCACGCAAACCCAAAAGCAAAAGGAAAATAACTATACACTCACACCCTCTCTATCTATCGTCTATGTACAAAAAAAAATAGAAAACAAAATATACTCTCTCTGCCTCACTCACGTAAGAAAAAAAGAAGGGAAAACTCCACTGCACACCTAACAAACTAGCGTACAAAAGTCTATACTCCCTCATTCCTTTGTCAGAGTAAAAAAAAAATATAATAATAAATAAAACCTATACCCCCTACACTGCAAAAGCGTGTACTGCCTCTACCTGGTGTCATCGATGACACTCTATTTGACATAGTGTTAAATTTTAATGCTAGTTTTAATTATATTTTATTTATAATAATATTTCATAGTTCTCTATATTTATGAATAATTTATTTAAAATTAAATTTAGATTATCCGGGTATTTGACAAATACCCGTTATTTTATTTAAGCTCTGAATTTAGGAACGAGGAGCAGTAATTGAGGTTGTGTTTGGTTGTGCGGATTCCAGGTAAGTTACTACGTTCACTAATTTTTATTATATTTATAATAATGAATTTTCACGTGGATGTGAATTTTGTGTGTGATCATTGTTTGAAATTGAAGTGTTAAGTGTTAGTGATAATTTCATTTTCTTATGTGAGTGATTTGTTTTGTAGTGGATATCAGTGGTTATTTAAATATATTTTCTAAAAGAGATTGATGGAAAATTGTGATGAGTTTATTTATGAGATCAACTGATATTGTTGTGAAATTGTTAACGAAATGATTTTGTGAAAATTGAATTACTTATTCAATAAGGATGATATCATAATTTATTTATGGTGAAATCTGTGGACTTTGATAAGATTATATGATAAATAATAATGAAGAATAAAAGAATTTTTAAGAGGAGAAAACCATGGTGCATGTGGGCCGCATTAGGACACATGAAAGAGATGATATATGCGGGCCGCACTAGGACGCATAAGTTTGAGATACTGTGGGCCGCACTAGGACACAGTTAGCCCTAGATCTACTCCGTAGTCTTTTGAACTATTAGGGGGTGTGCACACTTAAGGATTTAGTGGCTTGGTTGGATTCCCGGCTGCGTGTTGGGGTCCGGGTTACAGCTGCGTGTTGTACCCAAAGGGAAAGTAAAGTTGTTTTGTCCTGACTGCGCGTTGGGACAAGGAAGATAATTAAAATAATCTGACTAATATATTTTTGGGTTACTAAAGAAATCCAATGTGAATGTGAAGTATTTTACAGTTATGATAATTTTGTTGTTGTGTGTTAATATTGTCGAAATGTGTTGTATGTTGTGTGGTTATATTGTTAAAAATGATTTCTAAAGAGAAAATAATTTTTACGTGGTGAAATGGTAGCTTACTCAGTTTTTCTGACTTTATCGTGGCCCTTTCTATGTTTGTTTGGATTTCTGCCACAGGTACTGATGAAGTCCTTGGGGTTTGGGAAGGCGACTCCACATAGTCTGGTTATTTATAGTTAAATTTTACTTTTGGCTTGATAATTCTACATTTGTAAGAAATTATTTTAATAGCGTTGTATTACTATAAGAACAATAGGTGTTAGGAGTTAGTTATTTAGGCCTTAGCACTCGTTTAGTTGCGAGTGTGGCAATAATGCCCCGGGTTTAGGTTTCGATTTCCGCTCCTTACTAATATTAAACTTGAATTGCAAAAAAAAAAAATGACTAAATAAAAATGTTAGAAAAATCCGGGGTGTTACAGTTCGGTTAGAGTGGCGCCTACTACTTAAAAGATGCAGCCATGGATTGGTGGAAGCTAATCAAGCATGAGCACGTCAGAGACCCCACATTCGATTAGGAGTCTTTCACATCTCTCCTCCGATCCAAGTACTATCCAGAGCACGTAAAGACTAAGAAAAGGCTAGAGCTGGACGCCTTGAAGATGACAGACAAGATGTCTGTGGATGAGTACTACCACACTTTCACTTCTATCCTCCGTCTTCTCCCTGATCTAGGATACACCGGCCAGGTGTTGGTCGATCGCTTCTATGGCGGTCTGAGCCATCGCCTTCGGTACGGTATGGGCTACACGAGATTTACCTCCCTTCAGGTAAATATCAGTCAACCCTTAGTATCAATTCAAGCTCCTTGAATTCCTTAAATTCCTTGAATTCTTTGAATCTTTCCTTATTCCTCCTTAAATGAGAATCCCGGCTAATACCTGAAGCGCAAGGCCAACAATAAGAACACCAGCACTGAGGAGCAGAACTAGGGGGAGAGCTGGAAAAAGAAGAAAGGGAATTTCTTTCAGCAATCCCAAAAGAAATCCCAGGGTGAGAGCAGTGCCCATGCTGAGCAGGGTAAACCGGTTGAACTTCTTCAACTTGGTTCATCTGCACCGGTGGCAGCAAAGCCACTGAGATCATACCCACCAAAGGGTAAACTTCTATCTCTAATTCGTATTCGTATCAGTATCATATCTAGTATATCCATGCACACATGTGCTAACCCTCTAAACCTTAGGTTCTGGCTCCGGTGTCACCAAAACCTTTTCCGATGGCCGCACCTATGTGTGCAGAAAGTGCAATCTCGACCATCCTGGCAAGTACTACTACGGGAGAGAGATCAAATGCTACAACTGCCAGAAACCAGGACACACGGCCAATAAGTGCCCAGATAATGTAAAGCCAAAAGGGAACTACCAAAGCTACAGGCAGAGGGAAGGCAAGGAGGTTGCATCTGGCGATGCACCGACCCAGCAGGCACCACAGGGACTGGGATCCCGGGGACCTCCGCGGGGTGCACCTCAGAGGCAGCATGTCCTTCATGTCATAGACCGTGATGAGTCCGGTTCTAAATCCGGCCCAGGTAATAATCTAAACCTTTAATCCTTGAAGTAGCATGTCTAAGTATTGGAGTAACTGTATGAGTGAATGCATGAGTAAATAAACTGAAGTGTGTATTAAGCATGAAATGAAGTAGTTGAAACTAGTACTCACCGTAGATGAAATTTATAACCATAGGAAGCTTTAGTATCTGTTATCCGATACCGGCAAACCTGAATCAAGAAGAGATCGACATCACCAACCACTACTACACCAACGAACAGTGTCAGGTCATCCGACCAGGTATGATCTTATTAAGGGGATACCTGACACCCGAAGCACAAATCTCAATCATTCGACGATGCAACGAGCTAGGAACGGGTCAAGGTGGATTTTATACACCCGAATTCCCCGGTGGAGCGAAGATGAAGCTGAAAATGATGTGCTTGGGAAAGGATTGGAATCCTTATACCAAGACATACCAAGAGACACGAACACAAGATGGAGCAGCGCCACCGACAATACCTCCAGAATTTCAGACACTTGTCACACAAGCAGTAGAAATTGCACAACAATGTGAACATGATCCGATCCCCGCACTTGAAGCAGACCTTTGTATTGTCAACTTCTATGAGAAAGAAGGAAGACTTGGGTTACACCAAGACAAGGACGAGACCGCGGAATCTCTTGAACAAGGAGTGCCCATAGTGTCTTGGTCCATTGGTGATGACGCCGTATTCCTGTATAGCGAGCAGAAGCGTGGACCTCGCACAGAAACTGGTATTGAGATCAGGAGATGTCCTAATCATGGGTGGAAACTCTAGGATGCTGTATCACGGGATCAACAAGATCAAGTTGAATACGGCACCACCGGCAATAATCAATGCCACACACATGAAACCAGGACGCCTGAACCTTACCTTTAGGAAGTATTAAATCCATAGTATCATGTAATGTATTAGTAACGTGTATTAGAGACACGGTATGTATGATGGTTGGTTTATCAATAAAGAGCAGTGTTGATTTAATTCCACTTGTGTCCACCATCAATACTTATCCAATTGTGAATTCAATAGGTTGTGGACTCGGTACCGAAGGTATCTTGAGTATCCTCACCGAAGCACAAGCCGGCAGAAGCGGCACCATCTTAACGGGAACCTTCCCAGTGAACGGCATTGATGCCAATGTGTTATTCGACTCCGGCGCCTCTCACACTTTCGTATCACCATCTTTCGTGAAGAGGTTGAAGCTAGATGCGGAAGAGCTACCAAACTTCATGGTTACTCTCCCATCGAAGGAGCGAGTAAAGTGCACCAAATACTATCAATCAGCCACCATCGAAATCAAAAACGAAGCGTTTCCCATTTCCTTCATCGAATTCAATGGATTGGGATTCGACTTAATAATTGGAATGAATTGGTTGGAGCGGCACAAGGGTAGAATCCTCTGCGCCGAGCATCGTTTGCTGCTCAAGAGTCCTTCTAGGGTTACTGTATCTTACCGCCAGAGACCGAGAGAGCCTTCGACCACACTCATATCTGATATGGCTATGTACCGGGAGCTCAGAAAGGGCCAAGAGGTGTATCTATGTTATGTACAAGACCTGGAGAGAGATCCAGAGTTCAGCGAAGATGTACCCATCGTATCCGAATTCCCTGATGTATTCCCTAAGGAGCTAACCGGCATGCCACCACCGAGAGCAGTGGAATTTGAAATTGATCTTTTGCCAGGTACCGGTCCCATTGCTAGGGCACCGTACCGTATGGCACCTGCTGAAATGACCGAATTGAAAGAGCAACTACGAGACCTTCTCGACAAAGGGTTTATACGCCCAAGCGTATCACCCTGGGGAGCACCGGTTCTCTTCGTGAAGAAGAAGGACGGTAGTCTCCGACTTTGTATTGACTACCGCGAGCTGAATGCGGTCACAGTCAAGAATAAATACCCATTGCCACGCATCGACGACCTATTTGATCAGCTGAAAGGAGCATCAGTCTTCTCCAAGATTGACCTCCGTTCTGGGTATCATCAAATCACTATCAAAGAGCAAGACATTGAGAAAACGGCATTCCGTACCAGATATGGCCACTACGAATTCACAGTGATGCCATTCGGTTTGTCAAATGCACCAGCTAAATTCATGGACCTCATGAATCGTCTATTCAGTGAACAGTTGGACACTTCAGTGGTTGTCTTCATCGACGACATACTGGTATACTCAACATCAGCAGAGGAACATGAAACCCACTTGAGGAAAGTACTTGAGACACTGCGCGAGAACCAGCTGTATGCGAAATTCTCCAAATGTGAGTTCTGGCTAGATCAGGTATCATTCCTTGGTCATGTCATCTCGAGCGCAGGTATCTCAATGGACCCTTCTAAGATTGAAGCTGTACGATCATGGCCTAGACCCAAGACTGTTACCGGCATTAGGAGCTTTCTTGGTCTAGCCGGTTACTACCGGAGATTTGTAAAGGACTTCTCGAAAGTTGCTAAGCCCATGACTACATTGATGAAGAAAGATGCACCGTTTGTATGGACAGACGAGTGCGAGTTATCATTTCAGAAACTAAAGGACTCATTGACCTCAGCGCCCATCCTTACTCTTCCATAGGGCACAGAGGGATTTGAGGTATATTGTGATGCATCAGGCAAAGGAATGGGATGCGTACTCATGCAGCATGGCAAGGTTGTAGTTTATGCCTCCCGCCAGCTGAAAAAGCATGAGGAGAATTACTCGACACACGACTTAGAGTTAGGAGCCATTGTCTTCGCCCTGAAGATATGGCGACACTATCTCTATGGGGTAAGCATCACCATCTACTCCGACCATAAGAGCTTACAGTATGTATTCACACAGAAAGAACTGAATCTGAGACAGAGAAGATGGATGGAATTTTTTTCAGATTACGACATCAACTTGCAGTACAAGGAAGGGAAGGCAAACATTGTAGCCAACGCCCTGAGCCGTCGAGCACACTCGCTCCATTCGCTACTCGCTTCTTCTAGCTTGGTTGACGAGGTGCGAGACGCTCAGTTGAGCGACCCTTACCTAACCGAAATCAGACAAAAGATCGAAAATGGTACATTTGAGAAGAAGAAGTATGACTTCAAGCTACATGAAGTTGGTTTGATTCGGTTGAATGGCAGGCTATGCGTCCCCCGAAGCAATGCTGAGCTAAGGGATCGCATCCTGCGAGAGTCACACAGTTCCACATTGTCAGTCCATCCAGGAGCCTCCAAGATGTACAAAGACATGAAGAGGTACTTCTAGTGGTTTGGAATGAAATCAGATGTGACAGAATTTGTATTGAGGTGCTTAACATGCCAAAAGGTGAAATTTGAACATCGTAGACCGGGCGGAATGGTACAATCTATGCCAGTTCCGGAGTGGAAATTTCATGATATCTCCATGGATTTTGTTGTAGGACTCCCAACTGCCAGGGGAGGACTCAACATGATCTGGGTTGTAGTCGATCGCCTTACCAAGGTTGCCAGATTCATACCGATGAAGGACACCTGGAAGGTAGTAAAGCTAGATGAGCTATTCGACAAGGAGATTATCAGACATCACAGAGTCCCGAAAACAATAGTATCTGATCGCAACACCAGATTTCTTTCGAGATACTGGAGAGCTACACGGGAAGCGTTGGGTACAGAATTGAAGTTGAGTACCGCCTTCCATCCTCAGACCGACGGCCAGACAGAAAGGACCATCCAGACACTGGAGGACATGCTTCGGGCATGTGCCTTGGACTTTCAGGGGAGTTGGTTAGATAAGCTTCATCTTATCGAGTTTTCTTACAATAATAGCTATCATGCTTCGATTAAGATGTCGCCTTTCCAAGCTCTATACGGTAGACCTTGCCGTACACCTTTATGTTGGGATGAGTCGAGCGAAGCGGTCATTGTAGGACCGGAGTATCTTGAGCAAGTGCAAGCTGAAGTTCAGCAGATTCGAGCTAATATGAAGGCAGCCCAAGATAGACAGAAATCCTATGCGGATGTGAGACGACGCGACCTTGAGTTCGCCGTGGGCAACCAAGTGTTCTTGCGCGTTTCACCTATGAAGGGTGTCTTCCGTTTTGGTCAGAAGGGCAAATTTAGCCCAAAGTTTGTAGGGCCGTATGCTATCACCGAGAGAGTTGGAGTTGTAGCCTACAGGTTAGCATTACCTGAGGACTTGGGACGTGTCCATGATGTATTTCATGTGTCACAACTCAAGAAGTACATTGCTGATCCTTCTCATGTCCTAGAGCCCGAGAGACTATCCATCGAGCCGACTATGCGATATGTTGAAACCCCAGTGAGAATCCTGGATAGGAAGACCAGAGACACTCGCCATAAGTCTATACGAATGGTGAAGGTCCTATGGTCAAACCATGATGTCGAAGAAGCGACATGGGAGTTGGAAGATGCCATGAAGGCTAAGTACCCACAGTTGTTTGTAGACTAGTGAGTCTAGCATTTAGCAGTACGGGTACGGGTCGTACCCCTTTTAAGGGGGGTAGAGCCTTTTGCTTTTGCATTGCTTCGGGGTAAGCATTGCATAGTGTGTAGGTATTGTAGTAGGTTTTGATAGCACATGTAGTGCGGAGCGTATGTGTATGTATGTGTAATGTGTAGTGTAGGTATGATGGATGATGTCTGTGTAATGCGTATTGTGAATTGTAATGGTGTATGGTGTATTGTGGAATGGTATGAATGGAAATGTTGGATTGTGTATGTGAATTGTGTATGATGCTCGAAGTGTGTATGCTTGCAATGTGAAAGGAAGTAAACACCTCATAGGTGTAGTAAGACACATTAGTGCAATTGGTTTGCCTAATGAGTAGAATTAACTAAACCATTAACCTTGAGCAACTTTGAGGGCAAAGTTTCTTAAGGGGGTAGATTGAAATACCCTATAATTAAAAATAGTGATTAATTAGGCTAATGAATAATTTAGAAGCTTAATTAAGTATAAATAATCATGAGGGAACAAATCCCGAAGAAAACGGATCCTTAAAACGGATTAAAATCACTAACGAACCTTAAAGCGCGTTTTTCGAGGTAACCGAGAAAACGTGACTTTAAGCGGGTCAAATAGACTCATAACAATTTTGGTCAACTAAATAATCATCAATAAATATTAGTGAAGCTTTAGAACCAATAGAATCAATAAAACGAGAAATTAGTAAAAAACTGTCAAAAACGGGAAGTTGTGGGGTAGAAACATAAATAACCAAAACTTGTGTGTCCACTTTTAAAATAAAAAGCGAAGTTGTGTGTGTGTGTAGTGCCAGCCGATGGCCCCTCTCTCTCACACACTCCATTAATTCTTTTCATTTGCAAAAGACAAAAAAAAAAACATAAAAGTAACCCCACTCACCTTTATTCTCTCTCTCCTCCATTTCATTCTCTTCACTCACGTAGAGCTCCCCCTCCTCCTCTCTGATTTTTTCCCTCTTCTTCTCCAAGCAAACCGACAGCCATGGGAGCTTAAGAGAACCCACACAAATACTCTCTTCTCTCCTCTTGTTACTCCATCAAACATTCTCCAAAAATTATAAAAATACCACCATTGGAACCCTCTCATCAAGAGCTACATTTTCATCCTTTCAAAATTCGAAAACCAACATTTTCATTTTTATGGGTGTGTCCCATTTGGAGCTTCAAGGCCACCATTAGAAGGCCCTTCTTCTCCTTGTTCTATTGAGGTAAAAATCTTCTTGAAACTCCATCTTTTCCTAGCCTCAAGGGCAAAATGAAATTTAGAAACTAAGCTCTTGTTGTTCCTTGTACCCTAGCCGATTTTGGCTTGTTGAAGGAGTTTGAAATCTTGTTCTTGAGCCACTCCAAGCTTTATTTACACCCTTGCAAGGTAATGGGAATTCTAAACCCTAAAACCTACTTAAAGCTTAATAATAGTTAGGGTTAGTTTTTAGTGTATTGAAATGTGTATGTATATGGGTTGTAGAGTAGAGAATTTGTGGTTGCTAAACCGGTGGGAAGAGGAAGAGGAAGCAAGAGGGAAGGAGAAAGAAAATATAGAAGAAGGAAACAAGGTAATTAAGCTCACCTTGGTATAGCTTTGTAAATGGTTATGTAACAGATTTCTAGAAATGAAAGTATGTATTGTAAAATGTTAGTATAGTGGTAGTGTAATGTGTAGGAGGAAACAAGCTTTTAAACCTTAAAAGACATTTTAAAACTTATCAAAACAGATTGGGAATGGGATGTTAGGTGCAGGAAATTTTGATAGTATTGTTGTGTTGGTATTTGTGTATGTGAGCTTGTATTTGGTTATTGTGTATAAACAGGAGAGATGAATGATAATGTGATTGAAACAATGTGGTGAGCGTATAAAAATATAGGGGAGACTATGGCAAAATTTACTTAGAAACTAGTGGACTTAAGAGATTAAAAACCAGGTGAGTGGCATAGGTTGTAACAGATTTTGTTAGAGAAAGATAGAGGGTATATTAGAAGAGATAGTTAATGTAGTTGTAAGGCATTAGAGGTGCTAGAAACGACATTAGAAGAGGGAGCCATTGATGGAGAGTGATAGAGCAAAAATCTGTAGCAAAATACATTAAGGAGGAAAACAATGCAAGTGTTGAATAGAAACTTAGAGAATTGTGTGTATAAGTTGGTATAGAATTGTGTAATGAATTAGGAAATGAGTTAGCATGATTTAGGGTGTTTAAATTGTACAAAAACATGTTAGGATGTATGTAGGAAGATTGGGGAAGCAATGGGTGAAATTGGGAAAGAAAAATAAAACCTATAGCAATGTTCTGACTTCGTCCGACCCAGAGGGTGAGTCGGACGTGGGTCGGACATGGCTTAAATAACAGAACGTAAACATTCTGGAATGGTCCGACCCAGGGCCGTGAGTCGGACATGGGTCGGACAGGCAAAAAATTTCCGTCGTCGAAGTTTCTGACTCCGTCCGACCCAGAGGGTGAGTCGGACGTGGGTCGGACAGGACTTGGACGACGGAACCAAAACTTTCTGGAATGGTCCGACCCAGATGTGTATGGGTCGGACGGAATAGTGCTGGGTCGGACAGGGTGAATTTCAGAGGACGAACTCTACTGGAATGGTCCGACCCAGGGCTTGGGTCGGACGGTGGGTCGGACGGCCCAATACTTACAAAAAAAAAACTGTAAGCTTATAACTAGTATGTATATATATGTATGTGTATACTCACCTATACATATGTATATATATAGGTAAGCAAACCATGGATAAGTAATGAAAGGTAAGTAAATGAAATACAAGAGTAAGGAAAGTAAAGACTTAGTAAGTATGGATTAGTAAACGTAAGAGTAATCGAGTTAAGTTAATGATAGTTAGATTAATCTTTCAATTGTATATGTACATAATAGGATTTGACTTGTGACACCGGAGGGACGTTTGGAAACACGTACGACGGTGAACGGTGTAGATTCCTCATGCCCCGTATGCTATCTTGGTTACTCTGATTTGTGTGTTGTGTGCTAATTGATCACCAAATAAGATAAATGCACGAATCGGAGTTACTATGCATACTTGTGGAAATGTAGTGTTGTATGATGTGGTTATTTTTCTTAAATCTTAGTTTGTATAATTCATGAAATGTATGGATGAATATGAATGCTTGTATGAATTTTGCAATGTATTGTGACCGATTGTGAATGTGTTTGGGCTTCTAACTTATTCCTAACAAGCTAACCAATCTAACTCAAATTGGTATTAAATTAGAATGAGTAGAAGTCCGATATAGTTTCGGCCACGCGTGAGGATGCGGAGTCACGAGAGGTTGGCTCCAATTCCTGACTCTTAAACTGGTCCGCGGCCCAAATCCCTTAAGTGGGTAGCATCCCGGATTGGTGAGTCAAGTAAATCCCGGAGGTGGGACGGCGTATTCCCCAGGGCCGGAGGTCCCGACGACTTAACTTGAGTATAAGTAAGTAAGTAAGAATGAGTAAGTAAAGTGGATGTAAGTAAGTAAGTGTAATTAAGAAAAGTAAGTAATGAGTAAAAGAGTAAAAGCATTCCGATTAACCCGGATGCATAATTTGGCTAACCTTGTGAAGGTGAGTAAGATGCGTGTTATTGTATTGTTGCCTTGGAATGTGTAATGTATTGAGCATGATTGTATGATGTATGTAAAGCATGTATGTATGAAATTAATGAATCGCATGTTTAGTGGACGTCAAATAGTCGGCGTGCCCTAGCTAGCACGTGGTATATGCGGAGTTTATACGCAGCGTTTGCTGAGCCCCTTGGGGCACCATTTTTACTACACGCAGGTACTCACGAAGGATGAAGATGTGAAGACCTAGTTTTATTTCTTTATCTTCTTTTTGGATTGTAAACAATGAATTTTGATGGTGTACTGAGTAGTACATGGCTATAGCTTTTGATTAGCCGGTGTACCATGGGGTACACCTTTTTGGGTATAGAGAGGATGATGAATTGGTATAGATGAGTAGCCGGTAGAAACTCATTCTTTTGGGAAGTTTGATTTGGGATGTAATTGAATACACTTAAATACTCGGTGATCCATTGATGTAAGTATTTGGTATATGGTATTTTGGTAAGTAATATAGTAGTTCGGTATATTATGTTCATCTGACCGTGACTGTAAGTAGAATGAGCCTAGCTAGCCGTATGGGCGGTTAGCAGCGTTGTATCACCCGCCGTAGTAAGTAGTACTTCCGCTGCAAGTAACTCTGGATTATGGGATGATTGGACGGTAAGCATAGGACTAGCGGTTGGGGTGTTACAAAGGTGGAGAAATCTAATCTTGTTCTTAAGGTATAAAAATGTGCTTTAAGCACTTATCCTTTGATTTTCTTCAATTCCGGTTTCAAAGCCTTGTTTTCTAAGCTTATAATATTCTTCTTAACATACTTATTCAGTTGGTATATCAAGAGCTTCAAGGTATAGCCAGATCCAAGCCAAAAACACCATTTTAGGCATTTTAAACAAGGTAAAAATTAGCCATCTTCTAATCTGAGTTATACCAGTGTAAAGCTTGGTTTTAGTAGCTCTTTTGATGCTCTTCTTGTTCTATAAATATAGGCCGAAGACATCCATACTTACCTTGGTATTCTAAGGTAAATTTTACCTTACAAATTTACATTAAACACTTCTTATGGTTAGATCTTGCTTGGAGACTAATCATGCCTTAATTGCTGTTTGAAAACATGTAAACTAAGCTGTGGAAAAATTATTCCTAAGCATCCGTGGCCAAACAAGGCCTATACTTGGCAAAAATAAGGTATAAATCACTTAAATCTTCACTTGGTATATTAATATGTGTTTATACATATGTGTATAATTTGTGCCGTGAGTGAATGGGTTAGTTAAGGTCTTATTTTGACCTTAGGTGATTAAGGAATGGTTTAGTAAATTTTATAACTAATTAATTAACATAATTGTCAAATTTAAGACATTATGTGGAAAATTGGTAAATATGGAAAATATGTGGTAAAGGCCGAGAGTTTAATGCATTTATGGGCATTTATGTGTAATTCATTTTATAAGCTAATGTTTGTAATAAGGCCATGTACTTTAGGCCATTTTATTTATGCATTTATAAGCTTTTAATTAAGTTTAGGTGCTAAAAATGAATTACCGCAAGGAATTGGGGTTGTAGTGTAAATAAATTAAATTTGGGGGCTATAATAATAAAGCCGAAAATTAGAGGTTTAAATGAGTTTATATAAAAATTATAAGATTATATAAAGTTTTGGGGTTAAATTGTAATTTCTGAAAAGATATGGGTATAAACCGTAATATATGGATATTGATGGTCAAGGAAATATTAAGGTGGTCAACCTTGACCATATGGTAGGTTTTGACCAAATTAAGTAAGTTAAATAACCTATTTAAGGTTTTATAATAAGATAAGTATTTAATTGTAACAATTTTATAACATATGTGGTAAATATGTTATTACCGAAAGTTAAGGGTGTATAATGGTATTGTAAACACCCATGGGCTATTAGGAATTTTTAGGAATTTATTTGGTTGGTTTTGGAATTAAAATAAACTATATATGTATAATATATAGTTATTATGTCATTATGACATTTTGGATAAATATATGTGGTGGAATAGTAAATACCGAGATTATAAGGGTTAGGAATAATATTTATAACCCTTTGGTGAAATTTGGTGATTTTTAGAATTATATAAGGGTATTTGATAAAATATGTGTATAATATATAGTTTTAATGATATTATAAAACTATATGTTATAAATTGGGCCAAATGGCAATTATAGGAACTTGGTGGGTCTGTTCGGAATTTTACAAGAATATAACCATAGGTTATACCATTTTATAAGTTAAAAATGTTATATTATATGATATATATAACAAGGTATAAATAATGGGGTGATTTTGTAAATAAAGGAAACTATGGTATATGAAAAAGAATATGGTTTTTATATGGGGCCCATGCGGCAATAATAAATAGTTTTGTATAAAAACTATAGGTTATAAATTAAAGGAAATAAAAATATCATATTATTTGATATTAGTATATGGAACAACATTACATAATGTTATGTGGTCAAAATGGAATTTAAATAAAATAAGGTGTTGTACCGAATTATTAAGTTTGGAATATGAATTTTAGACTATGGTCTATAATGTTATAAATGTTATAACAATTATATGGTTTTAATGGAATTAATATAAGTAAGGATATTCACATTAAATAATGTGACAAACTATAAATAAATAAGGTTTATAAACTAAGGTATTTATTGATAAAACCTTAGGAGTTTTAATTATACAACATAAAATGTTACATAATATTGGGATAATAATCTTAATATAAGTTGTACAATATAATACAACTAATGGGAATAATCAACTAATATAAGATGATACAATGTAACATATAATATAAGAGTTTTATAACTCATGGAATTTACCTATATGGTACATATATACATATACAAGAAAAATGTATATAAGGATGGATATATATTATGGTTGGAAACCATATAATATAATGGTGGTGGTTATTTAAAAAAAATATAGTTACAAACTATAAACTATGAGTTTTTGAATGCAAATATAATTTGCTAAGATAATGGAAAATATAATACAATGTATTATAATGGATGGTGGGAAAATGATACAGTATAAAAAAAATATATAATACAATATAATAAAATCATGCATGCATACATGCAACTATAGGTTATATACCTAAATTTAATGGTGGATAAGATTAAAGAAATATAATGAATTAAACTTAACAGTCGAAATATTTGACATACGAGTTTTAGTAACAAAGCCGACCGGTTTAGAGAAACCCGTAACAAATAACTGTAGGAATTCGGGGATGAACTGTCGGGGTTACAAGTTATTCGGAAATACCGGATTTAGTTAGTCATGGAGACTGACTTATAGTTTATTACCGTTTAGATCATACTTCAGACGAGGACGCTTGACGAGCTAGTGGTCTACACTGCGCATCCTAGGTCTTGGTGAACGGCATGTAAAGGGGTTTGATCCGGGTTGTCCTAAGGATTTCCTTGGGCTCGGATTTGGTTGATATCACTTGTGTGTTAAGTGTTTTGGATACATGTATGTGATTGTGTGCTACTGCATTAATTATTTATGCACGAGCGTCCTACGGGACTAACACTACGTCGACTATAGATCGACTTATATAAACATACATATACTTTATTGTGATGACAAGACGGTTACTTGATATAATACCATAGTATTAATATTAAGTATATGACAACCTAAGTAAAACACTTAGGTATGAGTCACGACATTGTCGGTCTCTAGAGCATGGATCTCGAACATGAATATGACCTAGATTACTTCTAGGTATGCGTGAGACCCATTGGGCAGCTAATTAATAATTATATTCTCCATAAGACTAAGAGCATATCTTAAACATTATGAGAGAGAGATGGTATGAGTTGAGGTGAGGAATCTAGTGTAGTTTACGAACTACCTGGTTGCGCATTTGTGATCACTGAGGGGTACCCGATCGGGTTTCCGCTCCAGGTTTATACCCAACGAGCCCTATTTGGATCGTGGGTCAGGTGGCTACGGCCTTTTATATGGACGTCTTACGAGACAAAAGAGAATAGTCAGGGGCCTCCGGACCTCTGGCGAAATGAGCACCTTTGTGTGTATGGGAGGACTACTGTCCATGGTGAGGTTATCGGGTTGTCTTAACATGACGCCCAACTGGTATAAATTAAACATGGTTTGGATGGGGCCTTAAAGGCCAAGGAAAATTAACTGTGGGAACTGTACGCTATGGCGAATGTACATTGTACATTATACTGTAATTATTCGATACGTTCGATATAAAATTGTTGTTTGAGATATTAAATGAATGTTTGGATTGGATGGATGGTTAAGTGTTTATGAATGTTTGGATGGAGGATTATGTATATTATACATGTATATTACAGTATTGATTATAACTGTAAAATGGTAAAGCATGAAACCAATCTAATAATAAGATGGTTAAAATGACTAAGTGACCATTAGGGTCCAGGCCCGGCATACTCAGCGTCTATCGCTGATACTACACCATTATGCAGGTTGTTGATTATTGTCGAAGCCGAAGTGCGGGATCAGGGTAATTAGGGTTTACTTTAATTACCGCACATGGAGTTTGTTTGTATAGCAATGGCAGACTGGTAAATGTATTATGGTACGGTTATGTATATTTGGGATTTGGGTAGACGCTCACTTGTCGACGTTATGGTGTATGGACTTAGTATGATGTATAGGAGTTATCTCGTTATCACAGCGGTTAGCAGTTTGTTTTTGTTGGTTGTTGGATATAGTTTGGCTTCGTTACTTGCATGGGCGAGTAATGGCCGGTGACACCCGAGTGAGTATTGTTGTTGTTATTAATTCTTCCGCTGTAAGACGTTTTATTTATTGCTACGTGAGAGATTATTACGTGATTATGGAGAGGGGTGTTACAATGCACCTCTGGTAATTCCCGAACAACTGGTTACATTACAACGTTTCTTTTAACGTTAAAGGCAATACAAAAATTTAAATGACTATTGCACCCGTAATTAACCCCGTTGTCCCGTTAATATTAACTTTTTTCAAGTGACCTTATGTCCTCAACTTACTCATTCAATTGTCACACTTATTTATACTCCTAATGACCTTACATGTCATCAAACAAGTCTTAATCATCATCCAATATCATTAACATCCAATTCCCCATCATTAGAACTCATTTAAATACTCACGGTTCAATTTCAGGGGTGGTCCAGGACTTGGTCCGGCCCCTATGTCCCGGACCAATGCTAGGCAAAACTCTCGGGTATCTTAGTCATTTTTTCCATTTTTAGGTCAATATAACCCATATGTTTAACTCCACTCTCGGCATAATTAATATATATGCTAAGAATTCATAAAATCATAAGTTTTAAGGTGTTTATACCTTGATTTCTCCTTGTATGAACTCGGCAACTTGAAGGAAAATTCACCACATCATTTAGACATGTTTAATACACCAAAATAAGATATGGTTATACTCCAAGCTAGAGCTTAACCATAAGGAACAATTAATGTAAGATTTAAGGCAAAAATCACCTTAAAAATGCAAGGGAACTTCCAAAGGGATTCGGCCTGAATTAAACACACCACAAGGTGTTAAATTCACCAGATAGACATAGGAAATAGCTAGACAACAACAAGCTGCCTTGGTATTAGGTTTTACCTTGGAAAATGCCTTAAAGAAGGGTATTTCCTTTAGATCTCGGCCACCCTTGCTCCAAAAGGCTAACCAACTGAATGAACATGTAAATATGAATATTATGAGTGTATAAACTCATAAAAATCAAGAGGAGAAAATCGGATGGAGAGTAGAGAAGCTTAAGGTATGTTTTTACCTTAAAATGCAAATTTGGGAAACCTTGGTCCCTTAACTTGTTTCAGCCGAGTTTGGTTGTTGTCCAAGGTCTAAAATACTGAGAATAAGCCATAGGAAGTGATGAGCCACGAGATCTAAGTGTAGGTAATGAAGAGATGAAGAAAAAGAGCTAAAATAGGCCTTAAAACATTACCTTAGGAGCTTAAGAGATTGAGTTGTCTTCCTAACTCAAGAACACAGCTTGAGAGGGTCTGGATACTGAGTGAGCTTGGCTGGAATGGAGCAAGAAGCAAGGGAATGATTGAAATGAGCCTTAATAATTGAAAGAGTAACTTTTGCTTATTTTATGTTTTGTAAATGACTAATGACTCATCAAAGAGGGTAAGCATCGGTTATTGGAGGGGAAAGGGGTGGTCTCACACGGTTTGAAGGACGATTGAATCATGGAGCAAATGTGTATAGTTTAAGCCATAATATTAGAAAGGTAAAAGGTAATCTCCTTAATTTAAGGAGTGGTGTTGGAGACTTGTCCCTTGTATGTGCAAGTGGCGAATTCAGCCTCCTCTTGCTTGTGGCTGCCGATTCCATGTGGTCCAAGGGGTCAACTTTGACCTCTTGACCATTCTTATTCAATGTTGACTCAAACGGGCCCCCTTTTAGGGTTTTATTAATATTTTAATATTAAATTTGTAAAAATTCGTAAATTTCTGGAATTAAATTCCTAATATGATATAATGTGATATATTATCATATTTAAAGGTAATTATAACCTTTAAGCCCATTAAAAACCAATTTAGAAGGCAATTACACAAAAACGTGCTTTAAGGTGTTTTAGTGCATATTTTGTGTTGCAAGGTGCTTCTGAGCTTAGTTTTCTTTGAGAATAGTTTTGTTGTTTTCCTTACTTCATTATAATACTTAGGGATCCACTTTGGATCCTATTTGAGGTCATACAATCTTTATGGTGCTTTGAAGCACATTTTTGGCTTTACCGATCTTAAGGCATGTTTTGCCTTGTTGAGATCTTTTAGATTGTTCCCCAATAATATTTAGATGTTTATTAACCATATTAGATCATTAATAGATCATTTAATTAAGTTTTTAAGGTTAGGGGTATTTCAGATACATTACTACGTACCTGACTAACCTGTAATCAAGTCTGTCAGGCTCACAAGCCCCTATGGAGTGCGGTCGTCCCACATTTCATTTTTGTACACTCGTAGTGCTCGTCACATGCCTAGGTGAAGTATTCTGTTGTCAACTCCTCTTGTAACGACCTATGATGACTTGATGTGGTTCTTCTGCGTTTGGTTTTAAAAATCTAAGGGTTTTGAAATATTCTGAGTTTTGAAAGAAAAATTTGAGTTTGGAAGAAAAAAATTCATGGTATTTTCACGTCTAGTGATCTTGACCAAGTCTAGCTTCTCGCTGACTGGTATATTCGTTAGTACAATGGTTAGGCCGTTAGGCCTTTCCAAGGTTTCGTTTTTAAAGTTCTTAGGATTTGTGATCCTATATTTGCTTCATTCGCCATCTTGTACTTTACCAAGTACTTCTGGTCGTTAAAATTTCTCCAAAAATCCCTGTTATTACAACACTTGCCATGGCAAGTGCGCCATGCAGGTTGGTTGCCGGTTCACTATACATACCGGTTATGTTATTATTTCCGCCCGTATCGTATTCGGTAGCCTTGTTGGCTCTTCCTTCAATCCTCTGATCTTGCTCATCAACCTCCTGAGCTGCTTCTTGTTTGTCTCGACATGACAGTCATTAATCCCGGTGCTTCTCCACTCTCGGAGACCCCTATTTACTTAGTTCTGTGTCTTTCTATATTGCTCGTTCCCATACATTTACCGTGGTTACCGAGACTTAACTTGTTTAGGCACTACTTCTGTAGTCCTATCGGAGTGTATTCCGTAAATGTTCTCGTAGCTGTCTGAGCTATGTCGGCCAGGTAATGTAACCTCTTTGGCATTGTAATTTTGGAGTTAACCGCTCCCGACTATATCCTTAGTCGGTTAGTATACCGTCGGTGGTATTATCTAACAATTGCGGTCCAGCAGACTCGTGTCCTGGGTTTTGTTACCGCTCCTTTTTCCGCTTCGTTGCATGCTTAGTGCTTCTCTTGCTGGTCAAGCAGGGTTCTCGCGACTGCTAAGCATGTCGCCCCATGCTGCCGTAAATTTCAATCTCCTTTAGATAGGATTTCTCAATCTCCCGCCATTAAGTGCGGTTATTGTCATTCAAACGAAATCGTCTCCGTGATTTCCTGTTCTTAGAATCTACCGTATGAGAGGTTCTTGTTCTTACAGAATTATTTTATAACCGCCAGATCGGGTTTTCCCGAGTAAGAGAGGGCTTTCCATCTCTCTGACGTTCTTTCCCGAGCTTTAAAACGGGGGATGTAGAGGGTGGGTTTGATATAGTAGGTGAGCAGAACATACTGAAAGTTCCTAACTAGCGTATCTCTCACGCTATCACTCAACCCTGAGCCCTAAGTCTCTAATTCCTAACTCGGTATTTCCTAAGCTCAGTATTCAAGTCATCAGAGCGATACTTCGCTCTGATACCACTTTTTGTAACACCCCTACCGCTAATGACACCATTAACTCGTAATCATCCTGTTCATTATTACAATCGCAGCGGAGAAATCCATAAACAAGGGGGGTGATACAATGTCGTTAGCCACCCACGTGACTAACAAGGCCTAAACAATAACAGTACCGGTCTGATGGACCGGAATACCCGAGTACTTAAACAAATACAAACATCTTTTCATTTCTAAACCGAGTCTTATATAATCCTCACTCAATACAATACTTACAATCCAAATATACCGAGACTCATACCATTCCTTGACTAATACAGTTTCGGTCTTACACTACTAACAATTACAAATACAAATGTAATTAAATCATTACTCATGCTTATCAGCAACCCCGTCCTACTCTCGAATGGTAATCTGCTCCATCATACCAGAAATAGAATGGGTGGCCCAAAAGGGGCTCAGCACCTTTGCTGGTATGGTAGACGTGTAACCCGCTACTACCAGGTCACACCCAACTAATTCTCATCTGAACATGCGATTGGTTTTATTTAAATCATGACATGAAATACTGTAAACACGCGACATGCTCGCATTCAACAAGTATTCAATCAATGGAATACTATCAACAAGAACACACATCAATTTCAATATATTAATTTGTCTTGTTCTTAGGCCTCGAGAATCCCAATCTCAGCTAAACCTCATTCTCATTATTCATTAATCTATCCATTTCGACCGGATAGTTCTTGTCTCCTAGATCCTTAGACACTCTCGGTCCCGATCTAGTTTTCTCAATTATTCTTCTCTTGAATAATTTTTTAGTTAAGCCTCATAGGCCTCCGGGCAGAGACACATATAGATCTCACCACCGGGCTTTTATATGTAACACCTCTACCGTTAATCCTATGCTTACCGTCTAATCGTCCTATTAATCCTATCAGTTCACAGCGGAAATACTACCATTACTACGGCGGGTGATACAACGCCGCTAACCGCCCATACGGCTAGCTAGGCTTACCTTATTTACAGTCACGGTCTGATGAACATAGTGTACCGAGCTACTAAATTACTTACCAAAATACCACATACCGAATACTTACATCAATGGATCACCGAGTATTTAAGTGTATTCAATTACATCCCAATTCGAATTTCCCAAAAGAATGAGTCTAGAACTACCACTCATCTATACCAATTCCCATTCTACTAATATCCAAAAAGGTGTACCCCATGGTACACCGGCTAGCAAAAACTTACAGCCGTGTACTACTTAGTACACCAATCATCAATTCATTGTTTACAATCAAAAGGAAATCAAGAAGTAGCTACATCTCTTCATGGCCTTCATCCTTCTCTTGTACCTGCGTGTAGTAAAAACGGTGCCCCTAGGGGCTCAGCAAAAGCTGCGCATGAACTCCACATATACCGCGTGCTAGCTAGGGCACACCGACTATTTGACGTCCACTAAACATGCGATTCGTTAATTTCATACATACATGCTTTACATATAACATACATGCATTTACAATACATTACACAATTCAAGGCATCAATACAATAGTGCATACATTACTTACCTTCACATTGTTAGCCAAATTACGCATCCGGGTTAATCGGAATGCTATTTACTCTTTTACTCATTTCACTTACTTTCTCTTACTTACACTTACTTACTTTCAATTACTTTACTTACTCATTCCAGAAGGTTTATGGTTTGTTGTTTAAGCCATGTCCGACCCACGTCCGACTCACCCTCTGGGTCGGACGAAGTCAGAACATTGTTACAGGTTTTGTTTTTCTTTCCCAATTTCACCCATTGTTTCCCCAAGCTTCCTACATACATCCTAACATGTTTTAGTACAATTTAGACACCCTAAATCATGCCAATTCATTTCCTAATTCATTACAAAATTTTATACTAACTTATATACACAATTATCTAAGTTTCTACTCAACACTTGCACAGTTTTCCTTCCCTTCCATATTATGCTACAGATTTTGACATTTACACTCCTCTTCTACATCTCCCTCTTCTATTGACATTTCTAACACTCTTAATGCAATAAGACTATCTATCTCCTCAACTTACCCTCCACCTTCCTCAAACAAAATCTGTTACAACATTCATTTTCCACCTAGTTTCTAATTCACTAAGTGTTCTATTCCTATGTAAATTTCGCCATAGTCTCCCCTATATTTTTATACTCTCACCACATTGTTTACACTCACATAAATGATCATACCACCTGTTTATAACCAATATCAACATACCCATCTCTCATACACAAAATACCACACTAACAACATTAAAAATTCCTGCACATTACATTCAATTCCCATTTAGGTTTCAACAAGTTTTAAATGTCTTTTAAAGGTTCAAAATACTTATGTACTCCTACACATTACACTATTACTACACTACCAATTACAACACCCATTTTAGCTTTCTAAAAATCTGTTACATACATTATATACAAGGATACATAAAAGAATGTAATTTACCTTGTTGCTTTACTAGCTTCTCCCTTCTTCTCCTTCCTCTTTCCTTCTTCTTTCTCACCGGTTTGTAAACCAATTCTAACACTACAACCCATTCACATATACATTCCAATACACCATTTTAATACACAATTTAACCCTAACCATTATGTAAGTTCTAATATAGGTTTTAGGGTTTAGAAATTATATTACCTTCCAAGGGTGCAAATAAAGCTTGGAGTGGCTCAAGAACAAGATTCCAACTCCACCAACAAGGCCAAAATCGGCTAGCATAAAGAAGCAAGCAAGGTTTTAACTTCAAATTTCGTTTTGCCTTTAAGAGCTAGAAAAAGAGGGAGTTTCAAGAAGATTTTTACCTCAATAGAACAAGGAGAAGAAGGTGGTTCTAGTGGTGGTCTTGAAGCTCCAAATGCTCCATACCCATGGAGATGAAAGTTGTTGTTTTCGAATTTTGGAAGGATGGAAATGTAGCTCTTGATGAGAGGATTCCAATGGTATACTTTTTATAATTTTTGGAAGAGATTAAAGGGGGTTACAAAAGGAGAGAAGAGAGGTTTTGTGTGGATTCTCTTATTTCACCATGGAAATCGCATGGGAAGAAGAAAGAAAGAAAAGAGAGAGTGTGGGGGTGGGTTGTACGTGAGTGAAGCTAGAATAGAGAGGAGAGAGAGAATAAAGGTGAGTGTGGGGTTGTTTTATTATTTTGTTGTTTTGTAAATAAGGGAGTGAGTGTGTGAGAGAGTGTGAGAGAGGGGGAGTCCCAATCGGACACACACTGCACACACATACCACTTTTACTTTTTATTTTCAAAGTGGACACATAAGTTTTGGTTATTTATATTTCTACCCCACAACTTCCCGTTTTTGACAGTTTTTACTAATCTCTCGTTTTCTTGATTTTATTGGTTCTAAAGCTCCACTAATATTTATTAATGATTATTTAGTTGACCAAAATTGTTACGAGTCTATTTGACCCGCTTAAAGACACGTTTTCCCGGTTACCTCGAAAAACGCGCTTTAAGGTCCGTTAGTGATTTTAATCCGTTTTAAGGATCCGTTTTCTTCAGGATTTGTTCCCTCGTGATTATTTATACTTCATTAAGCTTCTAAATTACTTATTAGCCTAATTAATCACTATTTTTAATTACGGGGTATTTCAATCTACCCCCCTTAAGAAACTTTGCCCTCAAAGTTGCTCAAGGTTAATAGTTTAATTAGTTCTACTCATTAGGCAACCAATTGCCATAATGCATCTTACTACCACCTATGAGGTGTTTACTTCATTCCACATTGCAAGCATACACTCTTCAAGCATCATACACAATTCGCATGCACAATCCAACATTTCTAATTCATACCATTACACAATACAACATAGCAATTCACCATACACATTACACCAACATCACACATCATACATACGCATCCATACACACACATTACACATTCATACACATACGCTCCGCACTACATGTGCCATCAAAACCTACTACAATACCTACGCACTAAGCAATGCTTACCCCGAAGCAATGCAAAAGCAAAAGGGCTCTACCCCCCTTAAAAGGGGTACGACCCGTACCCGTATTGCTAATGCTAGACTCTCTAGTCTATGAACAGCTGTGGGTGCTTAGCCTTCATGGCATCTTCCAACTCCCATGTCGCTTCTTCGATATCATGGTTAGACCATAGGACCTTTACCATTCGTATAGACTTATGGCGAGTGTCTCTGGTCTTCCTATCAAGGATCCTCACTGGGATTTCGACATATCTCATGGTCGGTTTGATGCATAGTCTCTCGGGCTCTAGCACATGAGAAGGATCGGCAATATACTTCTTGAGTTGTGACACATGAAATACATCATGGACACGCCCCAAGTCCTCAGGTAATGCTAACCTGTAGGCTACGAATCCAACTCTTTCGGTAATGGTGTACGGCCCTACAAATTTTGGGCTTAGCTTGCCCTTCTGACCAAAACGGAATACGTCCTTCATAGGTGAAACGCGCAAGAACACTTGGTCGCCCACGGCGAACTCAAGGTCGCGTCGTCTCACATCCGCATAGGATTTCTGTCTATCTTGGGCTGCCTTCATATTGGCTCGGATTTGTTGCACTTCCGCTTGGACTTGTTCTAGGTACTCCGGTCCTATGATGACCGCTTCGCTTGACTCATCCCAACACAAGGGTGTACGGCAGGGTTTACCGTATAGAGCTTGGAAAGGCGACACCTTAATCGAGGCATGATAGCTATTATTGTAAGAAAATTCGATAAGATGAAGCTTATCTAACCAACTCCCCTGAAAGTCCAAGGCACATGCCCGAAGCATGTCCTCCAGTGTCTGGATGGTCCTTTCTGTCTGACCGTCGGTCTGAGGATGGAAAGCGGTGCTCAACTTCAATTCTGTACCCAACGCTTCCCTTGTAGCTCTCCAGTATCTCGAAAGAAATTTGGTGTCACGGTCAGATACTATTGTTTTAGGGACTCCGTGATGTCTGATAATCTCCTTGTCGAATAGCTCAGCGAGCTTCACTACCTTCCAGGTGTCCTTCATCGGTATGAATCTGGCAACCTTGGTAAGGCGATCGACTACAACCCAGATCATGTTGAGTCCTCCCCTAGTAGGTGGGAGTCCTACAACAAAATCCATGGAGATATCATGAAATTTCCACTCCGGAACTGGCATTGATTGTACCATTCCGCCCGGTCTACGATGTTCAAATTTTACTTTTTGGCATGTTAAGCATCTTAATACAAATTCTGTCACATTTGACTTCATTCCAGACCACCAGAAGTACCTCTTCATGTCTTTGTACATCTTGGAGGCTCCTGGATGGACTGACAATGTGGAACTATGTGACTCTCACAGGATGTGATCCCTTAGCTCAGCATTGCTTCGGGGGACGCATAGCCTGCCATTCAACCGAATCAAACCATCTTCATGTAGCTTGAAGTCATACTTTTTCTTCTCAAATGTACCATTTTCGATCTTTTGTCTGATTTCGGTTAGGTAAGGGTCGCTCAACTGAGCGTCTCGCACCTCGTCAACCAAGCTAGAAGAAGCGAGTAGCGAATGGAGCGAGTGTGCTCGACGGCTCAGGGCGTCGGCTACAATGTTTGCCTTCCCTTCCTTGTACTGCAAGTTGATGTCGTAATCTGAAAGAAACTCCATCCATCTTCTCTGTCTCAAGTTCAATTCTTTCTACATGAATACATACTGTAAGCTCTTATGGTCGGAGTAGATGGTGATGCTTACCCCATAGAGATAGTGTCGCCATATCTTCAAGGCGAAGACAATGGCTCCTAACTCTAAGTCGTGAGTCGGGTAATTCTCCTCATGCTTTTTCAGCTGGCGGGAGGCATAAGCTACAACCTTGCCATGCTGCATGAGTACGCATCCCATTCCTTTGCCTGATGCATCACAGTATACCTCAAATCCCTCTGTGCCCTCTGGAAGAGTAAGGATGGGCGCTGAGGTCAATGAGTCTTTTAGTTTCTGAAATGATAACTCGCACTCGTCTGTCCATACAAACGGTGCATCTTTCTTCATCAGTGTAGTCATGGGCTTAGCGACTTTCGAGAAGTCCTTTACAAATCTCCGGTAGTAACCGGCTAGACCAAGAAAGCTCCTAATGTCGGTAATAGTCTTGGGTCTAGGCCATGATCGTACAGCTTCTATCTTAGAAGGGTCAACTGAGATACCTGCGCTCGAGATGACATGACCAAGGAATGATACCTGATCTAGCCAGAATTCGCATTTGGAGAACTTCGCATACAGCTGGTTCTCGCGCAGTGTCTCAAGCACTTTCCTCAAATGAGTTTCATGTTCCTCTGCTGATTTGGAGTATACCAGTATGTCGTCGATGAAGACAACCACTGAAGTGTCCAACTGCTCACTGAATAGTCGATTCATGAGGTCCATGAATTTAGCTGGTGCATTTGACAAACCGAATGGCATCACTGTGAATTTGTAGTGGCCATATCTGGTACGGAATGTCGTTTTCTCGATGTCTTGTTCCTTAATTGCAATTTGATGGTACCCAGAACGGAGGTCAATCTTGGAGAAGACTGATGCTCCTTTCAGCTGATCAAATAGGTCGTCGATGCGTGGCAATGGGTATTTATTTTTTACGGTGACCGCATTCAACTCGCGGTAGTCAATGCAAAGTCGGAGACTACCGTCCTTCTTCTTCACGAAGAGAACCAGTGCTCCCCAGGGTGATACGCTCGGGCGTATAAACCCTTTGTCTAGATGGTCTCGTAACTGCTCCTTGAGCTCTGTCATTTCAGCAGGTGCCATGCGGTACGGTGCCCTAGCAATGGGACCGGTACCTGGCAAAAGATCAATTTCAAATTCCACTGCTCTCGGTGGTGGCATGCCGGGTAGCTCCTTAGGGAATACATCAGGGAATTCGGATACAATCGGTACATCTTCACTGAACTCTGGATCTCTTTCTAGGTCTTGTACATAACACAGATATACTTCGTGGCCCTTTTTGAGCTCCCGGTACATAGCCATAGCAGATATGAGTGTGGTCGAAGGCTCTCTCGGTCTCTGGCGGTAAGATACTGTAACCCCAGAAGGACTCTTGAGCAGCAATCGATGCTCGACGCAGAGGATTCTACCCTTGTGCCGCTCCAACCAATTCATTCCAATGATTAAGTCGAATCCCAATCCATTGAATTCGATGAAGGAAATGGGAAACGCTTCGTTTTTGATTTCGATGGTGGCTGATTGATAGTATTTGGTGCACTTTACTCGCTCCTTCGATGGGAGAGTAACCATAAAGTTCGGTAGCTCATCCACATCTAGCTTCAACCTCTTCACGAAGGATGGTGATACGAAGGTGTGAGAGGCGCCGGAGTCGAATAACACATTGGCATCAATGCCATTTACTGGGAAGGTTCCCGTTAGAATGGTGCCGCTTCTACCGGCTTGTGCTTCGGTGGGGATGCTCAGGTTACCTTCGGTACTGAGTCCACAACCTATTGAATTCACATTTGGATAAGTATTGATGGTGGACACAAGTGGAATTAAATCAACACTGCTCTTTATTGATAAACCAACCATCATACATACCGTGTCTCTAATACACATTACTAATAGATTACATGATGCTATGAATTTAATACTTCCTAAAGGTAAGGTTCAGGCGTCCTGGTTTCATGTGTGTGGCATTGATTATTGCCGGTGGTGCCGTATTCAACTTGATCTTGTTGATCCCGTGATACAGCATCCTAGAGTTTCCACCCATGATTAGGACATCTCCTGATCTCAATACCAGTTTCTGTGCGAGGTCCACACGCTTCTGCTCGCTATACAGGAATACGGCGTCATCACCAATGGACCAAGACACTACGGGCACTCCTTGTTCAAGAGATTCCGCGGTCTCGTCCTTGTCTTGGTGTAACCCAAGTCGTCCTTCTTTCTCATAGAAGTTGACGATACAGAGGTCCGCTTCAAGTGCGGGGATCGGTTCATGTTCACATTGTTGTGCAAGTTCTACTGCTTGTGTGACAAGTGTCTGAAATTCTGGAGGTATTGTCAGTGGCGTTGCTCCATCTTGTGTTCGTGTCTCCTGGTATGTCTTGGTATAAGGATTCCAGTCCTTTCCCAAGCACATCATTTTTAGCTTCATCTTCGCTCCACCGGGGAATTTGGGTGTATAAAATCCACCTTGACCTGTTCCTAGTTCGTTGCATCGTCGAATGATTGAAATTTGCGCTTCGGGTGTCAGGTATCCCCTTAATAAAATCATACCTGGTCGGATGACCTGACACTGTTCGTTGGTGTAGTAGTGGTTGGTGATGTCGATCTCTTCTTGATTCAGGTTTACCGGTATCGGATAACAGATACTAAAGCTTCCTAAGGTTACAAATTCCATCTACGGTGAGTACTAGTTTCAACTACTTCTTTTCATGCTTAATACACACTTCATTTTATTTACTCATGCATTCATTCAAAAAGTTACTCTACTACTTAGACATGCTACTTCAAGGATTAAAAGTTTAGATTATTACCTGGGCCGGATTTAGAACCGGACCCGTCACGGTCTATGACATGAAGGACAGGCTGCCTCTGAGGTGCACCCCTCTGAGGTCCCCGGGATCCCGGTCCCTGTGGTGCCTGCTGGGCCGGTGCATCACCAGATGCAACCTCCTTGCCTTCCCTCTGCTTGTAGCTTTGGAAGTTCCCTTTTTGCTTAGCATTTTTTGGGCATCTGTTGGCCGTGTGACCGGGTTTTTGGTAGTTGTAGCACTTGATCTCTCTCCCATAACAGTCTTTGCCGGGATGGTTCTGGTTACACTTTCTGCACACATAGGTGCGGCCATCTGAGAAGGTTTTGGTGAACCCGGAACCAGAACCTGAGGTTTAGAGGGTTAGCACATGTGTGTGTGGATATACTAATTATGGTACTTGTAAGAATACGGTTTAGGAATAGAAGTTTACCCTTTGGTGGGTGTGATCTCAGTGGCTTTGCAGCCACCGGTGCAGATGAACCAAGCTGAAGAAGCTCAACTGGTTTTCCCTGCTCAGCATGGGCACTGCTCTCACTTGGGAAGTTCTTGGAGGTCTGACCGAAGAACTTTCCCTTCTTCTTCTTCCAGCTTTTCCCCTGGTTCTGCTCCTCGGCACTTGTGTTCTTGCTATTAGCCTTGCGCTTCAGCGCGGTTTCTTCATCCCTTAATTGGCAAGTGATTTCGACGCGAGAAGCCGCGTGATAACACTCCTGAAGTTTCAGGTATTAGCCGGGATTCTCATTTAAGAAAGGATAAAGAGAAGATTCAAGGAATTCAAGGAAATTAAGGAATTGAAATGATACTAAGGGTTAACCGATATTTACCTGAAGGGAGGTAAATTGAGTGTAGCCCATACCGTACCGAAGGCGATGGCTCAGACCGCCATAGAAGCGATCGACCAACACCTGGCCGGTGTATCCTAAGTCAGGTAGAAGACGGAGGATGGAGGTGAAAGTGCGGTAGTACTCGTCGACAGACATCTTCTCTGTCATTTTCAAGGCGTCCAGCTCTAGCCTTTTCTTTGTTTTAACATGCTCGGGGTAGTATTTGGAACGGAGGATAGCAGCAAAGGACTCCCAATCAAAGGTGGGGTCGTCGACATACTCGTGTTTGACTAGTTTCCACCAATCCATAGCAGCATCCTTTAGATAGTAAGCCGCCACTCTCACTCGAACTCCAGCAGGAGCTTCGAGGGTCTCAAACGCCGTCTCCATCTCGAGATGTAGGCTTCTAGTTTTGCAGGATCGCTCTCGCCTCTAAAGCAGGGAGGACGGAGATCTGCGATAGCTTTTACCCAGTTTACTTCCCTGGGTGGTGGGGGAGGGATTGGCCCCGCTTGAGTTTGCTGGTTCTGTTGGTTCTGTTGCATAGCTTGGATTACTTGGGGTAGCATCTGCGCTACCGTGGCAGCGACGATTTCAGCTATCGTCTGCGTGCCGGGTCCGTCATTGCCCCCTCCTCTAGGGCGACCTGGACCTCTTCCTGACATCTGAACATTTAGCAGTTGCATTAGGCTCCGCAAGATATGACTCAAAGGTCTTGGAATTTAAACAAGGTATCGTTCCTAAGAACGTCAAGGGTATCCGTTGTTAACAACGGTAGTTCCTAGTTAGGTTTCTAAGTATCCGTCTTAAGACGGTTGAAATCCTAACTCGGTAATCCCCTATGCTCGGTAACTAAGGACATCAGAGTGTTACTACGCTCTGATACCACTTTTTGTAACACCCCTACCGTTAATCCTATGCTTACCGTCTAATCGTCCTATTAATCCTATCAGTTCACAGCGGAAATACTACCATTACTACGGCGGGTGATACAACGCCGCTAACCGCCCATACGGCTAGCTAGGCTTACCTTATTTACAGTCACGGTCTGATGAACATAGTGTACCGAGCTACTAAATTACTTACCAAAATACCACATACCGAATACTTACATCAATGGATCACCGAGTATTTAAGTGTATTCAATTACATCCTAATTCGAATTTCTCAAAAGAATGAGTCTAGAACTACCACTCATCTATACCAATTCTCATTCTACTAATATCCAAAAAGGTGTACCCCATGGTACACCGGCTAGCAAAAACTTACAGCCGTGTACTACTTAGTACACCAATCATCAATTCATTGTTTACAATCAAAAGGAAATTAATCAAGAACTAGCTACATCTCTTCATGGCCTTCATCCTTCTCTTGTACCTGCGTGTAGTAAAAACGGTGCCCCTAGGGGCTCAGCAAAAGCTGCGCATGAACTCCGCATATACCGCGTGCTAGCTAGGGCACGCCGACTATTTGACGTCCACTAAACATGCGATTCGTTAATTTCATACATACATGCTTTACATATAACATACATGCATTTACAATACATTACACAATTCAAGGCATCAATACAATAGTGCATACATTACTTACCTTCACATTGTTAGCCAAATTACGCATCCGGGTTAATCGGAATGCTATTTACTCTTTTACTCATTTCACTTACTTTCTCTTACTTACACTTACTTACTTTCAATTACTTTACTTACTCATTCTTACTTACTTACTTTCAATTACTTTACTTACTCATTCTTACTTACTTACTTATACTCAAGTTAAGTCGTCGGGACCTCCGGCCCGGGGACTACTCCGTCCCACCTCCGGGATTTACTTGACTCACCAATCCGGGATGCTACCCACTTAAGGGATTTGGGCCGCGGACCAGTTTAAGAGTCAGGAATCGGATCCAACCTCTTGTGTCTCCTCATCCTCACGCGTGGCCGAAACTATATCGGACTTCTACTCATTCCAATTTAATTACCAATTTAAGTTAGATTGGTTAGCTTGTTAGGAATCAGTTAGAAGTCCAATAACAATCACAATACAACATACATACACACTCATATTCATTCATACATTTCATGAATTATACAAACTAAGGTTAAAAGATAATATACAACAAGATACAACACTACATATTCACAAGTAAACATGATAACTCTGATTCGTGCATTTTATCTTATTCGGTGATCAATTAGCACACAACACACAAATCAGAGTAACCAAGATAGCATACGGGGCATGAGGAATTCATACCGTTCACCGTCGTACGTGTTTCCAAACGTTCCTCCGATGTCACAAATCAAATCCTATGATATACATACAATTGAATGATTAATCTAACTATCGTTAACTTAATTCGATTACTCTTACGTTTCCTAACTCATACTTTCTAAGTCTTTACATTCCTTACACTTGTATTTCATTTACTTACCTTTCATTACTCATCCATGGTTTACTTACATATATATACATACATATGTATAGGTGGGTGTACATATATATATATACTAGTTATAAGCTTACAGTTTTTTTTTTGTAAGTAATGGGTCGTCCGACCCAGCGTCCGACCCAAGCCCTGGGTCGGACCATTCCAGTAGGTTCCCGTTCTCTGAAATTCTCCCCGTCCGACCCAGCACTATTTCCGTCCGACCCATACCCTCTAGGTCGGACCGTTCCAGAAGGTTTCGGTCCTGTGTCCCAACTCCGTCCGACCCACTGTCCGACCCAGACTCTGGGTCGGACGAAGTCAGAAACTTCGACCACTATTTTTTTTCCTGTTCGACCCACGTCCGATCCATGGTCCTGGGTCGGACCATTCCAGAAGGTTTACGGTTTGTTGTTTAAGCCATGTCCGACCCACGTCCGACTCACCCTCTGGGTCGGACGAAGTCAGAACATTGCTACAGGTTTTGTTTTTCTTTCCCAATTTCACCCATTGTTTCCCCAAGCTTCCTACATGCATCCTAACATGTTTTAGTACAATTTAGACACCCTAAATCATGCCAATTCATTTCCTAATTCATTACAAAATTTTATACTAACTTATATACACAATTCTCTAAGTTTCTACTCAACACTTACACAGTCTTCTTCCCTTACCATATTATGCTACAGATTTTGACATTTACACTCCTCTTCTACATCTCCCTCTTCTATTGACATTTCTAACACTCTTAATGCAATTAGAATACATTATCTATCTCTCTCAACTTACCCTCCACCTTCCTCAAACAAAATCTGTTACAACATTCATTTTCCACCTAGTTTCTAATTCACTAAGTGTTCTATTCCTATGTAAATTTCGCCATAGTCTCCCCTATATTTTTATACTCTCACCACATTGTTTACACTCACATAAATGATCATACCACCTGTTTATAACCAATATCAACATACCCATCTCTCATACACAAAATACCACACTAATAACATTAAAAATTCCTGCACATTACATTCAATTCCCATTTAGGTTTCAACAAGTTTTAAATGTCTTTTAAAGGTTCAAAATACTTATGTTCTCCTACACATTACACTATTACTACACTACCAATTACAACACCCATTTTAGCTTTCTAAAAATCTGTTACATACATATATATACAAGGCTACATAAAAGAATGTAATTTACCTTGTTGCTTTACTAGCTTCTCCCTTCTTCTCCTTCCTCTTTCCTTCTTCTTTCTCACCGGTTTGTAAACCAATTCTAACACTACAACCCATTCACATATACATTTCAATACACCATCTTAATACACAATTTAACCCTAACCATTGTGTAAGTTCTAATATAGGTTTTAGGGTTTAGAAATTATATTACCTTCCAAGGGTGCAAATAAAGCTTGGAGTGGCTCAAGAACAAGATTCCAACTCCACCAACAAGGCCAAAATCGGCTAGCATAAAGAAGTAAGCAAGGTTTTAACTTCAAATTTCGTTTTGCCTTTAAGAGCTAGAAAAAGAGGGAGTTTCAAGAAGATTTTTACCTCAATAGAACAAGGAGAAGAAGGTGGTTCTAGTGGTGGTCTTGAAGCTCCAAATGCTCCATACCCATGGAGATGAAAGTAGTTGTTTTAGAATTTTGGAAGGATGGAAATGTAGCTCTTGATGAGAGGATTCCAATGGTATACTTTTTATAATTTTTGGAAGAGATTAAAGGGGGTTACAAGAGGAGAGAAGAGAGGTTTTGTGTGGGTTCTCTTATTTCACCATGGAAATCGCATGGGAAGAAGAAAGAAAGAAAAGAGAGTGTGGGGGTGGGTTGTACGTGAGTGAGCTAGAATAGAGAGGAGAGAGTAAAGGTGAGTGTGGGGTTGTTTTATTTTTTGTTGTTTTGTAAATGGGTGCTGTGTGAGAGTGTGAGAGGGGGGTCCCCTCGGACACACCTGCACCCCATCCACTTTTCTTTTTTTTCAAAGTGGACACATAAGTTTTGGTTATTTATATTTCTACCCCCCTCCCGTTTTTGACAGTTTTTACTAATCTCTCGTTTTCTTGATTTTTGGTTCTAAAGCTCCCTAATATTTATTAATGATTATTTAGTTGACCGAAATTGTTACGAGTCTATTTGACCCGCTTAAAGACACGTTTTCCCGGTTACCTCGAAAAACCGCTTTAGGTCCGTTAGTGATTTTAATCCGTTTTAAGGATCCGTTTTCTTCGGGATTTGTTCCCTCATGATTATTTATACTTAATTAAGCTTCTAAATTACTTATTAGAATAATTAATCACTATTTTTAATTACGGGGTATTTCATTATAATTTAAACACGGAAATAGAAAAATTATCTCATGTTTCCTCTTCTCTAACCCATAATACCCAGCTTACCTCTTTAGACGGGTAAGCTCTGCCAGTCTCACTCCAAACAGGCACCACTATGTGGCACACGGCCCCGCAGGGCACCACTATGTGGCACACGGCCCTGTAACAAGGGAGTTCAACCACGGAATCAGAAACAAACGCTCTGTTGTTTCCTCTTCCTTGCACGCGTGACTCACAATCCCCCTAACCCAACTCTCGGGTTAGTAATAATTTATACTCATATATACATATATTAGTCAGTAGCATCTCTCTTGATGCAATCTCACAACTTTAGGAGGTTTTCCTAATTCATTGTATTCACCGATTTAAGGGTCGCCCCTACACTTCCAATACTTAGAAGTTATGGTTGTTTTCTCACTTTGAGTCGGATCCTTGTATAGGAGGTCGACTAATCATAAAAGGGGGGTTCATTAATCCTGTTTAACACTTTTTCATGTTTTGAGAGAGTTCGTAAGGTTGAACTTATCTTTGTTCTCTAATTGAGAGCTCTTATGCGTTCTCCACGTTTAAGTTATTTTGTGTTTCGACTCTTTCTACGAGTCACTAACCAAACATTATTCAATTATAAGTCGGTCTACTACACTCAGTTAGACCATGCATTCAGGCAAGGATGGTTAGTTCACACAGCATGCATCAAGATACACAATACAATATCCGTTTTCATGCATTTATCTTGTTAGGTCGGTGCACACAAGCAATTAGCACTTAAGCCGAGTGCAACTCGGTAGGACACAAGTTGCAAGAAAACCATACCTGTCACCATGGAATTACTCTAGTGTTGGTCTCACGCTTCTACTGTAATTCCCGAACAACTGGTTACATTACAACGTTTCCATTAACGTTAAAGGCAATACAGAAGTTTAAATGACTATTGCACCCGTAATTAACCCCGTTGTCCCGTTAATCTTAACTTTGATCAAGTAACCTTATGTCCTCAACTTACTCATTCAATTCTCTTACTTGTTTATACTCCTAATGACCCTTTCATGTCATCAAACAAGTCTTAATCATCATCCAATATCATTAACATCCAATTCCCCATCTGTAGACACAAAAAATTCTCACCCCATAAAAAAAATTCAGACAAATAAATAAAATGAGAGGGTCATCACCTTTCTTTTTGAAACTTAGTCATGTACATACCAAAACGAAACCCTCATTTTATGACAATTTTTCTAAATCATTTTTCAAGACATCTGTTTTCAAACCCTTCCCTTTTCATTATTTACTTATTGTACCGTTTTGTTTTTGATTTATTTTATGGTAGTTGGTTCTGTTTTATTCGCTTATTTATTTACTTATTCGTTTTGTTTTGGGTTCATGCTATTTTGTTACTTGTTTATTTTATCTCATTCCATTTTAATTATACTTTTACTCGTATATTTTTTATTAGTGGTTGTTTTTATTTTGTCTTTATCATTATCGATTTAGAATATTTTCATCATTTTATGTACATTTTCACTATTATATTCCATACTAGGATATGTTTTGTTATGTCGTTGTTTCGATTAAACTCTCTCATTTCATTTTATTTTATTTTGTTGTTATTCGTACATATGTAATTCAACTTATATTGTGTTTGTACTTAAACTACCATTTCACTAATATTATTTTATTACTTCATGTACTTATCATTATGTTATTCCGTTTATTTTTATGCTTTTATTACGTTTTGTATTTTATTGTTTACATTCCATAATTTCATGATTCTTAGGAAGAAAGCAATTCATTTTGTTAGATTAAACTCTTTCGTGAAACTAGTGTTTTTAAAAGGATTATTCAGTTTGAGGTAAAGCTCTATTATTTTTTTCCCCTCACATTTGTATATTGAGTTTTGTCATTAGTGTATTTGGTTGGATGATTTTGTTTATTTTTGTTGCATGCGGCCTGATTTCAGCACCCGAAACAGGTCCATGATCATATTACTAAACTCCAGCCCATTTGTAGACACTTTTTCCTTCTAAAAAACCCTACGTCTCACGTTATAAAACATCCCAAAAAATACCCTACAGGGATGGGATCAGAGGAACCAGCTGACAGAAAGCCTAAACAGTCGTTCTTTTCTTCTACAATAAAGCTCTCTTCTGCCAAACCGTTAACATGGAGCATACATCTCTGAGCCCCTTCTCATTCTCTTCTTTTCACGGTAATATGAAACCTAAACTGGTGAGGAAGATGCATCAGCTTCAGCTCTTTTACTCTCTTCATCGGTAATTTACAACCCCAACTGGCAACTAAGAGCATACATGCTATGCGGTTCATCATTTTAACTCACAGTGATGTTCAACCCAACTGGCGATGACTAAGAGCATTCATGCTCTGCGGTACCCAAATAGCATCTAAGAGCTTACATGCTCTGTAGTTCATCTTCTTCTTCACGGTAATCTGCACCTAGTAGGCAAATGAGGAACATACTCACCTCGCCTCTCTTTCATGGTCTTCCTCACGGTAATTTACAAAAACTGGCAACAAGTTTGCCTTCTTCATTCTTTCATTCACGTTAATTTCGTAACCTCACTGGCGATGTAAGGAACGTCCATCTCTTTCTCACGGTAAATTTGCAATCCAAACCGGCGAACAAGGAAAACACAGCTCCCATGTCTTTCGTTTTCTTCTCAAACGCCGAACAGGGAACCTCCATCTTCATTCTTCTCTCGCGATTTACAAATCTCTGTGGTACAAGAAGCACCTGCCTCCTTCATTCCCTTCAGTATCGACAATTTTGCACTTCACAGGCGAACTAGGAGCATTCGCCTTCACTTACGGTCTGGGTTGTTTTTGTTGCCTAGTTCAAACTTTTCGAACCTTGCATCAGATCGTATCGAGATATTGGTTTCTTGAGCTCATCGACAGGATGTTTCCAGAGCTTTCAAGCGACCGCACCTATTTTCATTACTCGACTTTTCCATTCTCGGTTCATTAAGTTTGATTTTTGTATAAACTGCGTGTTTCAATTTCGTTGGGAATTCTAACTCCAGTTTGGTTTCCTTTTCCTTCATGTTCGTGTCAAATTTGGGCAGGATTTTGGTTCTCTGCAGGAGTTAATGTTAGAATTCAGACGGTTCTGTTTTCGGATTTACCATGCCGTCCACGGGAAAAATCACTCCTCTGCATCTGGTATTTAATCCTACTTGAATAATCTCCGATATTGCTTAGTCTAATTGTGTTCAAGTGGTTACTGTGCTCCCACAAGAAGGCGGTTTGTCTCCCCGTTTACTTGTTTACTCACGTTTTTTTCTTCTGGATATCAACTCCATACAAATGTTACCTCTCTGGTTCTCAGCCTCTTTAGTTTGACAATTTCTTTCTCTGTATGGTGCTTAACATAATCTCTGGTGCGCGTCAGTGGTATGTGTGCTCATGTAATGTAATTCTAGTTCACTTCTATATTGACAGCCTAGTTGCCTTTGGGAATTAAATTGTACCTTAACCTGTTCGGTATATAGTCTTATTTCTTTTGGTAGGAAATCTTCCTCATCTTCCTTGAAATATCCATTCCCTCGGTACTTCTACCTTTGTAATTCATTTACCTATTAAATTGAGTACATGCATATCATTGACGGTGCTTCTCTTTTGCTTGTTTGCCATTTCTGTATAGCTCTCTGTATAATACGATTGGTTCAACTGTTAATGGGTGATTTCTCGTTTCTCTGATATTACTTGTGCAATGAACTATCCTTTTATTTTATGAAGCTTAATCGCTTGGTTAATTTAAAGAAGAAAACGAGCAGGATTGATGTTGCCCTCTCTGAAATCTGATTTTGATCGCAAATTTGTATAAAGGATAAACACTTCATCCGCTGACTTAGGATTGTAAAGCCATTTTCTCTCCTCTTGTCTTAATTCGATAACAAGGACTCACTAGCTCTTTAATAATGTGGAAATTGAAAAGACGTTTTAATAATTGTGGCCTTGGTTCTGAAAATAATACGACCTAGGGATGTTATCTTCACTCTCTTTCCTCAATTTCGGTTTTAGCAAATAATCTACGATTGGGTTTCATAAGATCAACCTCGCAACGGTTTAATATATATTGTTGACCAAAAACAACTTATTGTTTATGGGTGTTTGTTTACGACCTTTGTTTTCTATCTTTCTCGTAAATACTTCAACTGATTGTGTATTTTCACTTATCCTTATTGTAAGTTGGATTGCTTGTTCATACCCGCTAATTCGGTTATCTTCACATTAATTGACGTATTAGACCCATTTGGTACTGCTATTCTCTGCCTAAGTCGAAGCTTACTTCGGGTTTGATCCATTGCACACACCCTAACCTTCTTACATTTCATTACTACCTTATCCCGTATTTCTTTGTCTGTGTTCTATGACATGTACATTGTGAATTGAGGAACTGGAAACTGCTAAGACTAGGAAAGCAGCATTTTGGCTCGGACTACTTGGGTATTTCCTCAGTCTTCAGAAAACGGTTGGTGCATCTCTTTGGATCCCTATCAGCTCGAGTGAGGCAGCGTCAATATGACCCCCCCATAGCGGCTTATCTTTAATTAACGATTTTTATTGGTTTTAATAATGATTTGTAATCATTTGGTCATTGTAATCTTTGATGTAAGTAGTTTTATGCTTTCATGATATCATTTCGTTTTTGTGATTTTTTAAAATCTTTCTGACTAATTGAGCATGTGCTATTTTGTATGTCTGTTGATTTTTTACATAACTTTTGTGTAAGTATCGAGCATGTGCTACTTTGTATGTCTGTCGATATTTTTCATAACTTTCGTTTGAGTTTGATGTATAATTAGCTGAACAAGATTAGAACAGGTGTCCCTAGAATAGCCTTTAGACTTACCCACTTATTTCTGGACAAATTAAGTCCAGTTTAGAAAAGCTTCTAGGTCCGGGGATGTTTCTCACTCAAACGGGCCGCAGAGTCTGGTCGATGGGGAATGCCCTTCTTTTATAAAATTTTCCACACAATCCGTAACTGTCAGAATAAAAACTCACAATCAATGATTCGTTTCAACCAATAAAAATCCAATTCAAAACCCAAAATTCAATTTCAAATCAATCTCTCATCGAACACTCTTCCAAATCAATCTCTCATCGAACACTATTCCAAATCAATCTCTCTTATACTCTCATCAAACACACTGCAAAATCAATCTCTCTCATACCCTCATCAAACACACTGCAAAATCAATCTCTCTTATACCCTCATCAAACACACTTCAAAATCAATCCCTTTCATACTCGCTCATCATACACTCCAAAATCAGTCCTCTCATACTCCAAAACCAGTTATCCTTCATGAATTCTTCAAAATCAAAGCTTTTCGCACGCAAACATTAAATACTCTTCATACACTCATTAGACACAGGTCAACCTCACAAAGCATTTGAAATGCTTCCAAAAGTTCCAACATAAAACTTCAAACTTCTTCCAAACTCCAATTTTCTCATAGTTTCAAATCAACTTCCAACTTCAATTTCTAAGGCCCAAATCCCTCATTTCAAGGCCCAAATCCGGCCCAAACCTTGACCAAGGCCCAATCCGGTCCAACTCTAACCCGGTCTAATTATGACCAACCTGAACTTTGACTGGGCCCAACTTTGACCAATCCAAACTTCGACTTTGACCCGGTCCAACTTTGCCCTTGGCCCTAACTTTGACCTGGGCCCGAACTTTGACTTTGACCTGGTCCAACTTTGACCTTGGCCCGAACTTTGACTTTGACCCGGTCCAACTTTGCCCTTGGTCCCAACTTTGACCAAATCGAACTTTGACCTTGTCCCAACTTTGACCCGGTCCAACTTTGACCTCGACCTGAACTTTGACCAACCAAACTTTGACCAAACCTAATTTTGACACGGCCCATTTTCTAACCCCAACCCAAATTCAATTCAAACCAAATTCCATTCAAATCAAATTCCATTTAAACTCCAATTCAATTCAAAATTTCAATCTCAATCTCAATTCAATTCCAAATTCAATTCATTCAAATTCAATTCAATTCCAAACTCATTCAAATCCAAATTCATTTCAATTCCAATACAAACAATATTCATTCAACCTCGATTAAAACTTCAACTTTGATTCAATTTCAAATCCATTCCAATTTTCTCATACACTCTAAATGTCTCACAGACCCGAGCGTCTCACAGACTTTGTCATCCCGATGATTCGTATGTCTCACAGACCTTAGAATCTCACAAACCCGAGCGTCTCACAAACTTGAGCGTCTCACAGACTTTGACATCTCAAGGTTTCAAACGTCTCATAGACCCGAGCGTCTCACAGTCTAGCATCCCAAACCTGAAACTTCTCGAAACTTTGAACCCTTCTAAACCTCAAACATTTTCAAACTCCACAAACATCAAAACTTCCAAAAACCATAACCGTGAACTACGTAAGGTCTGATCTCAATAGGGAGTTGAGTACGTAGGCAGCCCACACAGGGTGCGACCTCATTCCAAACAAAAAAACCCCTTTCCCCTTCTAAGGTGGCTCTCAAAACACTCAAACATTCTTCGGCTCCCACAAACTTCAAACCATCAGACTCAAAGTCTTATCTATTCACTTAACCTCAAACTTTTCCCAATCCTTCATTCTATACTCATCCAAATTCAACAATTCCCCTTCTTGGCGCTAGCTTGGCAAAAAAGCTAGCCTCATCCACTCTCTTTCTCTCTTCCCATCCTAATCCTGTCCTTGGCTTTTAAATGAATCTCTCTAAAAAGGTTTTGAAAGAAGGCAATCCCGACAATTGGAGACCGAGGTTTCCTCGGGCACCAATCCGAAGTCATGGTCGTTGCCACTGCTGAGGGGTGTAACCCAGTGCGAACCCACATGGAATCTTTGAAATGACCAGATAAGTCCTATCCATAGACAACAATCTCAAAGTCAATTAACGGTTCTTAGAACCTGGTCTTCCTTCCTAGTTATCATAGGTCAAACTAGGTGGCGACTCTAGTCAATTTCCGCCCTTAGGGCATAAGTCCACGTAGAGCCCATCGAGAGCGGGTGTAGTGCACACTTGCACTCCCCTCTATGCTTTCTGGGAAAGACGGACGATTTAGTAGGTATTTGAGGGATGCCAGAATAACGGGTTTTCACCCTCCACAGATTGGCATTTTTTAGGATCTAGGCTTCTCAGTCAGACCATATTCAGATAGACCCCCCTCATACCGAAAAATCACCCTCCACAGAATGGCAACTCTACTGGGGAAAACTTGAGTAAGTTTTTCTCATAAACTTGGTCAAAGAAGACTGAACTCCATCCAAAATTGTTGGGATTCCCCAACTTCTTTCAAAACCTTCAAGTGATTCATTTCCAAGCCTTTAGGATTACTCTACTCCACACTTAGAGTGTGCTTTGTGAGGATTGTTAGGATGAGTGTTTAGAGTTCGAAATTGACTTTGATTACCACCTGTGTGCTTTGACCTTTGCATGCTTCACTTTTGTTTACTATTGTGTGTTTACTGTCTTATGTTTACTGCCCTTCATTCATGATATAATTGCTTATTTACGGTTTTGTAAATGGGGCATTCGTAGAAAGGAGCCAACCCATTGTTGCATCGGGTAGTTTAGGAACATGCATTCCTCTGTGTCACCTTACAATCTGCGGTCGGGATTAACAATTGGTCCACAATTGATTCCCTCTGAGTATGGGTCCTTCATAGCTAAGGAGTAAACCCACGAGGTGGTAAGGCCGTAGTTGTCTACACCTTGAAACAACTCAGGATCCTTTCAAACACCTTTTCGAGTCAAAGCCAGCATATAGTAAGCTATGAGCCTTCAGTGTCCAGGTGCCTTATCCAGTGTCTAGGATGGGTTTTATGGGTAGTTGCCCCCTTGTATGCCGTCTGTCTGACCACCCTTTTGCCTTACCTTGAAGAGTGCATGGGCTCAGTTCTCAAGGTGTCCTCTGCACCACAGGTGTCTTTAAAGCCCAATGTCGCGCTACAAATTCATAGAGGATCCCGTATTTACGGATACCCATACATGACATAGTGTAGTCAGCGAATAATTTGGACTTTTGACACACCTTATCGTGCAGACGGTGGGAGACCCGTTCCCATGCAGTACTTCCCCAAGTTTTTCGAAAAGTGAGTATGTTGTGATAATCCCCGGCCGTGGCTCGTGTGACTGTATCACTTCGGGTATCCTGACCTTTCGAACTTAAGCACTTCGGACTTTCTTGATGACGTGCCCCACAAGGCATAACAGAGATAAATCCCGAGAGATGAACAGTGAAGGGACGACGGTTCCCCCGGTGGTATGGAAGCATTGATTGACCAGGAAGGTGATTATCCCAATCATTCGCACTCAACTCCACATAAAATCAGCCACGATTCTCATTTTACGCTTACATCTATGTGTGATCACGTTTCAAATTAGCAAAAATCAAAAAATGAATCATGTCAAACACTCTATTGAAATCTCTTCAAAGCCGTTTATCTTGAATGATTTCAAAAAAAATAATGGTTTCAAAATTGTCATTTCCAAAGCAGTTTTCATAGCCGGTTTTAATCAAAGTCTCTTAGAAAATAACTTTGTCAAACGGTTTGCAAAGAACAGATTTCAAAAATCTAATGTTTACAAATGATTTTCAAACACTTCTTCTCACAAATGTTATTTCAAAAACTATTTTCAAAAACGGATTTCAAAAACCTACTTTTACAAATGAATTTCAAACAACATTTTTCACGGATATCGTTCCAAAATAGTTTTCAAAAACAGTTTTCAAAGATGATTTTCACGAATGTATTTCAAAATAAATGATTTAGTCCCCATGTTGTGACCCGCTATTTTTGATGCTCAACCCACCTTCATGAGCAGCGGTCATTACCGTGGAGCGTACTAGTGATTTTGTGTTTTCACAAAAGTGGTGGATTTTCACATAAGTTTAGTGCTCGATCATTCACTTTTCCTTTCTCAAAATATCCCCCATTCCTCTCGTCGTCGTGGAGCTAACCGCGTGACATGTAGAATGTCACCAACCGTTTAAATACAAAATCAGAGGTGTACCAACCTGGGTCAAGTGACATGAAGATTAGGAACACCTGTGCGAGTTCAAACTGTTGAAAACTTGAAGAACACCAACCCGTTCTATTTGATCATAATACTGCCCCGTTGCAGGAGCCTGAAAACGAACGAGCAGCCGATCAAGAGTCCGAAGACAAAGAGTAGCCAGTCCAACCAGGAGCCCGAGCGTTAGCAGTTAGTCAGAAGCTGGAAGACGAAGCAGAAGAATTCGGGAGAAATTTTTAAGCTCAAACTCCCCCATTTAATGACTTTTAGAATTGATGTATAGGTTTTACCCTAGCATTCTTTTCTCTCTTGTCAATTTCTGAATAGACTTTGTGTATAGGTTATACATTTCCTTTGAATTCATTTAGATCATTGTGTATAGGGTTTCCACACTCCCTATTTTATTTGCGAATGACCAAACATCAAAATTCCTACTGCGAAAATCCACCACTTCGGAAACACGTTTTTTCAAAACCGTTTTTCTAAAATGTAGCTTCTTTTGGAAACATGCTAATAAAACAACCAACAAACAAAAGCATGCAACACATTCATGGCAGAAAGGAAAAGAGTTGCATGCATTCTCATTCAGTTCAAATTCATTAATCATGCATGAATCACGCTCATCTCAGGAAAATGCATAATCACATGTTTCATTTCCAACACACCTCACACGAGCACTCATCCCATTTTTCAAGCATGCTAACATTTGTCAGATTATTCTTTCTACAGTGATGGTCGTGTTTGCAGGTGAATAACTGCCTTTGCCTATGAGTGGCGACATGATCTTCGAAGCGATAGAAAGAAATACCAGGGATTCAAGCATCTTCCCATTCTGCATACCATGTACATAGAGACCAACACCAACAAAAGAGCATAATCCAAAAAATGCATACGTCCAAATAATCCAAAAAATCATACATCCAAAAATCCAAAAAAAATCATACCTTAAAAAAATCATAGAAAATGCAGCCCATGTCATATCAGTGGGTCACCATGTGGGAGTTGTCACTCCCTAAAAGTCCCAAGATTCAGGAGCCAATCACCAACCCGACCTCACTCAAGAATTACTTCTTCGACAACAATCACCACAACTCGACCACCTTCAGAGCCAATCGTGATGGGATGAGCTTCATGAACCGCAAGCTGAATTCGGCTCAAGTGAGACTAGTCATAACCTTACCACTCATGCATTGCATCCAAAAACAAAACAAACACAAAAAAACATTCAGTCAACCATCTCAATTAATCATTTTCAAATTTCGTGCATCATATACATGGTCATTCCATATTACCATAATACATCGCATGGTAGATAATTGCATTTGCATGCTCCCATATCGAAACGACATCTTCGGGAAAATCATGAGAGATTGATTGAATAGAGTGCATGAACCACTTAACTCTCGACCCATCAATGAACATAAGGGTCCAATCAAAATCAGCACCACAAACCAAGTGAGTAGTGTGCAAAGAGCGGTATTTTCTCTTGAATTTCAAGTGAACGTTTTGGACAATCCACTGAGCGATGAGGGAAGGTAGAGAGAGCCAATTGAGGTAAAACCACGAGCGACATGTGCATTCCTTCATCACATGAAGAGACATAATTTCAAAACGAGATCAATACCGATAGCAAGATACGAATTGTGATTCATGCAAAGACCTGAGAATAGTAAGAAAACAATCATTGACTAATGAGGATGATGAGGCACTTAGGATCAAAAATCTCCACAAAACCAAAGAGCTTTAACTGCCCTCTACATAATCCCTTAGTGAGCCCCGCTAAGCCTTTCACGATAAACCTTTTTCTACGAACTCCACAGCATGCCAACTCACATACATATACTTACTCGCCCTTGCAATATAGGATTTCGAAGGAGCCGGAGCCATGGTCTCTCCCCCACCATCTTTCACAAGAACAAAAAACGAAAATGTCCAAAGAAATCAGTGAGTCAATGCAACTTCAGAGTCAAATGCTACAAAGAACATCAAAAATGTTCAAGAAGATCGATGCGTCAATGCAACTCCAAAGCTGAAAGCCAAAATACAAAGTAGAGAATGCTTGAGAAAGTCGATAAGCCTATGTGATTCCGAAAGCCAAACACAAAGAAGATCACACACATCAAAAAGGAAGGAGAAGAAAGTGAAAACCATACACCAAAAGAGGCAAGAATGAGGAAGCCAAATCCAAAGGACCAGTGATGTCCCGCAGAAATCAATAAAAGGTTATCAAAAACCCATCTAATCATTCCACCCATGGCAAAGGCGAAACACGTCTCCTATTGCACAAAAGCTCCACAACTCCCAAATAAATCCCACAGTCCCATGTGACATACATCATACCCTTCAGCCCCGTTACAACCCAATAAAGACCTCTGACTCATAAGTTAATGAGCGTTAACTGAAAGTACCAGATCTGAAACATGAATCATAAGCTTTGTACTTGTTATCAACATGTCCCATCATACCCAAGGGGCCATGAGCGAATAAGTATGACCTCACCCCGCGAGGTCTTCTGAGTGTGAGTGAATCTCCAGTCTGAGCACCAAATCATAAACAGTCTACCCCACTACAGGTGAGGAATTTGTAAGGGTCGGAAAGTCCAGAACCTCGAAAGAAATTCTAAGGAAAATACTGCTCCGAGCATTGAGAGTATCATTACACCATTAGCACACACATCTATACTCACGAGAGATTGACCCGCATCCCTCCATGAGAGGAAAGTGATTCACACATTCCAATTCAACAATCACTCAAGATTGAGCCGAAGATGTCTTATATTCGTAAACCTCATAGTAACAGAGATAGAGCCATACCTTCTCTAAAAAAAAATATATGCATCTTGCATCTCATCTAGCACTTAGTATTTGCATGCATCATAACCATTTCACCTTCAACATCCGACTGGTAAGAATTCTACCTAGTCTCGCTGAAAATTGACTTTAGTTGCCGTTGTGGAAGCATAACTTTAGATCAAAATATGTCAACTGGAGCCATCCCAGACCATTATCAAGCTACATCGAACCATCTCGGAGCCACCCTGGGCTATCCTCGAGCTACATCGAACCAAACTAAAGCCATCCGAGGTCGTACGAAGAACGATTCTGGAGCCATCCCGCATCATGCTCGAGCCTCATCAACACTATATCCATAACCAAACCGGATCCATGAGGGAGCCATCATCCGACATTGAAACCATCCTTGGAGCTACACAGCGGGCATCCTAACAGTTCAAGAACAATAAGGGAGCCACCTCAAATCCACTTCCGAGCTATTTCATCACTAAGGTCTTGCCTACAGAATATCGAACTACGTATGGTCTGATCTCAATATGGAATTGAGTACGTAGGCAGCCTGCCCAGGGTGCGACCACATTAAAGGCGAAAACTTCCCTTTTCCCCTCGGTGTCATCAAAGTGAACCAACCAAAGCATCGTCATGCTCAATCAGCACAAGGTCATCCCGGAGCCATCCATGGAAATCCTGGAACCATGTTGGGAACTCCCAACAAAATCATGCAATTGTGTTTCATCATTCACTCGTGAAAAACCATTCACTCACTACAAAGTCCACAATAATCCCGTCAAACAACAATAAATCCCTCATCGGAGCCATCAAACCACCCTGAAAAAAAAATATAAAAAAATCTCAAGGAAAATCAAAGCCCACAAACTGCCACAAAATCACCAACCATGTCAGACCCACCAACCAATTCGAGACCATTGGTCACACCGGAGCCATCAGTGCATACCGGAGCCATCAGTGCATACAGGAGCAGTCAATGCATGCTAGAGTCATCTCAAATCCTTGAAGCCATACCGGAGCCATCAGTGCATACCAGAGCCATCAGTGCATACCGGAGCCGTCAACGCATGCTAGAGCCATCTCAAATCCTTGAAGCCATGCCGGAGCCATACCGGAGTCATCCCGAAGTTTTAATGTAACTCTAGAGCCATCTGCTCATACAAAAACCTACACCCACAAACAGGGAGTTTAATTCAATTAATACATTGGTTAATCACCTCACATCACATATCATCTGCATATACCCACAAAATTTGCTCGCTATCTGACGCATCTTCACACCCGTTAGGCAGCTATTGCGCTACTAGTGCGGTCGCATTTCATTTTACACCCGCTAGACAACTATTGCGCTACTAGTGCGGTCGCATTTCATTTTACACCCGCTAGGCAGCTATTGCGCTACTAGTGCGGTCGCATTTCATTTTACACCCGCTAGACAGCTATTGCGCTACTAGTGCGGTCGCATTTCATTTTACACCCGCTAGACAGCTATTACGCTACTAGTGCGGTCGACTTTTCGTTTTACACCCGCTAGGCAGCTATTGCGCTACTAGTGCGGTCGCATTTCATTTTACACCCGCTAGACAGCTATTGCGCTACTAGTGCAGTCGACTTTTCATTTTACACCTGCTAGACAGCTATTGCGCTACTAGTGCGGTCGAATTTTTTGTTTTACACCTGCTAGACAGCTATTGCGCTACTGGTACGGTCGCCTTTCGTTTTACACCCGCTAGGCAGCTATTGAGCTACTAGTGCGGTCGCATTTCATTTTACACCCGCTAGACAGCTATTGCGCTACTAGTGCGGTCGCATTTCATTTTACACCCGCTAGACAGCTAGTGCGCTACTAGTGCGGTCGACTTTTCGTTTTACACCCGCTAGACAGCTATTGCGCTACTAGTGCGGTCGACTTTTCTTTTTACACCCGCTAGACAGCTATTGCTACTAGTGCGATCCCGTCTTTTTTCCTCCACTAGGCAGCTATTACGCTACTAGTGCGAGATCGTTCGCTTCATAACCCGCTAGGCAGCCATTACGCTACTAGTGTGGTCCCGTCTTTTTTTCCTCCACTAGGCAGCTATTACGCTACTAGTGCGAGTTCGTTTGCTTCATAACCCGCTAGGCAGCTATTACGCTACTAGTGTGGTCCCAATCATTTCCTCCACTAGGCAGCTACTACGCTACTAGTGCGGTCCCGCCTTTTTTCTCCACTAGGCAGCTATTACGCTACTAGTGCGAGATCGTTCACTTCATAACCCTCTAGGCAGCTATTACGCTACTAGTGCGGTCCCGCCGTTTTTCCTCCACTAGGCAGCTATTACGCTACTAGTGCGAGATCGTTCACTTCATAACCCTCTAGGCAGCTATTACGCTACTAGTGCAGTCCCGTCGTTTTTCCTTCACTAGGCAGCTATTACGCTACTAGCGCAAGATCGTTTCACATCCACCTACTAGGCAGCTATTACGCTACTAGTATGATACTCTTTCAAAGTATTATAGGCACGTCATAAGTCCTATAGCTAGATGTCAAGAGGTGTTGAGGCACTCCTAAGTCCTCATACTCTCAATCGCATTCTAGGCCCGTCATAAGCCCTAGGACTGGATATCAAGAGGTCCAGTTGAGGCACTCCTAAGTCCTCGTGCACCCCAAACCTATCAAATTGTCAGTATTAAAGGCTCGTCAAAAGTCCTAGAGCTAAACATCAGGGTCTAGTAGAGGCTCGTCATAAGTCCTCGAGCATCCGATTATCATGTCATTTTCCCATCGCATTCATACATCATTTCACTTGGGATCACATCCCAGTACACCACAAAACCGATAGTGAGAATTTTTGGCGCCCTCTCAACCTTGATCCAATTCTACAAAGGCTTGCAAAATTGAATCAAGGGGAGCCATCTGTAGACACCAAAAATTCTCACCCCGTAAAAAAAATTCAGACAAATAAATAAAATGAGAGGGTCATCGCCTTTCTTTTTGAAACTTATTCATGTACATACCAAAACGAAACCCTCATTTTATGACAATTTTTCTAAATCATTTTTCAAGAGATCTGTTTTCAAACCCTTCCCTTTTCATTATTTACTTATTGCACCGTTTTGTTTTTGATTTATTTTATGGTAGTTGGTTCTGTTTTATTTGCTTATTTATTTACTTATTTGTTTTGTTTTGGGTTCATGCTATTTTGTTACTTGTTTATTTTATCTCATTCCATTTTAATTATACTTTTACTCGTATATTTTTTATTAGTGGTTGTTTTTATTTTGTCTTTATCATTATCGATTTAGAATATTTTCATCATTTTATGTACATTTTCACTATGATATTCCATACTAGCATATGTTTTGTTTTGTCGCTGTTTCGATTAAACTCTCATTTCATTTTATTTTATTTTGTTGCTATTCGTACATATGTAATTCAACTTATATTGCGTTTTACTTAAACTACCATTTCACTAATATTATTTTATTATTTCATGTACTTATCATTATGTTCTTCCATTTATTTTTATGCTTTTATTACGTTTTGTATTTTATTGTTTACGTTCCATAATTTCATGATTCTTAGGAAGAAAGCAATTCATTTTGTTAGATTAAACTCTTTTGTGAAACTAGTGTTTTTAAAAGGATTATTCAGTTTGAGGTAAAGCTCTATTACTATTTTTCCCCTCACATTTGTATATTGAGTTTTGTCATTAGTGTATTTGGTTGGATGATTTTGTTTATTTTTGTTGCCTGCGGCCTGGGTTTGTTATTTCAGCACCCGAAACAGGTCCATGATCATATTACTAAACTCCAGCCCATTTGTAGACACTTTTTCCTTCTAAAAAACCCTACGTCTCACATTATAAAACATCCCAAAAAATACCCTACAGGGATGGGATCGGAGGAACCAGCCGACAGAAAGCCTAAACGGTCGTTCTTTTCTTCTACAATAAAGCTCCCTCATGCCAAACCGTTAACATGGAGCATACATCTCTGAGCCCCTTCTCATTCTCTTCTTTTCACGGTAATATGCAACCTAAACTGGCGAGGAAGATGCATCAGCTTCAGCTCCTTTACTCTCTTCATCAGTAATTTACAACCCCAACTGGCAACTAAGAGCATACATGCTCTGCGGTTCATCATTTTAACTCACAATGATGTTCAACCCAACTGGCGATGACTAAGAGCATTCATGCTCTGCGGTACCCAAATAGCGTCTAAGAGCTTACATGCTTTGTAGTTCATCTTCTTCTTCACGGTAATCTGCACCTAGTTGGCAAATGAGGAACATACTCACCACGCCTCTCTTTCATGGTCTTCCTCACGGTAATTTACAAAAACTGGCAACAAGTTTGCCTTCTTCATTCTTTCATTCACGTTAATTTCATAACCTCTCTGGCGATGTAAGGAACGTCCATCTCTTTCTCACGGTAAATTTGCAATCCAAACCGGCGAACAAGGAAAACACAGTTCTCATGCCTTTCATTTTCTTCTCAAACGTCGAACAGGGAACCTCCATCTTCATTCTTCTCTCGCGATTTACAAATCTCAGTGGTACAAGAAGCACCTGCCTCCTTCATTCCCTTCAGTATCGACAATTTTGCACATCACGGGCGAACTAGGAGCATCCGCCTTCACTTCCGGTCTGGGTTGTTTTTGTTGCCTAGTTCAAACTTTTCGAACCTTGCATCAGATCTTATCGAGATATTGGTTTCTCGAGCTCATCGACAGGATGTTTCCAGAGCTTTCAAGCGACCGCACCTATTTTCATTACTCGACTTTTCCATTCTCGGTTCATTAAGTTTGATTTTTGTATGTTCCGCGTGTTTCAATTTCGTTGGGAATTCTAACTCCAGTTTGGTTTCCTTTTCCTTCTTGTTCGCGTCAAATTTGGGCAGGAGTTTGGTTCTCTGCAGGAGTTAATGTTAGAATTCATACGGTTCTGTTTTCGGATTTACCATGCCGTCCACAGGAAAAATCACTCCTCTGCATCCGGTATTTCATCCTACTTGAATAATCTCCGATATTGCTTGGTCTAATTGTGTTCAAGTGGTTACTGTGCTCCCAAAAGAAGGCGGTTTGTCTCCCCGTTTACTTGTTTACTCACGTTTTTTTTCTTCTGGATATCAACTCCATACAAATGTTACCTCTCTGGTTCTCAGCCGCTTTAGTTTGACAATTTCTTTCTCTGTATGGTGCTTAACATAATCTCTGGTGCGCGTCAGTGGTATGTGTGCTCATGTAATGTAATTCCAGTTCACTTCTATATTGACAGCCTAGTTGCCTTTGGGAATTAAATTGTACCTTAACCTGTTCGGTATATAGTCTTATTTCTTTTGGCAGGAAATCTTCCTCATCTTCCTTGAAATATCCATTCCCTCGGTACTTCTACCTTTGTAATTCATTTACCTATTAAATTGAGTACATGTATATCATTGACGGTGCTTCTCTTTTGCTTGTTTGCCATTTCTGAATAGCTCTCTGTATAATACGATTGGTTCAACTGTTAATGGGTGATTCCTCGTTTCTCTGATATTACTTGTGCAATGAACTATCCTTTTATTTTAGGAAGCTTAATCGCTTGGTTAATTTAAAGAAGAAAACGAGCAGGATTGATGTTGCCCTCTCTGAAATCTGATTTTGATCGCAAATTTGTATAAAGGATAAACACTTCATCCGCTGACTTGGGATTGTAAAGCCATTTTCTCTCCTCTTGTCTTAATTCGATAACAAGGACTCACTAGCTCTTTAATAATGTGGAAATTGAAAAGACGTTTTAATAATTGTGGCCTTGGTTCTGAAAATAATACGACCTAGGGATGTTATCTTCACTCTCTTTCCTCAATTTCGGTTTTATCAAATAATCTACGATTGGGTTTCATAAGATCAACCTCGCAGCGGTTTAATATATATTGTTGACCAAAAACAACTTATTGTTTATGGGTGTTTGTTTACGACCTTTGTTTTCTATCTTTCTCGTAAATACTTCGACTGATTGTTTATTTTCACTTATCCTTATTGTAAGTTGGATTGCTTGTTCATACCCGCTAATTCTGTTATCTTCACATTAATTGACGTATTAGACCCATTTGGTACTGCTATTCTCTGCCTAAGTCGAAGCTTACTTCGAGTTTGATCCATTGCACACACCCTAACCTTCTTACATTTCATTACTACCTTATCCCGTATTTCTTTGTCTGTGTTCTATGACATGTACATTGTGAATTGAGGAACTGGAAACTGCTAAGACTAGGAAAGCAGCATTTTGGCTCGGACTACTTGGGTATTTCCTCAGTCTTCAGAAAACGGTTGGTGCATCTCTTTGGATCCCTATCAGCTCGAGTGAGGTGGCGTCAATATGACCCCCCATAGCGGCTTATCTTTAATTAACGATTTTTATTGGTTTTAATAATGATTTGTAATCATTTGGTCATTGTAATCTTTGATGTAAGTAGTTTTATGCTTTCATGATATCATTTCGTTTTTGTGATTTTTTAAAATCTTTCTGACTAATTGAGCATGTGCTATTTTGTATGTCTGTTGATTTTTTACATAACTTTTGTGTAAGTATCGAGCATGTGCTATTTTGTATGTCTGTCGATATTTTTCATAACTTTCGTTTGAGTTTGATGTATAGTTAGCTGAACAAGATTAGAACAGGTGGCCCTAGAATAGCCTTTAGACTTACCCACTTATTTCTGGACATATTAAGTCCAGTTTAGAAAAGCTTCTAGGTCCGGGGATGTTTCTCACTCAAACGGGCCGCAGAGTCTGGTCGATGGGGAATGCCCTTCTTTTATAAAATTTTCCACACAATCCGTAACTGTCAGAATAAAAACTCACAATCAATGATTCGTTTCAACCAATAAAAATCCAATTCAAAACCCAAAATTCAATTCAAAATCCAGCCAAAAAATTCAATTTCAAATCAATCTCTCATCGAACACTCTTCCAAATCAATCTCTCATCGAACACTCTTCCAAATCAATCTCTCTCATACTCTCATCAAACACACTGCAAAATCAATCTCTCTCATACCCTCATCAAACACACTGCAAAATCAATCTCTCTCATACCCTCATCAAACACACTTCAAAATCAATCCCTTTCATACTCGCTCATCATACACTCCAAAATCAATCCTCTCATACTCCAAAACCAGATATCCTTCATGAATTCTTCAAAATCAAAGCTTTTCGCACGCAAACATTAAATACTCTTCATACACTCATTAGACACAGGTCAACCTCACAAAGCATTTGAAATGCTTCCAAAAGTTCCAACATAAAACTTCAAACTTCTTCCAAACTCCAATTTTCTCATAGTTTCAAATCAACTTCCAACTTCAATTTCTAAGGCCCAAATCCGGCCCAAACCTTGACCAAGGCCCAATCCGGTCCAACTTTAACCCGGTCTAATTATGACCAACCTGAACTTTGACTGGGCCCAACTTTGACCAATCTGAACTTCGACTTTGACCCAACTTTGACCCGGTCCAACTTTGCCCTTGGCCCCAACTTTGACCTGGGCCCGAACTTTGACTTTGACCCGGTCCAACTTTGACCTTGGCCCGAACTTTGACTTTGACCCGGTCCAACTTTGCCCTAGGCCCCAACTTTGACCTTGACCCAACTTTGACCTGGTCCTACTTTGATCTCGACCCAAACTTTGACCAACCAAACTTTGACCAAACCTAATTTTGACACGACCCATTTTCCAACCCTAACCCAAATTCAATTCAAACCAAATTCCATTTTAAACTCCAATTCAATTCAAAATTTCAATCTCAATCTCAATTCATTCAAATTCAATTCAATTCAATTCCAAACTCATTCAAATCCAAATTCATTTCAATTCCAATACAAATCAATATTCATTCAACCCCTATTAAAACTTCAACTTCGATTCAATTTCAAATCCATTCCAATTTTCTTATACACTCTAAATGTCTCACAGACCCGAGCGTCTCACAGACTTTGTCATCCCGATGATTTGTTGTCTCACAGACCTTAGCATCTCACAGACCCGAGCGTCTCACAGACTTGAGCATCTCACAGACTTCAACATCTCAAGGTTTCAAACGTCTCACAGACCCGAGCGTCTCACAGTATAACCGTGAACTACGTAAGGTCTGATCTCAATAGGGAGTTGAGTACGTAGGCAGCCCACACAGGGTGTGACCCCATTCCAAACAAAAAACCCCTTTTCCCTTCTAAGGTGGCTCTCAAAACACTCAAACCTTCATCGGCTCCCACAAACTTCAAACCATCAGACTCAAAGTCTTGTCTATTCACTTAACCTCAAACTTTTCCCAATCCTTCATTCTATACTCATCCAAATTCAACAATTCCCCTTCTTGGCGCTAGCTTGGCAAAAAAGCTAGCCTCATCCACTCTCTTTCTCTCTTCCCGTCCTAATCCTGTCCTTGGCTTTTAAATGAATCTCTCTAAAAAGGTTTTGAAAGAAGGCAATCCCGACAATTGGAGACCGAGGTTTCCTCGAGCACCAATCCGAAGTCGTGGTCGTTGCCACTGCTGAGGGGTGTAACCCAGTGCGAACCCACATGGAATCTTTGAAATGACCAGATAATTCCTATCCATAGACAACAATCTCAGAGTCAATTAATGGTTCTTAGAACCTGATCTTCCTTCCTAGTTATCATAGGTCAAACTAGGTGGCGACTCTAGTCAATTTCCGCCCTTAGGGCATAAGTCCGCGTGGAGCCCATCGAGAGCGGGTGTAGTGCACACTTGCACTCCCCTTTATGCTTTCTGGGAAACACGGACGATTTAGTAGGTATTTGAGGGATGCCAGAATAACGGGTTTTCACCCTCCACAGATTGGCATTTTTTTGGATCTAGGCTTCTCAGTCAGACCATATTCAGATAGACCCCCCTCATACCGAAAAATCACCCTCCACACCATCATTAGAACTCATTTAAATACTCACGGTTCAATTTCAGAGGTGGTCCAGGACTTGGTTCGACCCCTAAGTCCCGGACCAATGCTAGGCAAAACTCTCGGGTCATTTTTTCCGTGTGGTCCGGAACTTTGTACTCACCCCAAGTCCCGGACCAATATGCAGTGTAACTCTCGGGGGCTTTTAATGGGGTGGTCCAGGACTTTACCCTGGACCTAAGTCCCGAACCAGTCACAAAATGTAACTCTCGGCTCATTTTAAGGTGTGTTCCGGGACTTTGTCCCAATCCTAAGTCCCGGACCATAGCAGAAATCAGTCAATTTTGACAGTTTTAATTTCTATTCCAACTCCAAATTTCACCCAAATCTTTCCCAATCTTTCCACATGCATCCAAACATGTTATAACCCCATAAACACTCATTAAACTTCCTCAAACCATTGGTAAAACTTCCACTTAAATTTTGATCAATTCTACCAATTCTCATTTCTCATTTTCTGCACTTATGGACACTAGTGCATTTCCAAAACTTCTCTTGACAGTTTACAACCTTCTCCCAACCATTTGACCATTTCAAATCCTTCCTAGTCATTTGCAATTTCATTACTCAAGTTCAAACCTTATTTTCAAAGTCTTGCACTCTAGTTCTTTTCTAGCTCTTCCAAGACATTCCTTCTCCCTTCTTGCTACAGATTTTTGTTCACCTCAATATACTCCTTCAATTAACATCCTAGGGTGTGTATTCAACTAAATTAATCCATAACAACACCTAGCTAACCCTATGTCATTCTCTACTTTTCTAGCATACCCAAATGCATTATTTTCCATTGTCTTCATCCCTAATCCAAGACATTCTCATTTCATCATCCATTCACCTAAACCAATTTCAACTAGCCAAATCAATCATGGATTCTACCAGCACACAATACTCATTCAAATCTCATCAAACACAATATAATGCACTAATCATAAATTGCTTGGCTCTTAGGCCCATAAACCACACAACAATTTACCAATGCATTAAACACAACCATAATTCTCTCTCTCATATCAACAAACCACATTTCCACACAGATTTTTGTTCATTCTTTTATTTACCCATCCCATAATTTCTAAGATAATTAGGATAGATATTAAGGTAGATGGTTTACCTTTAATTCTCAAGTTTCTCCTTTCTCTTCTTTTCTCTTCCTCCCTTCCTCTTGCTTGAAAATAGGCCAAGGGCCATGGAGTTGCCCAACTCCAAATCGATACCCCATGAGGAAATGAGACCAAGTAAAGACACTTAGAATCATTAATTACTCTAGATTACAAAGGGGTGTTTAAAGCTCAAAATTTAGGGATTTACCTTTAAACCCTAGAATTGGCTTGGGTCATGAATCAAGAGGGAGTTCCAACCACCATTTAAAAGCTTGAACCAATGCTCATACAAAGAAGGAAACAAGCACTTGAGAAGCCCAAAATCGACCAAGTCAAGGAAGGGAGGGAAAATGAGTTTTCTTTGAATTTCTTACCTTGAATCAAAGAGGATACATCCTAGCTCCATAAAATGTGGTTTTCTTCACAAATGGGACTATACCCATGGTGGTGGACTTCAAGCTTTTGAGATTTTGAAAAGAGAGAAAGATAGCCCTTGCTCCAACTAATAAAAATATGTAATTTGTTTTAGATTTGGAGCCTTGGTGTGGCTTGGGCAAGCAAAAGAAGCTCAAGCTTCCATGGGGGCAGAAGCTTGGCGCAAGGAGGAAGAAGAAGGGGAGGAAAAATCGGTAGAGAGAGGGTGAGGAAGGAAGAAACATGAGTGAGGGGGAGGAATGAAGAGATAGATATAGAGAGAGAGAGAGAGAGAGAGTGTGTGTGTCAAAAGGTAAATTTGTACCTTTTCTACTCTCCTTTTGTCTTCTTTTAGCTAATTAGCTAGCTTATTAATAAAGAGGGGAGAGTGCTGAAAACTCTAATAAAACCGGCCCCCTTATATTAATTGGGCAGGGGCATTTTCGTCTTTTCACAAGAAACGCTCGTTAAATTCCCGGTTTGACACTATTCACTAACTGGGCCCGTTTTCCGGATTTTTCTCGTTTCTTTAATTTTAATGGTTCTTAGGCTTCCATTAATTTTTAACTATAGTTATATGGTCAACTATAATTTTTACGAGTCCATTTGACCACTTAACATCGCGTTTTCTGATTTTCTCGAAAAACGTGCTTTAAAGCCTCATTTGCGTTTTAACCCACTATATGCATCCATTTTCTTCGGGAGTTATTCCCACATATTATTTAGGCATAATTAAGCCCTAGGAATCCATCTAGGACCCTATTCGAGGTCACACACCTCCTATGGTTGCGTAACGCTCATTTTTACGTTTTATGCTTTTTAAGCGTTTTCTCTTTTCTTTTGGTTTTACTTTCTCACCAATGCTCTTTAGGAACCATTAGGCCTTTAAATATCATATTAGAATCATTTAATCACCATATTTAAGTCTGGGGTATTTCAAGAATAAACTTGTATATCACAACAGATTAAATCTACAATACTCTACAACATTGAGTATGTAAAGAATGAACCAAATCCGAAGCAATAGAAAGCAACACTAACAGCACCAATAAATTGGACGAACCGAAGCTTACCTCTATTGGCAGACTCCTTGCAGCTACGGTTGGGGATTGTACGAAGAGAACGAAACTGCACGCAGATGACATCAGGCAAGGTTGAAGCACATCGATTTAGTGGACGAAAGTTAGGGCTAATTAAGATGACAGCAGGCAGGGTTGCGTTTGCTTTGACGTAGTTTAAGAGACTAATTTACTTAGAAGCTTTGTAAAAGATAGCTTCACAGTAATAAAACCCAGCCAGCAGAGGGAGCATAAAAGAGCAAGTATCGCTAACGATAGGCAAAAGATCATCACAGAGAATAGAAAAGGTTCCTCACTAACCGTGAATGGAGTAATTTAACCTCTTCGGGCAACGAGTAGAGCAATGAGTGAGTGAAGATCCCCGTCCAGTCCACAACAACACAGGATATCAGAAGAGGTGTTTGTGAATCGGCTCTGCAAGTGATGGAGTTGCAGATTGATTCTTCATCAAGCAGCAAGCCGTGGAAAGAATTCTTCAGCAACTTCCAGACCAAGTCGTAAAAGAAATAAGGAATTTGGTATTATTCAACAAACCGTGGAAAGAAACAACGAGAATTGTTCACTGGGTATTCTTCCAGAAGCGTATTGTTGAGTAAATTAGAATTGGGTATATTTCCTTTTAGCTAACCGTGAAAATAGCATCCATTTAGTTTTATCTTTTTTTCAAAAAATCTGTTATATAGATAAAAAGATGCCCAAGTTATGCTGGGTCTTTTTTTTGGGGGGGGGGGGGGCTTTTGACATCTGTTACATAAAAACAAGATGTTTAAGAAGAAGGTATATTTTTAGAATCTGGTGTTTGTTTGAACAGATGTTTAAAGTTATTGACAAAAAAATAACGCACGCGTTCTCAAGTTCCTGCTACTATTTATAATGATGGAGCATATAGTAAAAAATGTCAGATTTAATAGAAAACCTAAGACATCTGTTATATAAAACAGATGCCTAAAGGGTGATGCCCAAAACATTTTTTGTACTAGTGTCCCCTCGGAACCTTCTTTCTCTTCGGCGACCGGAGCAAGGGCTCCACCGGTAGGGACCGGGAAGTTGGCAAATCCCAAGAAGGACGGGGCGAAGCATGTATTGCCCGCAGGACGGGAGAATCTACCAAGCTCTCCATGGTATCCGGTAGCCCGGGCAAGAGCCTCAAACTCAAGACTATCGTACAGGTCTTCGTCCAAAAGTTGTTGCTTACAGGAGAAGAACTATGATACGATCCGTTGGCACTCTCCGACAAATTTTTGGCAGTGGGATGAAAGAACTTCCTTCAAGCTGGAGATAGCCCGGTCTTTCTCTTGGAGCTCTACCTGCATCCCTTTGAATTTAGCAAGTTGGCCTTCATAAGATATAGCAAGGCTGCGGTACCGGTCTCTCTCAGACTCTGAGGTAATCATAGAAGCCTTCAGGTTAGCAACCTTTTTTAGCCAAAAATCTGAATTACCGGTAGCCTCCAAAGAAGGACTTAGTCTTTCTACATGATTGGAGAAGAGTACTTAGCAAAAAATCATAGGAATATGTAACAAAAAAGGAAAAAGTACGAGGTTTATCGGTAAGCTCTTTCTCTTTTGTCTTAAGCTTCTCTTCAAGGTCTTGGATACGTAGAATCGCCTGAGCCAGCTCCTTTTCTTTCCTGTGAAGTTCGATCTTGAGATCATTATGCTTAACCTCTGCTTCTTGTAGCATTTGATGTTTTTTGTCCAGCTCTGACTCGAACGACGTCCAGAGGTCCTCAGCAGTCTTCTTTGCTTCTGTGATTTCCTCCCGGAAGACTCGCTTCTCAATGTCAAATGCAGCTTGCACTCTGTTAATAGCATCCTCTTGGGCCACAGACATCTCCTCTAGGATTTCTTCCCGAAGCACGACCTTCTCATCCTCAAACTGGGCCTAGACTCTTTCAAGCTCCGCTTATGCCTGCGCCCGCACCTCGTTGACAACCTTTTCCCGGAAGTCACGGGAGAGATCCTTCTGGAGAGCAGATTTCTCCCTTGTAAATTGGGGCTGGACTTTCCCAAGCTCCGCTTGTTACATATCCGCCTGTTTCCTTAAGGCTTTTATCCTCTCGAGTCGTGCGGATCCCATTTTCTTTTGGTGCATTGCGTTCAACTTCATAAAACGCGTTTTATATTTCTTGACGTGCATCTCGGTCGAGTTGAGGGTTTGAGTAAAGTGTTGAGACTGGGTCTCGACACACTGAGCCATCGCAATAGCCTAAAAAACACAAAAGTACGGAAGTAAGAACAAAAAGTAAGTTTGGAACTGAAGAAATGAAAAATATCAAACCAGTATCAAAGCTTGCCAGAGTCGATAGAAGGCATCTTTTTCTGATATGGAGTGGCTAACGATAGCGTCGGCCCCGCCTTCACCGATCTGAAGCTTCTCCTTCTAAGGAGTAGGAAGAGAAGAAGGAGCGAAAATACCATTGTCGCCTTTTGCAAGCTTGGTCACAGCCTTCCACAGGGTCTTGTATTTCATCCCTTCCACATGTGGAATGCGAGGTATCGGACTGCCCCAGTGATAGCACCAATCCCCTTTCACAGAGAGACCGGAGAATGATGGGTCGCATCGGGGGGAGGAGAAGAGCGGCTTTGTCTTGAGCATGCTTACTCCTTTGTTCCAAGGAAAACGGCCTAGATTGAGCAGAAGACCCGGTTCCGGCCTTGTGGCTAAGTCGATAGGGTTACTGGAAGACTCAGAAGAAGAGCTCTCTTCCGCACCTTCTTCTGCCACGCCTTTTCCCTTTCTGAGAGGGACTTTAGGACCGCTCCTCCTCTCCTAGACACCACCTTCGACTATGGAGATGTCTCCCGTAGGACGCCGAGTCCGTTCCGGCTCCAGATCTTGAGGAATGGTAGAAACAGCTATAAAGGAAAAAAGAGCGGTAAGAAACTAACGAAAACAAGCAAGAAAAGAGGAAAAAAAAGAAGACCGTAAAAGGAAATACCGGTGGAAAAAATGGAATCTGTATTTTGAGTTACCCCTTCTACACAAAATAGCTATGCAGATCAGGAAGAGGAGCGATATGGGAGTTGAATCCACATCTTTTTTGGCCCCACTTGGGCTACAGACAGGGGTAGACACAGGAAGAATACTTATTTCGGTGGAAATGATAGCAAGGGGACCGGTGGGATTAGCAACGATACCGGTAACAGTTTCTCCCCTTTTCACCCACTTGAATTTTTGTCTTTCGAACTTCTTATGCCCCTCAGGAGCTTTCCTCTTAGTACCAGTGGGACTTCAAGCTTTACCACCGGAAGGAGCGGATGATGCAGCCTTTTTCTCGTCAATAGACCGGTAGTTGACGAGTTCCTAGTTGTACCGAAGAGATAATTTATCTCCCAAAAGTGTAAAGTCTGCAGCAAACAAAGGTCAACAACCGGGACAATAAAGCATAAAGTGAGAAATAAAGTACAAAAAGGAATGTACGACCAATGTTGTTTCGGGTCCCGGCCAGACTCTTTTCAGTCAAGTAGTGGGTGATTGGGTGCAACCTCGACGAACTCAACCTCTTAAGGACACCACCTACCTCAGTTATCTCTTCTGGTGGAGGCATCAGAGCGACTAGTTGCCCTTTTACTATGTCTCTGATATGGGCAACCCCGACAAACCTACCGGACAGTGGTAAATGACAAACCAATTGGAAGACCAGCCGCCCTTCAAATTCACACGTTTAAAGAAAGTATAACCGGACGTCGCTAGAATTGATATATCCTCCTCGGTAGCGGTAGAGTTTACTTTGGTCATGAAAAAGTTCACAAACTCCCGGGCGTCCGGGGTAATTTCACCGTCAGTGTAAACAGCCAAGAAAGCGTGCAGACATCCGAGAGCATTAGGATTCAGGTAGGCGAGTGTACACCGGCGGCGCGACACAAATCCGAGAATGAATGGGTGCGGAGGAAGACATAGTCCACGGTTGAAATGTTCTTGATACAGTACAAACCCCAGCCCGAAGTGGTCGAAAGGGTGCGCTGTCAGCGCCGGAACGTAGATCTTCATTGCTAGAGGAACTTGAATGCCCTTCATCACCGCCTTCACGTCCGCGACGGTGAGTTGCAAACCCGTACCCTCACGACGAGACTCTTCACCTCCGTCTCTGATCGGATTCACGACGGCTTCTTGAACGCAATCCTTCGCATCGACGAGTACCATTGGGTTGGCTAACGCTGGGACAGAAGTAGCAGGGTTCGAAGGATCCATGAAAGGAAATGTTGAAGAAGAAAAGCGAGCAATGAAAGTTGGACCGAAAGCTTAGGGAAGAAGCGTAGAACACATAAAGCACAAATTCGAAAGTAAGAAAGCGGGAGGGAATGAGGGACGTCATGGATGGCTTTAAATAAGGTGAACGGAGGCGTGCTCCAGAAAAAACAATCATCACGCTGCAAACGTGTCAGACTAAGGTATAGATTTAGAGGACGAGGAGGCAGAACGGCTAGTAAAAGCAGGGGTTACCAGGTGACCACAGATGAGGAAGTCGAAAGACCTTTCCCCTTTAAAATTATTTCAAAAGAAAAGGTCTTGTGGGACTAGGAAGGACAGAACCAACAACAAAAGATAAAAACAAAAAACCTACAATTCAAGAAGATCTTCCCATATAACTAAGGAAAGATCTTGTGGGACTGATGAAAGATTTTTGGTCGGTGGTGAAGAGAGATAAGAACGATGAGTGAGCATTAAATGAAAGCTTCTAAACAAAAGCGTTCTTTATACTTTGACATAAAGAACGCTTCGCAAAGAAGCGTTCTTTATAGTCTATGGTCGTTATACTTTTAAAGATTGCTTCAAAATGAAGCGTTTTATATAATGTGTGGGCGGAAGTATAAAGAACGCTTCTTTAAAGAAGCATTCTTTAAAGTTCGTTAACAAAACACCCGTGCGCGGGCTCGCTCATGTAACAGTACTTTTAAGAATGATTATAAAAGAAAAACGTTGTTTTATTATTTTTTTTAAACGGTTATTATTAAAAGTGTTATTATAAGGTCACTTTTTGAAATCTTTTTTCCACTAGTGTATTCACTTTCTGATCAGCTCAATGGAAAGTGAAAGTAATCTAGGAACCGCCTAGAACAAATTTGCAAATATAACACTCATGTAAAGTGATGACAAGTGCTTCTCTTGGATATAATTCTTTCTCAAATTGCTAGTTTTCTGAACATGGAAGCGCAAAAAAATAGCTGAAAAACAACCGTGCTTCAATAAGTTTCCTCTTGAAGCCTTTGGAATGAGTTAGCTCCTGAATAATTGGACCACTAACGTTCATAGGCCTTAAACTTCGGTCTTGACTTTGTGCTCCTTCTGTTTGATCTCCACTAAGCTTATTTTGCGGACCAAGTTATCGTTAGGGCGTTCAACATCTACACCGACCAGCCACGACTTGCTCCTTAACTTTTGCTGGTGGTTATAACAACTTGAACGATGGACTCCTTCTTTAGACAATAGACTTATTCCTTAATGATGAGTTCCTTGAATGATTGACTTTTTTCTTCGAATGACAGACTCTGTTATGAGATTGTGTTTGATGTCGCAAAGACCACTTCATCCACAACAACACTCGAGGGTCTAATATACTATGATAACACGACAAAACCAAGTAAGATAAATTTTGTTGGTGCATATACATTTACTAGATATGTTTTTTTTGTAACCTTAACATGTTATAATATGATTTTGGTTATCATTCATGAGTCAGGTGATACTACACCGCTTGGTGTCATCTTCTTTGCACACCCTATCTAGAGAGATTTTATTACACACATTTTTGTATGTCATAGGCATAGATGTGACTTACAAGGCAAACATCACCAAAATGTCATTGGTTCAGTTCATTGACATGATAAGCGTTGGAAAGAACTTCAGCATCGCCTTCGCCTTCCTTGTAACGAAATCAACTGACACATACGTGTGGGCTCTTCAAAACTTAAGACTGCTTCTCGGTCCTAATAGACCTCAACATTTATCACTGCTAGATGTTTGAAACTGATGAATGTCATGTAAGAGGTATTTCTAGAATCACATAATCTTTTATGTCGGTGGCACATTAGCAGGAACATCCAGGGGAAGGATGAGAAGTACATGGGACATAAAGGCAGGGCGGCAATTGCGGTCAGAATATGGATTTCAGTTGTGTACTCAAACACAAAAGAGGAGTACAACGACCAACTAAAACTGTTCAAGGATATATACCAAAACTAATTCACGCCTTATCACATATGTGGCAGTAGTTTGAGAAAGGCACAAGGAAAGGTTTGTAGAGGCATGAGTCAAGATTGTGATGCACTTTGGGAACACAACGACAAAAAGGTACAATTAATAGTCTTATAATATGTACAACCCTTGTTTATAGATCACATGTTTACTTAAACTTGTGACAAGGTTGAGAGCCCTCATTCTGCTCTGAAGGCTAGACTGAAGAGCGCTAGACCCACTTGTGATCTTCCCAAAAATTAATGACCATATCAACACTCAAGTGAGGCAGTTGAAGAAGGACTTCAAGTGTGAACGGATGAAAAGTAAAAAGAAGCATGGAAAGGTTCTAATTGCTGATCTAATTGAGAAGGTTAGCTTCTTATGCTTGGATGAACTAGACAAGAAGCTTCGTAGACAGAAATACATTGGAACAAATAGCTCACTCTGCGGTTGTGATAATGTGACCACCCATGGAATAACATGTACATGTAGGCCAAACGACATGTTGGATAATGGTACAGTGTTCCATGAGAGATGTGCACCGTTTATGGTACACTCTAAGATGAAAGAATAATGAATATACAACACAAATGCTAGAGTACAAAGAAACAAAGCAAATCGGGTGGCAAGCTATTGCTAAGGTGACATAATCGGACGATCCGACAATGATGGCGAGATGTTATGGTTACATCCACACTTTTATTCATCCGGATCTGTCATGTGACTTAAGAGAACCTCTAGAGCAACAAGGGATTGGCAGACCTCCAGGGAAATCCAAACTGAACCATCAGGAACCTTTGGCCTAGGAACGTAACCGACCACGGGTGAGCCAATCCACAAAATCACCGTCTAATGGAAGATCCTTTAACACAGGATCATCAACTCCTAGACGCCTCATGTCTATGGATACCTTTCCATATATGGGGGGAGCTCCAACCCAACCTATTCCAGTATATCACTGGATACATTGATGTCCTTGGAGATGGTAATTGTGGGGTTCAGAGTAGTAGCTGATTATCTTTATATGAACCAGGATCAGTGGAGACAAGTACGTAAAACGATGTACATTGAAATGAAGCATACATAACCAATGAAATATTCATACCAGACCATGTTTAACCATACAAGATACTATGAGATGCTAAGGTAGATTAAGTTCATCGAAGATGGCCCAACACCCTCGAATAAGTGGATGAGTACTAAAATGAGGTTGGTAATCACGACATGATTCACCTCTATAGTAGTGTTCTACTATGCTATGTATGGGAATGCCAAAGTAGTACGTACCTCCCAATTGAAGATCACAATAACCATGGTCATCCAATATGAGACATCCACATTGAAGCTTGTCGCCATGGCCATTTTGTTAGGTTTTGTATGGTTCAAAATTCTCCACTCCCTGTATATCCTCAATGGGTTCATTACATAAATCCAAACATTGTTGCAACTTGGATTTACCCATTACAATCACGGTTAGAATGGTGGACCATAGAGATGCGGTAGAAGTTTTGACTCAAATATGGTCTTGCAATATGTTATTAACTTAGTTGTGAGCAAAAGATGTTCCCAAAAGGAGTGTTAAGGTTATTTGGGTTGTAAATTATCATTTTTTCAAGAAACAAAGGTCATCCCACCACATTTCAATGTATTTCAGATAGTTTAGTGAAATAAAAAAATTGTACGTCAGCTAGTAAAATTCACTATTAATCAACTATAAACTTCTTTATTATGCTGACTATCGGATATCATTTTCTGAAAGAAAAAGTTACAAGGGTACATCATTACATGTTTACCACATTAATATAATTTATTATAATTTTGTACTACAGTGATTAGTAAAATGTATACCGTAGTCTGCAAATAGCAAGTCCTATAAAATATGTCCAAATTAGTAATTTTCTGAATTAAGTACAACTTATGGTGTGGTAGTTTAAAATATAAGTATGGGAGCAGAAAGGTACACCCTCCAACCTGAATTCATTTTGTTCATTATTTGAACATGTCGTTTGACTTCTACATTTAACATATAAGATCAAATAATATTAAAAATTTAATTGTTACAAATGATTCCCTACATGATAATCTATATATTATAAAATTTAATTTTATAAAATTATTTTATCTTATAAACTCAATATTGAAATAAAAAAATATACCATAAAATAAACAAGACCATCAATTCAGGAAGTAGAAAATATATAAATCGCTTTTTATTTATTAAAAATTAAACACGTGCGATCTCTAAAAAGACTAGGTCGGCTGTTCAAATTTGTTCTATCTACATTTTTCATTAGTCGTATTCCTGTTCCATGTGTAGCAACAGTACGTCGATCGTGCAGCGCGCCCACTCCTGGGTATACGCGGGACATTTGATGTGGCAGTCCAGTCAGCTGCTGACTGGACTGTTTTGCTGACTGGGTTATCTTTTTATTATATTAACTTTAATTGGTTGTAACTTTTAAAATATAAGTCCAAAATAAAACAATATTATATCATTGTTCATCTAAATTCAAGCTCTTCAAAACAAGACCAAACATGAATATGTTTTGACAACTTTAAAATTTTATATTTTTTATATGTATATATCTATACATATCAACCATACTTGAGTCACCAGATACAGTTTAAAATACACTATACAACAATAATAATACACTACAAAATAATAATGCTTTATTATCTATTTTGATATTGGTATGTTAAAAAAATATATGATTCACTAGATAAGACTTAAAATACATCATATAAATAATAATAATACACCACAAAATGATAATAATAATAATGCGTTACAATAATGATCCATTATTAGTTTCAAGTTTGTTTTCTAATTCACTACATGTTATTTATGAATCACAATATCAGTTTTAATGAATCATAATATCAAAATTAATGAATCATATCTCCATTTTAGTGTATCATCGCAAATATATAAAAATAAAAAATTTAAACAATAATGCAATACAAAACAATATTTGGTATGTATGAAAATACATGATTCACCATAGAAGAATTAAATTGCACCATACAATAATAATAATAATACACTACAAAACAATAATGATTTTTTATCGCTTCCAAGTTTGTTATCTAACTCACCACTTATTAGTTAATGAATCATAATATCAATTTTAATGAATCATAATATCAAAGTTAATGAATCATGTCATCATTTTAGTGTATCAACGTAAACATATAAAAATAAAAAAATTAAACAATAATACAACATAAAACAAATTTGGTATGTACGGAAAATACATGATTCACCATATAAGGTTTAAAATACACTATATAGTAATAATAATACACTACAAAATAATAATAATTTTTTATCGGTTCCAAAGTGTGTTATCTAATTCACCATTTATTAGTTAGTAAATCATAATATCAATTTTAATGAATCATAATATCAAAATTAATGAATCATATTATCATTTTAGTGTATCATCAACATGTAAAAACAATTTTTTTAAAAGTTGTTAAAACATATCCATGACTGGTCTTGTTTTAAAGAGCTCGAATTTAGGTGAATAATGATATAAATTTTTTTTCATTTTGGATACTTATATTAAAAGTTACAACTAATTAAAGTTAAAATAGTAAAAAGACAGCCTAATCAACAAAACAATCCCTGGACTGCCAAATATGCTGTACCATGCTGGGCACGGACTGCCCGCTGCCACGAATTTGCCGTGCAGCAAAGGTTAATCCTTTTAATTTTTGCCCCTAGACCACAGACCGACCAGCCATGTTTCCGCATAGCGCATTCATAGCGAAAGGGGGGCCGATGGAGAAGGGGCAACTGGGAGGGAAGTCGGTCGCCTCTCCGCCTCCTCCGAGGAACCCCTACTCAGGAACTTCGAATAGCGATAAACCTTGCAAGATTAGAGAAGAAGGGGAAGTCACGTCTTCTTCAGAAGAAGTAATTCCATTGCTGCAGAACCCTAGCTACTTACTTCGTGTTTCTTCGTTGTGTCCCGTTCTTTTCTTTCTCATCTCTTGCTTCTTAATTTCAATTGACATAACGAATCTTGTTTCATATCGTTGATTCCTGGTTTCCATTTTTGAGAAGTTTCCGTGTAAATGTGCAATGTTAACTAGCATTTGTTTAGTGAGATGGAGTGGTAGTGTGTTTCTGGAAAAAGCCGTTGAACTCACAAAGATACCTGCTCGATAAAGTTCTCTCATCTTGGTTGGTTGGTAAATCAAACTTGGCGGCCTCGTCGTCTTATACCGTACATATAGTGATCAGACACTTGGAAACGATCTGATGCTTACATCTATGGGCAGATAAATTATTGATGCATTTGAGGAAGTTTCCGGTAGACAGCTTATCTGTCTATGTGAGGTACTAATCCTATCATGACGACGTATGATTCTTGATGTATGTATGATCCAATTTCTTTGCTTTTCTTAGAAGTTAATAGGCGGGTAGGGATTGAGCGGGTAGATGACCATCAATTAGCTATTTATCCTAAGAAACCCTATGTTTTATAGGTCCAATATCCTCATCCCTGAACAAAGCAGGTGAAACCAATCCCCTCTGATTGCTACAGAGGGCTTTTGCATCCTTGGCACATGTGAAACTAACCAATATGCCTTTTCTCACAACAATACAGGGGATGTGGTCCAGCCAAGCTGACTGAACCCTTTCAAAACTCAGGATTGATTAATTTTCTGAAATCAGTTCATGCTGTTGTGACATAAGCATTAATTATGAGCGAAGATGTTGCCTTAATTCATTGTAACCCCGATGCCACTTGCTGTATAGTTTGTGTTTTTGTGCAGTAAATCTATTGATGGTGCCACGTTAAGGTGCTGGTAAATTTCAATAAGTGTTATGACCTTGTAAATTGCAATTTTATGAATAATTAAATTTATTGTCCTATATTGGTGATGTATATTTTCTTTCAGGCTCACCCTACTAGCCCGGGTGCTCCTTCAACGGCGACCTCAATTGCAGTTACTTCGTTGGTTTCACAGACTAACACAACCACAAATGGTGATACTCATGTTAAATCAGGTATATAGTCCATTGTCATTTCTTTGCTCGCCTATTTCTCCTCACGCTGTTGGGGTTGCTGTTGGAGTTTGGAATTGGATTTTGGCTCTTGATTAAAAAATAAAAACAAAACTCCACAAATTTAAAGTGCTTATCTGATTAAACTCATCAATACCAAGGGCTAAGCTCTCTACAAATTGCGATGCTTAAACCTTGCCCATGCATTACAGCTGTGACACAAAATTCTAATATCCGTCCTTATCTCTCTATCCTCTTAATTCTGAACTTTTGGAAAGTATTACAAGTACAGCATATATAGAAAAAGAGATACACTACAAAAATGAACTGCTGTAACAGAAACAAAAGAAAGCCGCAGCCCCTCACCACATGTTTTTAGTATTTGTAGACCCTCACATATGATTAATTTTTTTTTGTTGCATATTTTAACTTTTCGTACAAATCTAGTACACTGTTAAATTAGCATAACCTAAATATAGATTATAATGTAAAGAGATCTGGCCTGTAATGTTCTCATTTAAAGATTTTTTTAACTGCTCAGTTGAACTGGTTCAGTGGCAGATTGTAGAAAGGCCACTGTTCCATACACTGTTGTTGTCCACTCTCGGCTCCTGTCCCTCTTTTTCATTCTACCTTCCATCATTTACCTTTATTTTGCACTCCCTAAACTGCCCCTAATCCTCTCACTGGCCATCATCCCCCCCCCCCCCCCCCCCCTAGCTCCCATCTCTCCCTAAATCCCGGAAAACTTATCTGGTTGTATCATTGAGTTTATTTTCTCATTGAAAGGGCCGCTATCTCATCCATTCAATGAAGACACCTCTTGAATACTTAGTATGTAGGGGCGGAGCTAGAAACTGAAGTTGGGGTTGGAGGGGATGAATAAAATCATAAATAATTAGGGGGGGGGGGTGGTTTGTTTTGTCAAAATTTATTAAAAAAAGTTTTACACTACAATTTATGTAATTTAGCAAAATTAGGGGGTGCTTTGCTCCCTCTATCCCCCCTCTGTCTCCCCCCCTGCTAGTATGGAGGTAGCTCTGTATTAAACCGACCGAACCATACTCCTGAAATTATTTTTGTGTTCCCAACTGATGTTGAGATCTAAATAGTTCATATATGCCTTGTAGGATGATATGCGATCTTATTAAGTTACAAGTTAGGTGCTCCAAGTACTACACTGTTCTGATGTCTGGGTGGTATTTAATACCATTAAGTTGTTTACAATATCCTGTTCATGTGCTAGGATATTTGTCTGCCACATTACTAGTCTTCCAGTTATTTCCAGTTACTGAGAAAGTAAAATATTATATTCTTTTTTGGGTGTTTTAGTTTTTATCAATCATCGAGTGCCTAATAATTAATTGTGCTAGGAGTGTTTTTTCAAGTCCTGTTCAGCTATTTTATATTGAATGACTACTTACTTATATCCTTGGTGTTGCATGATGTTTGTCTATTATATGTAATTTATTATGCTGCCTCCTTCCATCATTATTCCTTGTTTGGTAGTGCCAGTTTGTAGCTTCAACTTCTGGGTCACCTTTCAGTGAAAGTAATTCGATGTATTTTTTATCAAGGAATTCTTATGCCAGGTAAATGCCAGGCTGGATATGTTGATATTCAGTCTAGAGTGACAACACCACCAGTGAGACAAAAAGGCAACAGTCTGAAACGTAAATTGCCAAATAACTCCAGTAGATCTGTATGGAAGGCATCCCAAGGCAGTAATCTTATAATCAGTTTCTCAGATGACAGTGGGAGTGACTCAGAATCACACAGGCCTCAAAAAGGTCTTTCCACCAGTGGTGCCAACACAAACAGGAGCAAAAAGCACGCTCCTCCGCTAGCTATGGGATTGGAGCTTGCACAGCAGCCATTGAAAAAAGGACAAGTTTTTACGAAAAAAGTATCCATCAGTCAGGCAATTCCTTCATCATTGCCCAGATCCAGTGCCCCTAAACCAAGAACTGTGAGATCATCGTCAGTTGAACCCAGATACTGTTCAACCCATTCTACTTCTGTGGGTAAGAATTTTGCCAACCAAGATCTTGGCCATTTCAAGGTTGATTTAAGTGATAGCAAACTTCAGGACTTGCGCCAGCAAATTGCCATGCGTGAGAATGAGCTAAAGCTTAAATCTGTGCAAACTGTGCTGCATAATAAAGAGAACTATTCAGATTCTTACAGGGAATCTAGTGAGTGGAAGCATAACAGTACCTCAACTAAAATAAGACCAATTGGTTCTGATTCACGTCTTGAGCCGAATGAGCCAGTAGCAAAGAGAGTGAGGCTAGCTTCAAACAGTTCTCATCAATCATATCCGTCAGTTCAAGATGAAACTTCCTTGAAGTTCATAGTTCCATCAAGTGAGTTGGTATCAGAGAGCAAAGATAATCAAGTGGCAACTACGGTCCATCATAAGGAAAGGGAAGAATATACAGATAGCAAGCTGCTTCCAAACTCATTTGGAGTGCCTCAGCAAGCAAGACTTTGTGGATCTTCTTTGACAGCTTCAAAATCCAGGAAGGATAAATGTAAAATACTCCCCATATGTTACCACTTCAGAGGCATGGCCTTTTGGTTAAATTTGGCCTTATGGGCATGCTTTTGGATTTGCAGGTTTTACTGGCAGCTCTATTTCGTCAGATTGGATATCTACACCTGGGCCAATTTCACAAATGTCAAAGCTGTCAGCTAGTGTGTCTTCAGATAAACCTCCAGAGCCATTGGTTAGTTACCACTATGTCTTTTGGTTAATTTAGATCGGTTTTATAATCTGATAACATTTTAATCATGTAATTTTTCTCAATTTATTTTAGCATGGTTATTCTCTCAGTGCATTATTCCCAAAAGAGACTCCTTGGGTTTAGTTTCTTTTGGCCCACAATTTGCTGTTTTTCTCCAGGAAGAATTGATAGAACTGCACTACTTGTTCATTTAATTGTGCCTCATGCAACTTGGGAATAGTGTATTTTTGCTCACGGTTTCTTTTCTTCCAAAAACTTTTTATCATAATAAAAATTTTGGGAATGCTAACCCATTTTTTATCCCCCATTCTTTAATCCCACTATTCAAGTTTTGTGTGGTCCCATTCTTGTCATTCTTTTATAGTTTTTTGCTCTCATAGCACCTAAATTTTCACCAGTGGGTGATGTAATTTTTGGGGTAATCCTACATCTCACTCTGCACTGTTCCTAGGAGGTAAAATTATGGACAAAGATATTGCGAAATATAAGCTTTCAGTGAGCAATACTTCATTTCTACAAGTCTGTGATTTTGGTTGAGTGGCTAGTGTTTGGGTGCTGTTGGGTAAAGTAATTCCTGAGTGTTGAGCACAGCCAACAGAAGTGGGCAGTCTTCTTGTTTGATTTTTTTCCGACCTCAGCTCTGCTGTTGGGTCTTGTTATTGTCATTGTCTCAGCATTTCCTTTTGTACTTGGTGTATTATTTTTGGTTTTTGCTTTGACTTTGTGACAGTAAATATTCTTTCCATGATAATTGGTGGGTGTATGTATCTGTAGATAGCACACTGGATCGTCTTGACCTTTTCATTGAATCCTTTTAATTTCAGTCTGTTGGTAGGTTGGATGTAAATGAACGCTTATGTTACACTCAAAATCAAGCACAATCGGGAGATGATGCTAGTAAAAACTATGATCGACAAGCTATATTGGGGTTAAACAAATGCAAGTTAGACAGTCATTTGCAAGTGAACCCTGTTCAGGTATATGGTAGAAAATATAAGTATATGAAAGATCTATGATAGAAAGTACTTGCAACTTTGTGGGAATTCTATTGGCTAGCTTTTTTTTCCTTTTGTTGCTTTGTTTAGTTTACTTTCTTATTTTCTTTACCAAATGGAGGAAGGGTGGTGAATGGTCAGGATTTGGCGTCTCGTCCGGATCGCGATGCAACTCTGCTTTCATTAATTGAAGCTGAGGAATTGCATGACAAACAGCTGGAGGAAGCACAAGAACACAGACATAGATGTGAAAAAGAAGAGAGAAATGCACTTAGAGCTTACCGGAAGGCCCAAAGAGCATTGGCAAAGGCTAATGCTCAATGCTCTAATTTGTATCTCATGAGAGAACTGTTTTCAGCTCGTGTTCGCTCTTTTATGATGGATGATTCTAATCTGTTGTCTTCAAACCAGCATGAGCAATTTGGTTCTAGATGGAATTTTTCTTGTAGTGTCTCGGGAGACGACACTGATCCATGTACAGCATTAGTTGACGAGATGCACACTGCTCTTGATGCTGGTAACCAAATTTGCTATAACTCACATGTTCAAAGCGCAGAAGCTGAGACGCAGAACAGAAACTCTCCTAATGACCGACTTAATGTGGGTTCAGAACCAGTCAGTGAACCTGATTCCAGTACTTCAGAGCTTCTCCCTCAGAAAGATAAAGAAGCTCTTTATGCACTCTCCCCCTCTAATGATCCAAATGTGTCTTCAGATGAATATGAGCAGGTGTCCCTGCAGGAACAACAATCTGGTGATTCTAGCATGAAGTTCCAGAAAGACAAGAGTCAACAGAGAAAAACTGAAAGTATGATTGACAACTCAGCTCCTACGGTCTCGGTCAGCAGTCTTGAAGAATCTATGAAACGTGAGGCCCAGTTGAGATCAGAATTGTTTTCCAGACTTCGAAAGCCTACATCCTTGACAAAAAGTAGTTTGAGTGGGATCAGTGGAAATAAGATTGAAAAGGTTGTTGAGGTTGATGCCATGAGTGGGAGGCAGAAAATATTAAGTCCTACTTCCATGAATGAACACCTTGATTACTGTGTTGGTTCAGCTAGAGATCATATTATGGGTCTTGAAAAAGATGAGGGTGACTATAGTAATATAAGAACGCGGTTCTTAGTGGACAATGCTCTGCTCTCCAACCAAAGGCAGAACTGCATTTCTGATTTAGGAGGTAAGGTCTACGCACAACTTATCCTTGACATGTCTCTGTTTTACGATTAGTGCTTATTCTATGCTGCTGGATATTTCGTAGATGGATTAGGTAGCTTTGATTTATTGTGGACATGTCTCGGTTATTGTGAGTGCTTATACTATCCACTGATATGTTCTCACATAGTCCTCTGCTGTTGTTGCGAAATCCGAAGATTATGTGTTTATTAGAAGAATGAAGAAGATGATAAGTGAAGCTAGCGTAGGTTTGCATCCACTTAGAGGATTCTTCATCTCTTCTTACACTTCTTGCAAGGTCATGTGTTTTCTTCCTCTTTTAATGTCTTGATCATAGAGCTTCTTGTCAATGTTAATCATGGAATAGGTATATCTTCCTTATGCAAATATCCTCGTTTACATAGGTGGCTGTGTTAGTGTGCACATTGTTCATAGTGTTTGTATTGTGGGTTCCTCTTCCTATATACCGGAACACCTGAGGCTCTAAACTATAAACCATCTGTATTTTTCGAAAGCTAGTTGGCAGGGAGAGGGGTGGTAGTCTCATGTATACTGGAAAACATCCGAGGTTCTAAACTATAAAATGGCTGTATTATGCTAAAGCTAGTGTGCTATCTCCATCAGAAGATTTGAGATTTTTTTCCCCTCGGCAGTTCAATCATTAAAGGCTTGTATTTTCTACTTGAATGTCTTAAATAAATCCTTATAGGCTTTGCTGACAACTGTACATGCGCTATCACTTCAGGTTCTGAGGCACCCTGTCGAAGGTTGTCTAAAATTCAACAAGTTGACCAGAATTCCATGTCTCATTTGACAGATGTTACAGCTAATTTAGAGGATTGCAGATCGCAATCAACAGGAGGCAGTAAATTTCTATTACAGCAACTATCTTCAGAAGCGTGCTTCATCAGATGAATTTTCATGTCCCAAGATAATGAATCCTGTACTGAATTTGAATGACAGCACTTCTTATAGGAGACTCAAGGATGTGACACTGTGTGGTGAGACTCTGGGGGATTGGTTAATAGGTGGGATTGACTCTTACTCCTGCAATTCTGTAATTGATCCATTATGGCCCTTGTGCATGCATGAGCTTCGAGGTAAATGCAATGATGAAGAGTGCCCTTATCAGCATACAAGAGACTGCTCCAGCATGAACATTCAACAGCATCAAGGTACAATTGGTTTTCGTGTACTTCTACCAAAACTTGACTTTCTGTTCCGGCCTTTGCAAAGTCATCTTCATGTGCAGGTTCTCAAGCTGGTTTGTCCATCGGCGAGAAGCTGAAGGGTGGAAGATGTGTTTCTCTCATCTCAACTCCACCTGCCTATCTAGTGTGCTTTAATGGTCCTGAATTTGATTCTCGCCATTGTGATCCTCTACTTAGTCAGACATTTCTATCATGTGGCACAGAGACCTTCAGCATCTCCCTGGCAGTTTCAATTTCTCTGCCAAGAAACCTTTATTCTGATGAGCCATGTCTGCATGGTAATCATGGATCTGTTGAGGCTCATACATCCTACCGAAAGTCACTCTACATTCAGAAGAGATGTGATTCAATGGTTCGCACATAACTTCACTAATTTTATTGCACTTAACTGCGATTAAGTTGTCCATTTTTTTATCCCAATGATCACCTCACATTATTCAATAGTGTTTCGCATCCTAGTTTTACGTTAGAGGATTGTATTATTTCATGTTTATACTCCCAACAGAAGTTGTAGACCCTCGGTATTTAAACAACTTTCTTTCCTATGGTCTTACAGTATAAATGCTTAGGGTATTTGTTCAAAGCTTTCATGTGATTTATATTGGTGACTCCATGCACATGGTAGCCATATTTCTGTCATCTTCTATTGTTCGAGCTTGGTAGCTGATGGGTCCTGAGGTTTTAAGATAATCAGGCTATAGTTCTGTTTGGTTCTAGTTTCTCATGTGGAGGCTTTAACTGCATTTGACAAATGTTTGTTCTTTCATTTTTGTTGCTGACTCTGCTGCAGACCGGTCTGGATGATAACATTCAAATCCTTGAAACAGCTCTTACAATGGTTGATAGCTCTGAGGATAAGATAAAGGTAATGTATGACATCGGCCCACTTTGAATGTTAATCTTGTTGACTGACCATTTCCAGCTATTTTCTGCTAAATCATTGGAAATTTGGTGCTTTTGGATGGCTGATTATCTGGGAAATAGTTGTTCTTTAATCCAGCCATAGCTCTTGGGTTATCAATGATGTTCTAAGACGGCATTTATTGCCCCAACATTTTGATGTAGTTTCGATGCCACCGTTTGCTTTTCTAATTTTTTTGCTGACCATGGTGTATGCAGCAGTCTCTTTCCATGCTAACCCAAGCTCTTGAAGATGATCCAACTTGTCCACATATCTGGGTTGTTTATCTGCTTATTTACTACAGTGACAAGAACAAAGCTGAGAATGAAGACTTCTTTTCTTCTGCAGTAAGCTTCCTGACTTTGACCTTGCTTTTGATGATAAGGGTGATGAATTATCATTCTTTTGCTTGACTGTATTAGCATTAAGCATACAAATGAGTGAAGTCTAGCTTTTGATTGTGATGGAACTCGATGAAACAGCAAAACATCATATATGATATAGATAGTAGAGTTCAACCGGTTGCACCAAAAAGGAATGGAATAGCAAACGGGGGGGGGGGGGGGGGTGGGGTTGGATAATCAGGGCAAGCCCTTTTCAATAAGGGGAAATCTGGCTAAGCCTGTCAATCCTCTCAGTGGTCAAAATGATGTCTAATGTAGATGCCCTCCACAGGGTTATGTGCAATTCCTTTTATAGCTAAGCTCGCAACAACTATGACTTAAACACACACGCAATAGAAAAGGACATAAAGTAAAACATGACAATATCAAGCATTTCCTTCATTACCAAGCTGATCTGGTCCCACTCCCTTTTGTGAAAATAGGCTTGACCAAGGTGCCTCCGCATAATTGCTGGGTTTCCATATTCTCACTCCCATTGAACTGCTACCTTGTCTTCAAGGTGAACTCCTGAAATTGGGATTGAATGGTAGACCTGAAATCCTAAGAATCTTCATAAGCCGGACAGATTGTCTGTCGTACCAGAACTTCCATCTCTGTCCTCGCTGGTGAACTCTCTGTTTATTAACCGGTGTCATTGTCAACGTGAGCTCTTCTGTCTGCTCAGTGAGGAAGTTTGTCTCATTGGCTGATGTTGCCCCTGCTTCTCAGCTGTGACAATGTAAGATGTGTGGATTCTTGCCTCCAGATGTAGTTTTAGTCTTTATGCCACCACCTATCAATACTTGTGACCTAATTTCGCTGCTCTTCCATCAATTGCAGCCTGTACATTCTCAAGTGGAGATACACCTATCCCCTCATGCTTTCCCATTAAAAAGCGATAGTGATGTGGAGGAATCCAGAATGCCCATGTAGCAGTGAAATGTGGAGCGCGTAGAGAAAGGATGGCATGTATACCTGGCAATTTGGGTTGATGGGTCGGGTTGATATCAACCCTAACCTAACCCATTTAAAATATCATTAACCCAACCCAAAAATAAGTGGGTAAAAAAATCATGACCCTAACCCTACCCATTTAAAATCCTTAAACTCTAACCTAACCCGCCCAACCCATTTTTTAATTAAACAATACCCTATATTACTTAACACAGTCCTAAATGTCTCATTAAATGAGATTAAACTGTATACATTTAGTACAATAACTACTTTGATAGACCACTTTTCAAAGTACACAAGTTACTTTTAACAACCTCTGGATAGCATTACATAATATATTTTATTGATATAATCACATCCTCTGGATAGCATTTGAAAGACCACTTTTCAAATACAGTAGCTATTCTAAAATCTTAATAGACATAAAAAACTATACTTATCCTACTATAATATTGTTCACAAAAAATATATATCTCTTACTTTGTTCACCCTTCTATATCATCAAAGATACCGGTTGTGTTGTATCATTTACAAAAAGTCAAAAACAGATATCATTCACGAAAACATCCTGGAGTAGTAGTTATCTTCACATCTGCAACTGCTGGTGAAGTCAAACTAAACAAATAAGATGTGAAGTCAAAACTCTAAAAATAATTGTTAATATGCAGAGCTGGTTGGGCCGTTTGTTTGATTAACATAATGAAGTGTATGATATTTTTAAAGGTTGGATAGTCCAATCGGACTTAGGCTGATTGGTAAAATATTTTCCGCTCAAGGCTAATGCATAGTTTGGTCTGAAAATAATATATATATATTTTTAATATTAATAAATATATTTTCGGGTATGAATCTCTACCCTAACCCAACCCATAAAATTAGCTTATTATACCCTAATCCAACCCAAAAAATAAATGGGTCAATAATTAAGACCCTAACCTTCAAAATTCTGGGTTGGGTTTCAGGTTGGGTCAAAATTGCCAGGTCTAAATGGCATGGGACTAGGGTTGCTGGGCAGCACTTATTGCTCATGATAGGACATCCGCCTGCTGATCAGCTTGAATGCCTACTGCTCCTGCTGGTTAATAGGCTGTTGATGGATGATCTTCAGTCTCGCGTCAGACTTGATGTCTCAATCTAGTTGCTCCTATCCTTCAAATTCTACCACGTTAAGGGCTCAGAGTTGGTGTGGGCTGTTCTCAATCCCTGACAGGGTATCGATGGTCTTATTTTCTCTCCTGGGTCTACTGGATTATGAAGTCAAATCCGATCTTTTTTAGCGTCCACTTGTGTTGTCTCCCAGTCAACAAACACTGCCCCCTCAAGTGCTTCAACCTGCAGTGATCTGTTTGGATGAAAAAATGCCAGCCTAGAAGATGATGACATCGTTTGTGGACCGTAAAAATGACTATGAGTTCCTTTTCATACAGGGCTTTGAGCTGTCCACATGGTGCCAACGCTTGACCCCAATACACAATTGGTCTCCCCCCTTGAATCAGGACTTGTTTGAATTTGCAACCTGAGGTGTTGGTCTCACAGATGCCTAGTTGAAGTTGGGAATGGCTAAGACCAGAACTGATGACATCTTCTTCTTGAGCTCTTCAAAGGTGTTTTTGGTTGCTTCTGCTCAGATGAATCCTTTTTTTAAGCAGCACTGTCAGTGGGGAGGCTATCACACTGTATAGTGCACGAATTTCCTATAGTAGCCTGTGAATCCAAGGAAACACCAAAGTCGCGGACAATACTTTTGGGTGCTGGCTACTCTATTATGCACCTTATCTTATTTGGATTGACGGAAGCACCTTGAGTTGAGATAAGGTGCCCTAGATACTCCTGTTGGTTCTCCGCTACTTTACACTTCATGTTTGGTACATGCTGATGTTCTGTTTGCAGTTCAAGCACTACCTATAGGTGATGATAATGTTCCTCCATACAGTGACTAGACATCATAATATCATAAAATACATACTGACAAAAAATGCAGGTAGAGTTTGAATACCTCACTCATGGCTGCCTGGAATGTTGTGGGAGCGTGTAGAGACCGATTGGTCTCGAAGGAACTCGTAGTGCCCCTCATGAGTTATAAAGGCCATCTTTCTCGCATATTCTTGACAAACCCTGATTTAGTGATAGCCCATTTTCAAATTGAGCTTGTAAAAGACAGCTTCCCTATGTAGCTCGTCCATCAGTTTTGTCAATGACATGAATTGAAAGCTTTTCTGCAATGGTGAACTCGTTGAGCGCTCGAGAGTCAACGTAGAAACAATATTTCCATTTGTTCTCTTCATCAAACCATTGGAACTACCAGGCTGATGTATGGGTTGTTGCTAGGGAGAATTAGAGCGGTTCGTAACACCTCCTTCACAATTCATTTTGTCTCCTCTTTCTAATAGTCTAGATAGTGGTAGGGGCGAATGTTTGGAGACGTGAATCTTGCCTTAAGGGAGAACAAATTGTTGATTGAATTGAAGTGGGGAGAAACTCTGGTAACGTCCTCATAGGATTGAACAATTGATCAATGAATATGTCCCTGTTGATTAGCCCCTTACTGTAAAAACCCATCAATAGTCTACCACCTTCCTCGTGGTTTGTCTGCATTCCACCAAGGTACATTTTCTACAAATTCCTCTCCGATGCAGTCTCTATTGCCCACCATTACCCTAAACGACACCGTGTCCTAAACCTCCAACCTTAGGTCCTTAATCGCCATTAAGGAAGTTTAGGGCGGCCCACTTTAAAGCAGTATTGGCACCTCTTTCTCACATATTAGCTCATATAGTTTCTTGTCCCACTTAGACACAACACCAAATATTGAAAGCTGGCTCAACTATATTTGTCCTGTTCTGTTGGAGTACGGCTAGATCAGGCTCCTCCAAGGTCAAAAGTTACCAAAATCTGATGTATAATCTGGGGGATAAAATGAATGCCTTTTTTATGGTCAAGTGGTATGGACAAACATTTAATAAACGCGCCTACAGACACCAGTCAGAAGAAACACTTTGCTGACAACATCATTGGTATATGTGAGTGGCATTGGGCATGAACCCAATAAGTATTTTAACAACAAAATGCCTTCCGTGGGGCGGCCAACCACCCGCAGGCTGAGAGCACTTGGGACTTACCGTCCTGATGGTGTAGTGAACCCTTCTAACAACCAGGCTAACCACTCAACCAACTAACAGGGTCAAAGTGGATCATTTTACTCCCCATTAGACAAGCTTGCAAATGACTCACATTCCTGTGGCCAAGTTATCCTTATACTTCTAACCAGACTCCATTTAACTTCATAACGGAAACACATGCCCAATACCTTATGCCTCTGCTGCTCCATATTTTGGGCCAGTGAGCTCACATTCATCGATAACCAGGATACCATTGATGAGGAAGGTTTAGCGAATCTTTGTTGGGGCACAATAGAACTTGTGCTATTCCATGTCATAGTTTCTAATCTCTTGCTGGCTGGCAGTGGTGGACCCGAAGAGGTCCAGTGAACCCCGTGTTGAGCAAACATCTCTTTACATGAGTTTTATAGTATAAGCTTTTTGAGTATCCGGACCCATAATTTATGTAGAGACTAATTTATACAATGAATTTTATAAAATGGTTAAGATCTTGTGAGTTCCAAAATCTCATATGTAGCTTTTGAAAACTAAAGTGTACTTATTATTGGTCACTGTACATAATTAAATTTCCTTCTAATGAAAAATGACCCCATTATTTCAAAGCATTGGGTCCGCCATTGTTCGCTGCTGCTGGTCTTTGAACTTGTGCTGGTGTTGTACAGAGTCGTCTGTTAGTCTACAATTATCGTTTTCAATCTTGTACCAGGATATTCTCTCCCCTGCCATGGTCTTTTCCTCCACATCCTGGGAAACTTTTTGTCATGTCGAGTAAGTTCGATGGCCTGAACAGCATCTCTCCCACAGGTTCTGCATCATTCCTCCCCTGAAATGCTTATCAACACATTGTTGGAGAGTTTCAATCTGGTGCCGTCCCTCAAATTTTTACCGGAACGCCATCTGTGTCTCTTTTGCCTGAGCGCCATCAACTCGTCCATCTAGCCTGCCCTGCTGCGCCATGCTGAATTGGAGAATTTACGTTTCATGGAAACCATCCCACCCGGCAAGCCTACATGGTCTTCCAAACACGTATACCTATGAAGTGCCTCTCCTTCCATACAAACCATTGCTGCAATGACCTTATCCTCATCGTGGATCCTACAGGCCAGGAAATAAAGATCCACATGGCCCAACCACCCACGAGAATTGTTGCCATCAAAGGCAGGCATCTCTAGCTTCCTCACCTGGATCCTTTGATCATCACTGCCACCATTTGAACGCCACCAAGACCCACCGGAAACCCCTGATTAACCCTACCGGAGTGACTCTCACACTCAAATCCATCATTTTGACTAGCGCTAGTAAATCCTGCTTTATCGTGTCAACTGTCGTTTGAACGGTCAGTCACCAACCTCACAGAGAGACCTTGTTGATCTTTTTCCAGATTTCTAGTCAACAGCTAGGAGTGGATTACACCAAAACAGCAATGGAAATATGGAATAGTAATAGAGGGGAGAATAGTGTAATAGTTAATCAGGGCTAGCCCTGCCAAATGGGAAAGCCTGGCATTTCACAAATAGCCAAAATAATGTCTAAGTTATGTGCATTTTCTTTTTATAGCTAAGCACTCAGCAGCTACTATGCAAACATAGGGCACGGTAAACACATACATCCCCTCCGCTATCAGATTATGCTATAGCTTTTATATCAGCGTACTGAAAGAATAGGGAATTTTAATATGTATAGTGTCCCTGAATTTCCTTTTGCAGTTAATAAAACACTTGGGGGGGGGGGGGGGGAGGCGGAATGTGTTTGAGTTTGACCAATTAGTGTAACTTTCCTTTTGTTTCATTTTCCATGGTGCTCATTTTCTTAGGCCACAACTTGTCAAAATTTGTTTACCCCTCAACTTTGTTCTAATTTTTTTACCCCATAACTTGTTCTACTCCAGGTGAAGCACAATGAAGCCTCATATGTGCTCTGGCTGTTATACATCAACAGCCGTAGACATCTGAAGGATCAGTTGGCTGCTTACAAGAGATCAATATCTAGTTTGTGTCACGCATCATCTTCCGAAGATATTGGGCGTCACAGTGCTTTCATTTTGGATCTATTTCTTCAGATGTTACATTCCTACACCATTTCTGGAAATGCTGGGCAAGCAATCAAGAGAATTTCTGGGTTAATCATGGATGAAAAAGATCCCGATTCTGTTTTACTTTCCGATGTTCTTGAATGCTTATTAATATCTGACAAGTATGTTCTCTGGGTTAGTTGTTTGCACGTGGTCATATACGGGAAACTGCCTGATGTAGTGGTGCAGTTGTTTGAGTTTGAGAAGGACATCATCCTTATAGATTGGCCATGCGTAAAATTAGAGGAAGAACAGAAGGAGCTTGTATATAAGCTGATAGATAGGGCTTTACTTTCTGTATCTCCCGCAGATCTTGCATCTCTTGATGATAAAAAAAATGCTGTGGAGGCAGCTCAACGTTTTGCCCTAAGTCATATCAAGCTTGTCGAAGCCATTGGTGGTTTAGAAAGCTCTAAGAAACTACTGGAGAAGTATACTAACCAATACCCTTCTTGTTTGAAGCTTGTTTTGCTTTTAGCACGTCTTCGCTGTGACGATGATGGCGGTCAGAGGAACTTTTCTGGGTTTGAAGAAGCTCTGACAAATTGGCCCAAGGAAGTACCTGGAATTCAGTGCATCTGGAATCAGTATGTTGAATATGTCCTTAGGACTGGGGGGGACGATGCAGCAAAAGATGTTCTGGTTCGTTGGTCTGATTGTGTTGCTAAGGATCTCTCGATAGTGAATGTATTTGCAGAGGATACGAATGATGGTGAAAGGAATGGTCATCTAGACACAAGATTAGTGCTGAGTTTGTACGCGTCTGGATCAAGAGCCAGTAAAATCGATCTCATCTATGGACTGCTCAATCTGTCTTTGTATAGGCTGATGCAAGATGATGTGGTCGGAGCACAGGCTGCAATTGTAGAGGCTACAAAACCCGGTGAAGGTGAGGATTTGATCCACTGTATCAGGGAGCACGCTGTATTCATGCTGAACTACGGAACTCAAGTTGGGAGCGTGGTTGCAACCAGTAAAATAATGGACCTCCTGAGAGGATGTATGGACTCTGTTCATTTACCATTCAAGGAGCCATTAAGCAGGAAATTTATTCAGCAAATCCAGAAGCCTAGAGTGAGACAACTTGTTGAGGGAATTCTCAGCCCCCTTTTACCTGACTTCTCAGTACCGAACGTGATCCTTGAAAGCTGGTTTGGTCCATCTCTCTTGCCCCAGAAATGTGAAAGAACAAAAGACATGGTCGATTTGGTGGAAAGTGTTTTGGATATATCACCTGCCAACTACCCACTAGCTATCTCAGCTTGTAAGATTCTTCTCCAACAACCTGAAGTTGATGGTGTCAGCACTTCCTTCTGGGCAAGCTTAATTCTTGTCAGTACCATTTTTCGTTGTGTTCCTGTTCCACCAGAATATGTATGGGTGGAGGCTTCGGGATTGCTGGGCATGCTGAAGGGTGCTGATGAAGCGGCTCGGGAACGTTTTTATCAAAAAGCCTTGTCAGTGTACCCGTTCTCATGGGAGCTATGGAAATCATATGTCAGCTCCTTGGATGATGAAAGCCGGACAAACGTAGTAGAAACAGCCAGAGAGAAGGGGATCGAACTTTGAACCACAATTTACAGCTTTACAGGTTAGGTTTACAATACTTTCGAGAAATTAGAGTAATTCAGTAGACCACACAATAGTAACCCTACCTGGGTTTCTGTGGTGTACAGATAAATGTTGCAGGTCCTTTTTTGTCAGATAAGTTGTGAATATACTATATAGATACAACTAAAATGAGTCGTTAGAAAAAAACTCTCCGAGTTTCAAATTTTGCAGCCTGACAATGTGCTTGGAGCCACTTCAGGTGTATTGTTTTAGTTTTTTTTTCCTTTTCTTGTTTTGTTTTTATCTAAATCTGAAATATTGATTCATAAGGTAAACATAGTTATAAGATAAACATACATGGTTATGTAAAAGGTGTATATAAAGCTAATCCTAAACATAAGACTACGAAAAAAGATACTAAGGCAATGTTTGGTTAGAGGGGAAATAGCGGGGAGGGGAAAAAAATAAGTATTCTGCTCCCTTTCCTGCGTTTGTTAAAGCTGGAAATACAATATGTATGGGAATTCATTCCCCCGGGTTAGGTTGATTTTCATTTCCGCATAAAAGGTAAGGTACGGGAACGGGAGACAGCTCGATCGATTGAATTTTTTTTTTTAATTTATATATATATATATATTGTACGTTTTCACTACATATACTCTCTCCGTCCCACCTTGACCGTTCTATTTACTATTTGGACATGTCGTTTGACTGATAAATTAATTTTGAAAATTTAAGTTTTACATATGATTCCTTACATGATAAACTATATAATATAAAATTTAGTTTTATAAAATTATTTTACATTATATGTTTAATATTGAGATGGAAAAACGTGTCAAAAAACAAACAGGACACTTATGACGGGACGGAGGTAGTAGTATATTAAAATTCAAATCCTATTCTTCAGTTTTTGAAAATTTAGATATAAGTACCATTCTTCTCAAATGATATCTTGAGTTTAATATAATGTTTATTTATTTTTAGTGAAGTGCATTTGATTTTTGCAACATGTGTTAAACAAATGATACAACAATTTATTCTACTAATTATTAACATATACATATAAGTGTATAATAGAAGCTACAAATTTAAATAAAATATACATAAAATAATGTGATCTTTTGTGAATTAAAAATATTAATATGGTTATGTTTATTAACAATTTAGGGTATTTTAGTGGTATATGATGAATTAAAATTATTTTTTGCATTATCAAAAATACTTTTTAAAAAATTGTGGTATTTCATAAATTAATAATTTTTTAATTGCATTCCATGAATTTTTACATAAATAATTGAATAAAACAAACACATTAATTCTATTTCAAAACTAAACAGTAATTCCGTATATATTCTCATACATAACCAAACAATATAAATATTTTCCATATCCTTTCCTATTCTCCTTATTTTCCCATTCCCTTTCCCGTTTCCCTGTAAAATCCAAACGGTGCCTAAGATTATATTGCATCTATGAAACACCGAAGGCGATTCCATAAATGAACTTTTACACCTACTGTGGCAATCAATGTGTTAAGCATTTGTTGGTTAATTCTTTTGGAAAATTTATGAAATGTTATTAAATCTTTGTTTAATATTAGATTGTTGTTTGTAGTCTATTAATTATTACTTGTAGTCACTTAAATTAATAAAAAAAGGACAGAACAACAGATTAAAAGCTTTGTAATTTTTTTCTGAAATACTATTGTGATTCATCCATTCATAAAACAAACAGGGTACCGCCAAGGGCTACATGATAAACATCCAGGGCTGGAATGGAGTAGTATGTATGAAATACCCTGAACTTAAATATGATGATTAAATTATTTTGGTATGGTATTTAAGGGTCTAATAGTGCCTCAGTAATTTTGGTAAGGAAAATAAATCCAAAAGAAATAAAGAAACGCTTTAAAAAGTGAAAAACGCTAAATAAGCGTTAAATAACCATAGGAGGTATGAGACCTCGGTTAGCGTATTATGTGGATTCCTAGGGCTTAATAAGACCAAAATAATATATGGGAACAACTCCCGAAGAAAACGGATCCAAATAATATATTAAAACGCTAATAGAGTTTTAGTGCATGTTTTTCGAGAAAACCCGAAAACGTGATCCTAAGTGGTCAAACGAACCCGTAAAGATTATAAATTATTAAATAACAATAATTAAGCATTAATGGAGGCTTAATGACCAATAAAAATAAAGAAACGAGAAAAATTCTGGAAACGGGTCGGTTCGTGAATAGTACCGAAACCGGGTAAAATAACGAGTGTTTTATGTAAAAGACGAAAAACGCTCCAACTAGTAAAACATGTGAGGGCCGGTTTTAGGGATTAATTAAACCCTCTCTCTCACACACACAACTAGCAAATAAGTAAATCAAAAAGTAAAAAGTAGAAAAAGTACAAAAGTAAAATAACACTCTCTCACCTCTCATTCTCACTTTCCCTCTTCTCTCTCCCACTTCTGTTTCTCTCACCGTCTCCTTCCTCCCTTCTCTGATTTGGGCGATTTTGGAGTTCTGCAACCAGTTCCCATGGCAGCCCCCCTTCATCTCCATGCTCAAGCCATTTTAGAGCTCCAAATGAGAAACCAAACACATATTCTTCTTCCCCTCTTCAAGCTCCACACTTCTCTCTTTTCAAAATTCGAAAAGGATGAGTTTCATTTTCGTGGGTTTTGGCCATTTGAAGAGAAAAGGTAAAAAGTTCCAAAGAAAATTCATTTTTCTTCACCTCTCTCTTGACCGATTTTTGCTCCTTGTAACACCTTGTTTTCTTCTTGCTTTGGAGCATGGTTTCAACCCTCCAATGGTGGAGTAATCCCCTTCTTGATTCACGGGTGAGAACCCCTCTCAAAAATCTCCAAAGGTAAAACCCTAACTTGTGCTCTAAGCCCTTTTTATTGAATTAGAATTCTCTAAGGGTTTAGAAGAATAATTAAAATGCATTTTTGTGTTTCTTGGGTGTTGGGATGGAGTTTGACAACTCCATTCCCATTTGACCGATTTGTGCAAGAAAGAGAGGAGGAGAAATGGAAAAGAAAGGAAGAAATTATAAGCTCAAGGTAAGAGCTCCTTCCTAATGATAAATTATAATGCATTAGAGTAATGGGAATGGGTAAACTAATTAATGAACCAAAAATATTGTAGTGGTATTGTAGTTGTGGAAGTTTGAGAATTTATGAGTAAGCATGTGTATTGTAAGCCTTGGAGCCAATTGTAATGTGTATGTGTATTGGTATTGTTGTTTGATGGAAGTATTGGAATATTGGGATTGCCTTGTGTGCTGGTATGACCCTTGTATGGGTGTGGCTAGATTAGGAATGAAATTGATGGAAAAATGTGTATGTGGCTAAGTAAGGAAAGTAGGTGAGCTATGGCAAAATTTTAGTAGAAATTATGCATTAAGAATGACTTGGTGAATGGGAGAACCAAGGTGTGTATTGGGATTTAGTAGAGATGATTTAGTAACTAAGGAGTAGTAGTTGTGGAAAGAGGATTGATAAGTGAGAAATACATAGACATTTAAGGGTTTAATTTACCTTGTACTTACTTACTTTCAGGATAATATTACTCACTTATCGTATGTTTTTCCTCTAGTTATGTTTTATTGATTATCTCACAAATTTATTGGTTAAACATGAGGAAAACCAAGCTAGGAGCAAAGTACATGAAGAGACGAACGCGTAGGCGAAAACGGGGATCAAATCGGAGCTAAAACGAATATTTTAGAGGCAAAAGACCCTTGGTCCGGACCAGTGTCCGGATCAGCTGGTCCGGACCAATACATTCCAGCGCAGAACCGTACAAAAATCGACATGGTCCGGACCAGTGTCCGGATCAACTGGTCCGGACCAACATGCCAGCGCGCCAGAAGAAGGAAATCGACATGGTCCGGACCACACTGGTTTGGACGGTGGTCCGGACATGTCTAAATTGACAGCGTACAGAGCATGTCGATGGGTGTGAATTGGTATAATAATATATTTACCAATTCACACCGACACCTCCTTCAATTCTACCCCATTTTCACTATAAATACACCTCCAAACCTCCATTAAATGATATTGATTCCACCCCAAAAACTCATGCCATTTTTCCTCCATAAAATCTCCATTTTCTCTCCAAAAATCATACATCTCACCTACATAATCTCCACATGAATCCTCACTTCATCTCATCCCATAAAACCATTCCAAGAGTTCTTCCTTTTCTTAATTCTACTCAGTTTTAATGTCTATCGTACTTACGATGTTTGTTTTTATAATTATGTGTGAGTAATAAATCTAGCTTCCCGGGTTAGGAAGCGAGCCTATTTTATATAATTGTGTTATGTAAGCTTTCCAGTATAATTTATCTAAGCAGTATTTTGATTCTTGTCCTTAATGCGCTTTAATTCTCTTGTCAATTATTAAAGTGATACTTGTAGTTCTTTGTTAAAATGCGGTGCTGAGACAAGGTTCTAGACAGAAGAAGTCAAAACGGGTTAATGACTAGAAGCGAGGTTCGCCTATAGGTTAATCTGTCTCCAACAGGAATTGTTAATAAAGCGATTAATTTATAATAACTTGAACAAGGATTGCGCTAGTTGTTTAAATTAATCAGGGTTTATTAGACAGGGAACGGTCAATAAACTAATTAAGATTCTTGAGTTTATTGCTAAAGTGGGAAAGTTATATTAATATAATTAAATAAAATAGGTGAGCAGAACAACCCGGGATGCTTCTTTAAAACCAAAAAGATTTACAATTTCTATTTCTTTTCTGTTTTGATTAATTGTTTTTATTATTGTCTTATGAGTTAACTGTTAATCACTCTCTCCAAAAATGATAAAATCTGCTAATTAGAATTCTCAGTTAATTTATTACACTATCAGTTATCCACAGCGAGGTCCCCAAGAGTACGACAACCCACATATCCACTATTCCGCAAAACGATAGGTACACTGCCTAAGTTGAAGAAGTAGTCACATATTTCTCCAACAAGTTTTTGGCGCCGTTGCTGGGGACCTCCGGCACGGTTAACTGACAGTTTTAAATTTTATTGAGTTTTCTGTTTAGCTTTTGCTGCTCTTTAATTTTAATTTATATTATTTTGTTGTTTATTTAACGATCTAACTATCTAACTTCGGACATCTAACTTCGGACATCGAACTTCGGACATCTAATTTCTGACATTTAATTTCAGCTCTTTATTTTATTGTCATTTATTTTCCATTGTCCTTTAAATTTCAGTAAATTAACTTCTAACTCTTAAATTCCAGTACTCTAACATTTAAATTTCTGTCAGTTTATTTATGTATACTAATTACTAACTTATAATTTCTGTCATTTAAGGTTTCTGTCATTTAATTTCAGTAACTAACTTATAATTTCCAGTATACTAACTACCAACTTATAATTTCCACTATACTAACTACTAACTTATAATTTCTAGTATACTAACTACTAACTTTAAATTTCCAGTATACTAACTACTAACTTTAAATTTTCAGTCAGTTAATTTCTGTCATTTAAATTTCCCTGTCCTTTTTCTTTATTTATTTTAGTTTTAGTTAAACTGCATTTATTTTTATTCCTTTTTTGCGTTTAATTTTGTTTATATCTGTTTTATTTTATTTTGTTTTCGCTTTATTTAATTTTATTTTACTTACTTTTTTATTTTAGCAATTTTATTTTATCTCTTTTTTGTTTCGTATTTGGTTTTTCTATTTAGTTAATTTTGTTTTTATGTTTATTTTCAATTTTTAGTTCTATTCTACTTGGTATTTTTATTTTTGTTTTTGTAGGATAGTTACTGATAATGGAGAGTGGCTACGATGAGGTAAGAAGATTGTTGATTGATTTGGAATGGACGCACATGCAAGAGGAGATATCCTCCAATCAAAGGTTGGTCAAGGGTTACCAACCACTTCAACAATCAAATCGAGAGCCGTATTGGTGGGAAGTCGACCAGGATAATACACAGTACAAAGAAGCTCAGTTGGGATATGACTATTTCAATCAGAATGAACAACAATCTACACAAGGGCCAGACGAATTTCTCCCGAGTCAGACCGAGCCGCTAGAAGAAATTCCAGTGGTGACTCCAAGGAGTGAAGATCGATTCGAGCCAGATATTATTGAAGCTACAAGTTCTGATGAGGAGATAAAGAAACTTATCAGGACATTTTTCTCCGACGGCGAGTTGGAGCAAATGTCTGAGAGTAACAATTCTCCTCCATCTCCATCCCCAGCACAAGAGGAGCAATTAAAATTTGAAGATATTTTGTGTGAGCCAGTCCGCAAAGAGGATTATCCTATTAAGCCTCATCAACCAGGAAAGGAAATTTACATCCTCGAATCTGAGGAAGGAACACCGCTACCACCAGTCTCTCATCAACTCTCATCCTGCCTCCATAAGCCTCAACAACAAGAGAAGGATGTTTACATCCTCCAATTTGAGGAAGAAAAGTCATCACCACTTGGTCTCCTGTTAGAACTCCGTTACTGGCAGAACCTCCTCAAACACCAGGTTTTGTGGAGTATTCATTTTCTTATTTTATTTGCCGAGGTGACATTCTGTTTTGATCCAGGTGGTTTGCTTTTAATTACTGCTAACTTTGTTTTCCTGGCAAAGCCGTTGTCTACTTTTATTTTTGATCCAGGATAACGAAGCGGGAGTCTAGCCAAAGACTATAAATACGGGCAGCTAACTGGGAGGCAACCCAGTGGTTGAATTCTACTATCTATCTTTTTAAATCTGTATTGTGCTATATTTTGTATTTAATTTTATTAAAAAAAAGAGTGAAATAAAAAGAAAGGAGAGAGAACGAGGAGAATTAACTTGAGTTCTTCTGGCTGTTTAGAATATTTATTCCAGGAACATCTTGCACATCTATACAGCCGAACTCAAGTGTGGGGGAGCTACACTACACATTCTGCATAAATCTGGGGAGTACACTATCTTTACCTTGCTCTTTAAATTTTCAATATTTCCTATTACCATGCTTTGTGATCATTACACAGGTAGTTTGCATGCCCTGTTATTTTAATTCTTTCTATGCAATGAGGGCATTGCTTTGGTTCAAGTGTGGGGGAGATATAATAATCAGAAAACTTGCTCTTAAGTTGGTCTCTTTTTCGACACTGTGTTTAAATTTGTTAAGTGATTAATAATCAAAGAAGGAGCCATATAGGGAGTAATGCCGATGTTAACAGGTTTAAAGGGTACGTACTAAAAAAAACACTCTGCTCCTTACTCAATGCTAAAATATTCTGAGGAAATTATCATTTGGATTTTGTTTTGACTTTGAGCCTGGATTTGATTTGGAAAGAAATGGTGGAAAAAGAACAAGGCAAGGTACTCCTCTGATCCATACAGGCATATTCTGATCCTAAACAGGCCTCGTCCACTCGGTTATTAAGTTCTTAGGGGTGCTTCATCACCCGGCTACCTAAGGTACTCGGTATCTGGGATAGTAGACCCAAAACCGCTACAAGGGTGGAGAGAAAAGTCTGAGGTAAAAGAAAAATGAACTTCAAAATTGAAGTATATGTGCATTCTGTACCAAAATGATAGAAACTTCTTCATGGATCATGAGTATGTGGCATTGAAAGGTATAATGGAATAAAATTTTACTTCATGCCCCTTGTCGTTCAAAGGAAATGTGAAAGAAAATGGTGGATTGGCTCAGGGTTAAAAGCAGAATTCTCATGGTACTGCTTCTCTTTCTTTTGTAGGTTTTCAGAGTTATTCTCAGAAATGGAGAAATATTTCTAATAAATTTAATGTTATTAGTACCCTTTTAAAATCTGAAAAGATTGGCAATTACCTCTTCTGTGCTCTCCTTACTTGATTATTGTCTGTTTAACTTGTTTAAACATTATGTTAGAAAGATTTGCTTGAGGACAAGCAAAAGATAAGTGTGGGGGAGTTTGATAAGTGAGAAATACATTGACATTTAAGGGTTTAATTTACCTTGTACTTACTTACTTTCAGGATAATATTACTCACTTATCGTATGTTTTTCCTCTAGTTATGTTTTATTTATTATCTCACAAATTTATTGGTTAAACATGAGGAAAACCAAGCTAGGAGCAAAGTACATGAAGAGACGAACGCGTAGGCGAAAACGGGGATCAAATCGGAGTTAAAACGAACATTTTAGAGGCAAAAGACCCTTGGTCCGGACCAGTGTCCGGATCAGCTGGTCCGGACCAATACATTCCAGCGCAGAACCGTACAAAAATCGACATGGTCCGGACCAGTGTCCGGATCAACTGGTCCGGACCAACATGCCAGCGCGCCAGAAGAAGGAAATCGACATGGTCCGGACCACACTGGTTTGGACGGTGGTCCGGACATGTCTAAATTGACAGCGTACAGAGCATGTCGATGGGTGTGAATTGGTATAATAATATATTTACCAATTCACACCGACACCCCCTTCAATTCTACCCCATTTTCACTATAAATACACCTCCAAACCTCCATTAAATGATATATGATTCCACCCCAAAAACTCATGCCATTTTTCCTCCATAAAATCTCCATTTTCTCTCCAAAAATCATACATCTCACCTACATAATCTCCACATGAATCCTCACTTCATCTCATCCCATAAAACCATTCCAAGAGTTCTTCCTTTTCTTAATTCTACTTAGTTTTAATGTCTATCGTACTTACGATGTTTGTTTTTATAATTATGTGTGAGTAATAAATCTAGCTTCCCGGGTTAGGAAGCGAGCCTATTTTATATAATTGTGTTATGTAAGCTTTCCAGTATAATTTATCTAAGCAGTATTTTGATTCTTGTCCTTAATGCGCTTTAATTCTCTTGTACAATTATTAAAGTGATACTTGTAGTTCTTTGTTAAAATGCGGTGCTGAGACAAGGTTCTAGACAGAAGAAGTCAAAACGGGTTAATGACTAGAAGCGAGGTTCGCCTATAGGTTAATCTGTCTCCAACAGGAATTGTTAATAAAGCGATTAATTTATAATAACTTGAACAAGGATTGCGCTAGTTGTTTAAATTAATCAGGGTTTATTAGACAGGGAACGGTCAATAAACTAATTAAGATTCTTGAGTTTATTGCTAAAGTGGGAAAGTTATATTAATATAATTAAATAAAATAGGTGAGCAGAACAACCCGGGATGCTTCTTTAAAACCAAAAAGATTTATAATTTCTATTTCTTTTCTGTTTTGATTAATTGTTTTTATTATTGTCTTATGAGTTAACTATTAATCACTCTCTCCAAAAATGATAAAATCTGCTAATTAGAATTCTCAGTCAATTTATTACACTATCAGTTATCCACAGCAAGGTCCCCAAGAGTACGACAACCCACATATCCACTATTCCGCAAAACGATAGGTACACTGCCTAAGTTGAAGAAGTAGTCACATATTTCTCCAACAAGGATGAAAAGATATAAAATCTGTAGTAAGAGATTTTTGAATGTGTTGGAGAAACAAGGAAGAATTAATGTGTAAGACTTGGTAGGATGAGTATGGTAGGGAGTAAGACTTGGGTTGAGTATAAGGTAAATGAGGCAAAGAAAGAGCCATAGGATTAGTGGGAAAAAGAAAAGGAGAATCTGTAACATTTGTTGAGGAAGGAAAAACTGTAACAGTGGAGGAATTTGACAGTGAATGGTATTTTGTAACAGATTTGGATAGAGGTGGATTAGGCTAGTTTAAAATGCTTAATCAATGCTAAAATATGTAGATTATATGTAGGAATATTGGGGAAGAGATTGGTAGAAGTTTGGAGTTGAAACAAGCTCAAAAACATAATTATTTTTCATTACTGTAACTGGTCCGGGTTTGTAAACAAGTACAGAAACCCGGACCAGTCAAACATCGTAACAAATTGTATTTCAGAAGGAGTGGTCCGGGTTTGCAAACCAGGACCTGAACCCGGACCACCCCATTTTTATACCCGAGAGAATTGCCAATGAATGGTCTGGGTTTGCAAACCAAACCCTAAACCCGTACCACCCAAAATTTGTACCCGAGAGAACTGCAAGTGCATGGTCCGGGTTTGTAAACCCTGACCTAAACCCGGACCATACACAAATCATTCCCGAGGACTTTTGCAAAGTAGTGGTCCGGGTATGTAAACCCGGACACTAACCCGGACCCTACTAAAATCCCTCCAGAATGTGTTTTAAAGCTGTTCTAAGGTAGAGTAAGGATGGGTAATGATAGTATAAGGTAATTAAGACTTAATTAATGATGTTTAAAGGTCATTAAGGCCATGGACAAGTGTGAGAAGTAATTAAGAAAGTTGTAAGTATATGAACATTAAGTTAAACCGAAACAACGGGATAACGGGGTAAGTACGGGAGCAGTAATTATTTGTGTATCGTATGAGCATAGTATTAATAACAACGTTGGAAACATTATCAGTGGAACAAGTGTGAACCAAGGAACAAGGGAACACTCGGTAAAGCTAACCCTGGTGAAAGGTATGATTTTCTCATGCCCCGTATGCTAACCGAGTTACGTTGATTTGTGTGTTGTATGCTGGCTAATCAAGACTAAAGCATGAAAACGGTTTATTGTCTTTCATTGTACGTCTTGCTGTATGTTGTATGAGCTAACCCTTCTTGATTGATTGTGTGGCTTCACTTAGTGCGTAGACCGACTCATAGATGAGTCTTGTTGTTTAGTGACTCATAGAACGAGTTATGTTGTGAACTAACGGAACCGTAGAAACGCACTAACCTAAAGAACCAACAAACGATAACACCAACCCATGAACTCACTAGAATGTGAGAGAGTGTACGGGAGTAGCAACCTCCCGATAACGGTAGGAGAACCGAAATGAATAATCCACAAACAATAAGTAGTGGAAGTATATAAATAAACCCTACTGGAGGAATTAATGTTGGTGCAAGTCATGAACCATGGGAGTAGTAAAGAATGATGAGGGAACTTCAAACCCCTTGGCAAATTAGTCGACCCATTATGAGAGGACCCGACTGATGTGAGTAATGTCCCGAACATGAGAGTATTCGATACGTTGGGGGAACCCTTAAATCTGAGAATACTAGACGGTGGTAATTCCCTAAGCTAGTGGAGGTTATCGAGAGAGATACTTCTAGGCTAAACCATGAGATGGTAAGATACTCCAAGAGAGGAGCGTTGGGAATTTGATTAGTCCGATAAAAATGGACATTGTATATTTGAGGAGCTAAGTGTATAGCCTTTGAATTTGTAGGTCCGGTGGTGGGTCTTGTGTATGACTCCGCCCAGAGACCAAAAGTATTGAGTATTGAGTATTGCGTATGTATGAGTAAAGTAATGAGTAATGAGTAATGAGTAAGTATGAGTATGTAATGAGTACCGAGCAATGAGTAAGTATGAGTAAGGAGAAGAGTATGGGTACGGAGTAGGTGAGAGCAAGTCCCGAGTACTGAGTAAGAGTAAGTAATGGTAGCAGTGAGTATTGAATAAAGTAGGAGTGAAATAACGAGCAAGGTATTGAGCATAGTGTAAGTAAAACAACGAATAAGTAAGAATAAGCTTAGTGTAAGCTTGTGAACCCGAGTAAGGGGAAAGAGTGCATCCGATGAAACCGGATGAACAACTAACTGAACGAACCTTGTATATGTATGTAAGTATGGTTGATTGTATTGTTGTAGCATGAGTATGTATGCATGTAAAATGAACTCCATGTATATCCGACCCAAAGTAGTCAGTGTACCGCGGTTAGCACGCGGTATATGCGAAAGTCATATTCAGCGTAAGCTGACCCCCTAGGGGGAACATTTTTAGTGTGCAGGTACCCGAAGAGGCGACGTTTGTATTCTTACAGGTATTCGAAGCTGACCACCGTTCGAGAGAGTAGGACGGGGATTGCTATGTAAGCATGGGTAGTTGAATTATAGGATTTGTACTTGTATTGCAATGCGAATTTGGAAGTCCAAACTGTATCGGTAATTTAAGGATTGTAGTATACTCGGTATAGTATTGTATTGGAATTGTATTTGAATTATGGTTGAGTATGCAAGGGAAAGTAAGGTATAATGTAGAGCACTCGGTATGTCAATTCATCAGACCGATAGTATGTAGTAGTGTAGCTGGCCTTGTTAGTCACATGGGTGGCTAGCGGCATTGTACACCCGCCGTGGAGTATGTAATGTATTATCCGCTGCGAAGGTAAGTATTTGTACAGTAATGACGGTATTAGAGGTAGGGGTGTTACAAAAAGTGGTATCAGAGCGAAGTATCGCTCTGATGGATGAAATACCGAGTTAGGAATTAGAGACTTAGGGCTAAGGGTGGAGTGTTAGCGTGTGAGGTACGCTAGTTAGGTACCCCCGGGTGATCCGGAAACCTACAACAACCATACCCGCCCTCCACGTCCCCCGGTATTAAGTTGGGAGAAGAATGCCAGAGAGATGGAAAGACCTTTCACACTCGGGTAAAACCCGATCTGGCAGTTGCAAAACAAAAACCTTATTAGAAAAGGAACCTGTCATACAGTAGATTCCGAGAACCGGAAATCCTAGAGACGGTTCCCTTTGGAACAACAACAACCGCATTTAATGATCGTAGACCGAAGATCCTAAATACAGGATAATGGAATTTAGGACACCATGGGGCGACGTGCTTTGCAGTCGCGAGAACCATGAGTAGCCAGCAAGAAGAGGAGCACAGCCGTGCAATGAAGCGAGGAAGATAGAGTAACAAGCCGAGACAAGAGAGTTTACGGACTGAAATGTTTGATAATACCAATAATGGTATACAAACCGACTAAGGAATTAGTCGAGGTTGGATTAACACCAAACCTACACGCCAAGAGGCTATAAATAGCTGAACAACATGATTCAGGTAACTATGAAGGTATTCATAAAACATACACCTATAGGACTACAACGTGGTTCCTAAGGATAAGTCAAGTCTCGTTAACCACAGTGAAGGTGTGAGACATCCGGATTGACGACAACCGTGTCCAGTAAACTGAGAAACGACTCAGGAGAATGATCAACAAGGTCAAAAGACCCAAGGAAGATCTAATGAGACCACCAAATATGGATGGAACGATACCGTAACCGGTATACGTTAACCGAAAAACAACCTACCCGCGCACTTGCCCAGGACAAGTGCAGCAACTACAAGACGGTTGGAAGACTTTTAACAACCCGCAAATACTTGCTAAAGTACCGCTATGATGAATGGAGCAAATATAGGAACACCAATCCTTAGGATTTTGAATAATGAAACCTTGGAAAGGCCTAATGGCCCGACCATTGTATTAAGAACATACCAGTCAGCGAGAAGCTGGACTTGGACAAGACCTCAGACATGGAAACGCCATGAAGAATTTCTTTTCACACCGAACTGTTATTTCCAAACTCAAAATTTTCTTTCAAAACCACAAACCTTTCTTTTAAACCTTGGATATTTAGAACCAAACCGACGGAATTTCGGTGAGTATCATAGAATGATACAAGAGGAGTTGACGATAGAATACTTCACCTAGGCGTGTGACAAGCACTACGAGTGTACCCAAATACGGGATGTGGGACGACCGCACTCCGAAGGAGCTTGCGGGCCCGACACATAGTCAGGTAAGTGGTAACGTGCCAACAAGGTACCCCACGTATGTATACATGTAGTGCACGAAACACAGGAAGTAGTCAACTCCGTTCTAAGGACCATAAGTAATTCAAACCAGAACAGTTGGATACCACAAACGAGCAAAAAGGGAACTCAGATAAGCTTACAAGCTAAGGAGTCAGAAACTCACTCCAGGAGAACCATTAAGAGTTAAAAGTGCGAGAAGCACTAACAACGGAACAAGACATTGGATATGCCTCGAAGATATCGAAGTAAAGCATGATAACTGGAAGGAATACCCAGTCTAAACACTGTAAGGCAAATGCCTAATATTAACGCATCAGCGTTCAATGAACGGGATGAAATTCCCAGGACAACTACCACAAACACACAGGGGGATCACATAAGGTACCAAGAAATACCATTCATCACCGAAGGGAATATCAAACCCGTTATAACATAAGGAAAAACATCAATGGTCTACCCTAAGAACGAGAGACGTTATAACCCTCAACGAATAACTCAGATCCAGAACCGCAAGGTAGGATAACAAATTGCACATACTCATAAATGTCAGCTAGATGCTACCGTATAATCAGTAGTACCCAGGAGCGATCCATAAAGGGTATCAAGTCAACACAGTTGAACGAGATGGCGCGGTAAGAACATCACAATCGGAACGAACATTCGGTTAGAACACCAAATGGATCCCACTTGACAGGGGATACCCCAAATTAATAAATAGTATTGATCAATACCAAGATGCTTAAAGGGTCTCCAACAATCGGAAGCGTGATGCGACAATCTGTCATGGAGCCCAGTATCACCTCCAAAGCCAGCGATAACTTACGGAAACGTAACCACTTGGGAACAGCCCATGATGAGAAGAGCTCTAGGCAATGTGGCTACTATGCCATGAAATTATTACAATACATAATTCGACGGTTGCAAAACCCATTGTAAACCATATGGAAAGTGGTCAAGGACGACACTAATAAAAGGTTAATAACCAACGAGCAAGGATACCCCTCATAACTGTGAGACCGCAAGAGCGGTGAACACATGGATTCCAAGAATCGGATACCATCAATAAATGTCCAAAGATATATCCCTTCTAGAACTACTAATGTAGTGAAGCTTGAGCATAAATTACTGCCAAGCGATGTCAAATAAGCTTAAATAGCAACTGTTGACAACTAAGGAGTAACCAGTTCAGAACGAACACGAAATGTGGGAATGTAGAGTATGAGTAAATGATGCTCAAGGAGCTCAGAAGTGTAAACACTAAACCATGGTATAAATGGTGGAAATGCATAAGCTGAAGCTAGCAATATCGAATGCCATGTAAACCAATACTATAGAATCAGTAACAACATGGTGCGCAGCAGGCGACCAACGTATGTGAATAATCACCTAATGCTATGGAGTTGTTAATACAAGATGTAGACAGACCGGGAAACAAGCCAGGAGTCTACACCAAACAATGAAGCACCACCTGATGGAGTAACGATCATTCCTATTGCGATCTCATAAGAGAGTTACTGCCAAGAGTTTACGCCTCTGCACTCTGTAGGACTGAGTGTTTTGGTATTGCACTTGTGCAGTTAATGATCTAGTGGGATAGCTAGGAATATGGAAATGTAAGTAGTGGTAAATTCTTCCTTTCACCGATGAACTTGGCATAAGCCAGCTAAGCAGAAGCTTAGAAACAAACCGTGCTGCCTAAGGTCAAAGAAGCACGAAGAGTGTGAAACACACCAACAATCACAAGATGTGAATTCCATTGGAATAAAAGTGAAAGGAGACTTAAGAAAGTCACAAGGACCGACGCATGGAAAATGCAAGGTCATACAAGTAAAGAACACTTGTACTGAACCAGAGAAACTAGCATAATTAAGAATCCACTGATAACAGAGGAAGCACTACAACTAATTAGTGGCTTAACCTCACCCGACAATAAGTCGAGGACCAAGTGAATGATCACTACAAATACAAACAGTATGTGTATAGATTACCAGAGACCTGGTTATAAATCTAAAACTCATTGAGTTCGAGCATGGTAAAAGAACACCACACTTGGTCAATAAACCTTATTCCCACAATAAGAGGGATAAAAGGGTGATGTGTAACACATTAAGGATAACAAGAAGGGCGAATAACCCAAGTTATCAGGGTCGCGCAGCAGAAGCTAGTGGGCCCAGAATTCCAAGCGAAATACACCTAATGAATAAGAGGTCAATCATCAATGCCTTAAAGCCATTTAGGCTAGAACCGAAACCGGTTAAGAGTTGAATAACTCCGATGGAAATTCTTGATGCAGGGACTAACCAGTAATACGGTTAAGACCCATTGATCAAGGAACATTGTATAATAGACCGCGTGGAAGCTGAACCACTCCATGACGGCTGAATGCCTTCGACCAATGTCCAATATTGACACATGGTAGATTACGTGGGCGTAATCCCTTTTAAGGGGGGTAGAGCGAAAACCGCGAAATGTACGTTTTACGTGATAGGTGCGTAAACTACAATGCGCATAGCGCAAAAGAATTTGTTTTGATGATTGATACTTATGTTACATAAACATTTGTATTCACTCATCGTGTAATTGTGGTAATTTGGGAAATAATAATAGGGAAGGAGTAGAGAAACTCCAGGGGAATGAGGACCCCGATTGGTAATAGTATGAGGAATGAGTATGTATGGGAGACTTGAGGAGTATAAATCGGTATGGAACCGACGTATGTAATAAGTATAAATCTGTATAAAACCGATGTATTTTATGAGTATAAATTTAGTATAACAAATTAATGGGATAATATACCCATGAATTTCCTAAGTATAGTAGTTGGAGAAGGTGTAGTAATAATTGATGAGATGATTAGTAAGTAAGTAAGTGAAGTATATAAATTGGAAAATGTATGTGTGTGATTATGACTAGCAAGACTGAGAAGATAGAAAATGAAATAATGTTTGAAGAGCTGTCTGTTTGAATGGAGGTGGGAGGTGGAACTTGATTTGCTAGCGATCAAGGGAAACCGAACACAAATTGGAGTGGAAGGATAATTCAACACCAATGCTGATCACATTGGGGTTGAAGGACTCTGAAAGCTCCCTTAAGTGGTCACAGTAATAACACTAGTAATAGGTAAAATCATCATAAACGGAATTTGGGAGATGTATGCAAGATTTCAAAACGAATTTCCAAAACTAATATGGTACAATGTTTTCTTCAACCTGAGAATGAGGATCGGTTTTGAAACCGCTCCCACGGGCGCTAGTGAATCTTCCATGCCTAGGCACGGGTATCCGGTCGAAACCATAGGAGGTGAAGCTAGTTTTGAGTCAGTGGGAGTGTTGATTAGTTTTGAAACCACTACACCAATCGTACGGTGACAGTGTGTGTTTTGTATTTTTCCAAGGGCACTGGGGCAGCGTAGTCCCGAGTAAGTATGAGTAAAGTATGAGTAAGTATGAGTAAGTAAGTATGAGTAAGTGCCTGAGGATCTCTATATGTGCAAATGAATTTGATCAGAACCGAAGGACCGTAGAGCCAGAAAGTGTAAGTGCTCAAGTCATGACGGCCGTGAACCAGAAAGCGTAAGTGTTCAAACGTGACCGGTACCTGAGGGATCGCTTGACATGGGAGAGGATGGTACCTCATTTATCTGCGAACGAACCCCATGGAGAGCTTGTAACGGATATTTTTGATTGCTATGCATGCAGTGACATGCTGTTTGGACGTGTAGTATGCATCATGTCAGACATTTGGAGTTTGACAAGTTATATGTAGAGGTCATAACCTTAGCATAGAGTATTTATACAAGTAACTATATTAGATTCACCAACTTTGAGGGCAAAGTTCTTTAAAGGGGGTAGATTGAAATACCCCGAACTTAAATATGGTGATTAAATTATTTTGGTATGGTATTTAAGGGCCTAATAGTGCCTTAGTAATTTTGGTAAGGAAAATAAATCCAAAAGAAATAACGAAACGCTTTAAAAAGCGAAAAACGCTAAATAAGCGTAAAATAACCATAGGAGGTATGAGACCTCGGTTAGCGTATTATGTGGATTCCTAGGGCTTAATAAGACCAAAATAATATATGGGAACAACTCTCGAAGAAAACGGATCCAAATAATGTATTAAAACGCTAATAGAGCTTTAGTGCACGTTTTTCGAGAAAACCCGAAAACGTGATCCTAAGTGGTCAAACGAACCCGTAAAGATTATAAATTATTAAATAACAATAATTAAGCATTAATGGAGGCTTAATAACTAATAAAAATAAAGAAACGAGAAAAATTCCGGAAACGGGCCCGGTTCTGAATAGTACCGAAACCGGGTAAAATAACGAGTGTTTTCTGTAAAAGACAAAAAATGCTCCAACTAGTAAAACATGTGAGGGCCAGTTTTAGGGATTAATTAAACCCTCTCTCTCACACACACAACTAGCAAATAAGTAAATCAAAAAACAAAAAGTAAAAAAAGTACAAAAGTAAAATAACACTCTCTCACCTCTCATTCTCACTTTTCCCTCTTCTCTCTCCCACTTCTGTTTCTCTCACCGTCTCCTTCCTCCCTTCTCTGATTTGGGCAATTTTGGAGTTCTGCAACCAGCTCCCATGGCAGCCCCTCTTCATCTCCATGCTCAAGCCATTTTAGAGCTCCAAATGAGAAACCGAACACATATTCTTCTTCCCCTCTTCAAGCTCCACACTTCTCTCTTTTCAAAATTCAAAAAGGATGAGTTTCATTTTCGTGGGTTTTGGCCATTTGAAGAGAAAAGGTCACCACCTTGTAGCTTTGAGCCTCCCCTTTCTCCTAAGGAAAAAAGTTCCAAAGAAAATTCATTTTTCTTCACCTCTCTCTCTCTTGACCGATTTTTGCTCCTTGTAACACCTTGTTTTCTTCTTGCTTTGGAGCATGGTTTCAACCCTCCAATGGTGGAGTAATCCCCTTCTTGATTCAAGGGTGAGAACCCCTCTCAAAAATCTCCAAAGGTAAAACCCTAACTTGTGCTCTAAGCCCTTTTTATTGAATTAGATTTCTCTAAGGGTTTAGAAGTATAATTAAAATGCATTTTTGTGTTTCTTGGGTGTTGGGATGGAGTTTGACAACTCCATTCCCATTTGACCGATTTGTGCAAGAAAGAGAGAATGAGGAGAAATGGAAAAGAAAGGAAGAAATTATAAGCTCAAGGTAAGAACTCCTTCCTAATGATAAATTATAATGCATTAGAGTAATGGGAATGGGTAAACTAATTAATGAACCAAAAATATTGTAGTGGTATTGTAGTTGTGGAAGTTTGAGAATTTATGAGTAAGCATGTGTATTGTAAGCCTTGGAGCCAATTGTAATGTGTATGTGTATTGGTATTGTTGTTTGATGGAAGTATTGGAATATTGGGATTGCCTTGTGTGCTGGTAGGACCCTTGTATGGGTGTGGCTAGATTAGGAATGAAATTGATGGAAAAGTGTGTATGTGGCTAAGTAAGGAAAGTAGGTGAGCTATGGCAAAATTTTAGTAGGAATTGTGCATTAAGAATGACTTGGTGAATGGGAGAACCAAGGTGTGTATTGGGATTTAGTAGAGATGATTTAGTAACTAAGGAGTAGTAGTTGTGGTAAGAGGATGAAAAGATATAAAATCTGTAGTAAAAGATTTTTGAATGTGTTGGAGAAACAAGGAAGAATTAATGTGTAAGACTTGGTAGGATGAGTATGGTAGGGAGTAAGACTTGGGTTGAGTATAAGGTAAATGAGGCAAAGAAAGAGCCATATGATTAGTGGGAAAAAGAAAGGGAGAATCTGTAACATTTGTTGAGGAAGGAAAAACTGTAACAGTGGAGGAATTTGACAGTGAATGGTATTTTGTAACAGATTTGGATAGAGGTGGATTAGGCTAGTTTAAAATGCTTAATCAATGTTAAAATATGCTAGATTATATGTAAGAATATTGGGGAAGAGATTGGTAGAAGTTTGGAGTTGAAACAAGCTCAAAAACATAATTATTTTTCATTACTATAACTGGTCCAGGTTTGTAAACAAGTACAGAAACCCGGACCAGTAAAAAATCGCAACAGATTGTATTTCAGAAGGAGTGGTCCGGGTTTACAAACCAGGACCTGAACCTAAACCACCCCATTTTTATACCCGAGAGAATTGCCAATGAATGGTCCGGGTTTGCAAACCAACCCCTAAACCCGGACCACCCAAAATTTGTACCCGAGAGAACTGCAAGTGCATGGTCCGGGTTTGTAAACCCTGACCTAAACCCGGACCATACACAAATCATTCCCGAGGACTTTTGCAAAGTAGTGGTCCGGGTATGTAAACCCGGACACTAACCCGGACCCTACTAAAATCCCTCCAAAATGTGTTTTAAAGCTGTTCTAAGGTAGAGTAAGGATGGGTAATGATAGTATAAGGTAATTAAGACTTAATTAATGATGTTTAAAGGTCATTAAGGCCATGGACAAGTGTGAGAAGTAATTAAGAAAGTTGTAAGTGTATGAGCATTAAGTTAAACCGAAACAACGGGATAATGGGGTAAGTACGGGAGCAGTAATTATTTGTGTATCGTATGAGCATAGTATTAATAACAACGTTGGAAACATTATCAGTGGAACAAGTGTGAACCAAGGAACAAGGGAACACTCGGTAAAGCTAACCCCGATGAAAGGTATGATTTTCTCATGCCCCGTATGCTAACCGAGTTACGTTGATTTGTGTGTTGTATGCCGGCTAATCAAGACTAAAGCATGAAAACGGTTTATTGCCTTTCATTGTACGTCTTGCTGTATGTTGTATGAGCTAACCCTTCTTGATTGATTGTGTGGCTTCACTTAGTGCGTAGACCGACTCATAGATGAGTCTTGTTGTTTAGTGACTCGTAGAACGAGTTATGTTGTGAACTAACGGAAACGTAGAAACGCACTAACCTAAAGAACCAACAAACGATAACGCCAACCCATGAACTCACTAGAATGTGAGAGAGTGTACGGGAGTAGCAACCTCCCGACAACGGTAGGAGAACCGAAATGAATAATCCACAAACAATAAGTAGTGGAAGTATATAAATAAACCCTACTAGAGGAATTAATGTTGGTGCAGGTCATGAACCATGGGAGTAGTAAAGAATGATGAGGGAACTTCAAACCCCTTGGCAAATTAGTCGACCCATTATGAGAGGACCCGACTGATGTGAGTAATGTCCCGAACATGAGAGTATTCGATACGTTGGGGGAACCCTTAAATCTGAGAATACTAGACGGTGGTAATTCCCTAAGCTAGTGGAGGTTATCGAGAGAGATACTTCTAGGCCAAACCATGAGGTGGTAAGATACTCCAAGAGAGGAGCGTTGGGAATTTGATTAGTCCGATAAAAATGGACATTGTATATTTGAGGAGCTATGTGTATAGCCTTTGAATTTGTAGGTTCGGTGGCGGGTCTTGTGTATGACTCCGCCCAGAGACCAAAAGTATTGAGTATTGAGTATTGCGTATGTATGAGTAAAGTAATGAGTAATGAGTAATGAGTAAGTATGAGTATGTAATGAGTACCGAGCAATGAGTAAGTATGAGTAAGGAGAAGAGTATGGGTACGGAGTAGGTGAGAGCAGTCCCCCCCCCCCCCCCCCCCCCCCCCCCCCCCCCCCCCCGAGTTACTGAGTAAGAGTAAGTATGGTAGCAGTGAGTATTGAATAAGAGGAGTGAAATACGAGCAAGGTATTGAGCATAGTGTAAGTAAAACAACGAGTAATTAGAATAAGCTTAGTGTAAGCTTGTGAACCCGAGTAGGGAAAGAGAGCATCCGATGAAACCGGATGAACGACTAACTGAACGAACCTTGTATATGTATGTAAGTATGGTTGATTGTATTGTTGTAGCATGAGTATGTATGCATGTAAAATGAACTCCATGTATATCCGACCCAAAGTAGTCGGCGTACCGCGGTTAGCACGCGGTATATGCGAAAGTCATATTCAGCGTAAGCTGACCCCCTAGGGGAAACATTTTTAGTGTGCAGGTACCCGAAGAGGTGACGTTTGTATTCTTACAGGTATTCAAAGCTGACCACCGTTCGAGAGAGTAGGACGGGGATTGCTATGTAAGCATGGGTAGTTGAATTATAGGATTTGTACTTGTATTGCAATGCGAATTTGGAATTCCAAACTGTATCGGTAATTTAAGGATTGTAGTATACTCGGTATAATATTGTATTGGAGTTGTATTTGAATTATGGTTGAGTATGCAAGGGAAAGTAAGGTATTATGTAGAGCACTCGGTATGTCAATTCATCAGACCGATAGTATGTAGTAGTGTAGCTGGCCTTGTTAGTCATATGGGTGGCTAGCGGCATTGTACACCCGCCGTGGAGTATGTAATGTATTATCCACTGTGATGGTAAGTATTTGTACATTAATGACGGTATTAGCGGTAGGGGTGTTACAATGTACCACCTCCATCGTCCAGCATAATCAAAATACTAATCCTATGAACAACTCTTGAACTACCATTACAAGTAGTTATAGAGACAAAAGGTAGGCCCATTAATAGCCTAAACTTACAAACCGGCCTAAACTTATGAAACAGATTAGAGTAACCCACTACATTAACCCAAAAAGAAGCTTCCTTCATGGACTTAGGCTTGCTTCGGCAAATCTCACCATCATCCCTTTTCTGATCTCTCATTCCCAACCTGGGGGAACTCCATCGATACTTACCCAGTTTCTCCTGCCAAACTTGATAAGAGTTAAGCTTTTTAGACTTTGATTCCTTCCGAGCGCTCCACTTGATCGATCTTACCATTAGTTTAGAACACAAGCTAAGGCTACCCATCTTAGTGATAAGCTCCAGAGCTATTTTGTGTGTTAAAAATCTAACCTGATACACCTTGACAGTGCTTGAGATCATTCTTGTAAGTGTCTGGTGGTGAAACTTAAGTCTAACCAGCGATACCCTCTTCTGAATAATATCACTTCCCTTCTTGTTTTTGTCATCCCAAATTCTGCGTCTCCCTCTCTTCTTCCCTTTGTGGATCAGTACCCCAAACAACCATCTAAAATACTTCCTCCTTATAATCTGAGAAACCCTCCCATTCCCCTGGTCACTACCTCTGGTACTACACCTCAGCCTATAGATTGTTAACTGCGCCTTATCTCTAACCACTTTACTATCCTGCTTCTCGGTCTCAGACAAAGGAAATTAAGTTAGCAATTCTAAAATTTAGAATAAGCGTAACTTCCTGAACAGCTGCTAGGAGGAGACCAAACCCCCAGCAACAGATTTCTGAAAACATCATTTCTCCTGGATGCCTTGCTTATCAGCAAGGTCAGCCTTAGACAGGATTTCCTTTGGGTTCATAGAGACCGATTTGACTTTAGTTGCCTGTGAATTCCCACTTCTCTGAGTCTTCTTGTAAGGAGACTTAATCCTTCTGCGCTGCTTTTTCTCATTCTCCTCTGATATGCCTTGACTGAACACCTGTTTCCCTTCTCTTTGTTTCCAAACTTCTAACTGAGAGGTGGTCTTATTAGGGAAGCCTGGGGGTGGGGATAACCTATCTGCCTCTTCCATTAATCGACTTGTTAAGGTCCCCTTCCTCATCCAGAGCCACTTTGGATTTCTTCGACTTAGCTTCTGTAAAATTTTTGAAAGCCTCTTTCCAGTCCTCCATCTGATAGACTGTTCTCTTTTTAAAAGGGATATCCTTGTTGTTGTTGTTGTCAGCATTCAGACCCAAAGAGTCAAGTTTCTTTGAGGGGGTAGATTTTTCCTTTCCTAGTTTCTTGTTCAGGGTGATCACAAGTTTAGCGGGAGCTTTGCTGTTACTACTAACTACTTCATTATCAGCTACTGAATTCTTCCTGAAATCACCCGACATAGTCTGGATAGGGGGACTGAGCAAGGTTTCTTTTCCTTTAAGTTTCCCCTCAAGAATAATCGGGGCTGACTTCTGCTTACTCTCCTTGGAGTAAGACGATCTACTACTGGAACCCATAACTACATTACCCTGATCTGTTTTATCCTCATTAACCTGCCCAATCCTTAGCCCCATGCCACCAGAACTGTTATCAGCACCAACTATATCCTCTTTTTCTATCAGAATCTCATTTCCCAGTCTCCTCAGATTCCCACTTGAATGATCTGTTAGAATCTCATCTTCTACCACCGCCAGAGACCCAACAAACTCTGACCTCACCCACGGCCCATACTTTTCTTGCTTTGGAGGGGAGTCACTAACATACGAACATTCTGAAACTACATGGATAATCCTACCACATCTAAAGCACAAGAATGGCAAGTTATCGTAGGAAACTCTACAACATCTGTCTTTTCCTTCAACCGATAACATTATCAACCTACATAGAGGATCTGAGACTTTTACCTCAACACAAACTTTTAACACTTTAGCAGCTAGAGGATTCAAACGTTCAGTGCAAGAAACAAACTTTCCTATTTTATTCCTCAGTCCTATAGCAGACGGTTTATTATAAAACGAGATGGGGAGATTATGTATAGATGCCCAGAGTTTGATAAAACGGGGATCATGCTCCTCTATGGATAGCATGGATCTAATGGGGAGAGAACCAGTAACCGGTTTTCAAAATGGCAAGGCCCATTACTCAGCACATACTTGGCATCAGACTCATTGGAAAATTCAAACGTAAAGCGGTTAAAATCCCTTTCATTTACCGTGAACTGAGCTTTTGGCTTCCAAATGAGGCTAAGAAACTTGTGTAATGCCTTGCAGTTGATGCGCTTAGGATGCCAGAGCCTCCCAAAAAGAGCCTTGTTCAAATCTTTAGGTCTGTTTCCCGCTAGCAAGGCATCACCATCCACTTTCTCTGATTCCCCAGGGTGCAACCGAAGAAGCTTACAGCTATCTGTGAGAAGCTCCATATCACGATCCACCAGCCTGAAAAATAAACACCAGAGCACCGAAACCAGAGAGAAGACAGGCAAGGGAATTCACAACCAGGCGACTTGGAACTGGTAAGAAGCGCTGCACACCTTTCCTCCCGGGGCTCTATTGGAAGAAAAATGTCGAATCCAGTAGACGAGGTACATCTTCTGATTAGACAGGGGATTAATTAGGTAGTTGGCCAACCCAAACCTCAGAGAACAATCCGGGAAGACGAAGCCTTTAGCTACGACGTGATAGGAAATATAGGTTGGATTGTACTTGGCTATATCTTTATGCTGCTGTTGGACCTTATTACCCCTAGGCAAAGGGAATAATCACTCCTCTCCCAGGCAGTGAAGGGTTTTCCTAATTCGCCTAGGAAATCGCCGCTGAAGGGGGCCATATTCCTCTGAACGAAATCCCGTTTTTCTTCCATTGATCGTTGGAAGATACGATTAAAAGCTTTGTAATTGATAGCCTATTGGGTCATTTACTCCCGCTTGGTGACTGGGCCTATGGATACATGATCATTAGATGTGCGCTTGTTTTTATTCAATTACAACGCTTCAAAATATCTGAAGAATCTTCTCTTTTTTGTTTGTGTGATCTTTGCACTTTTCGAATTCATGCATTTTAGAAGGTTAAAATTTCAATTTAATTTAACAATTATAATTGTTTTAAATTAGTCTAGACAAAATACAGATTAAATGCATTTTTGAAGGAAACTTTGGAATGGTTTGTTCGTTGCTGACTAGCAGCCGTACTCCACATAGCGTCGACAGAAGGATAGCTGCTTGTTGGCTAGGTTGCTCTTACCTGCTGGTCAGCTGTCTTCAGAGATAGCAGCTAAGTGGCTGTCAATATTGATTTTTTTAATAAAAAAGCTGTTCTTAGATATTATTTGTAGATGGTTGGTGAAAAAGGAAAAGAGGTAGTTTTTTTTAAAGGAAACTTGTCGTCAGCATAGTATATACAAGTATTGGCTAAAATTCCCAGCCTGTTACAAAAGTTTGGTTCTTGAGCAGCAATCATTTCAGCTTTAAGCTTGCAAGGTTGACTAATAGATGCAGAGACATTTAACCTGTCCCATATTTTCCAATCAAAAGACAGATTTGGACTTCTACTAACTAAAATCACTAGAAAATTAGTTTGAAAGTCATTACATAACTGCAGTCTAATTGGCATAATACAAAATACATCAGCAGAGTAATTAGAGAAGTGTAGAGATTCTTCTTTTGCTCTATTGATAGTTTCCTCCATCTTTTCTAACATTTGTTGGTTGTTGATGAGCACCAGCACCTTCCTTCTCCCCTTTCTCTCATAGACTTGTTGTAGTCCGAATCGAATGGTGTCAATGTCCACCAAGTTGTCTGCAACAATGCTCCTTGATTTCCTGTTAAAAGCTAATTCCAGGTCACCCAAGTGATTCATAATAATACCACTCAAAATCATGCTCATGCCCATTCTTCTTTTACAACAAGTAGACATCAGGAGTTCATCTTTATGCATAAAACTGTTTTTATGGCATACAAGAGACGGTCTGGTCTTACTCATGTTGTACTGGTAAGATTCAGTAAAGGCTAAGTTTGAATTGATACATTCAATCATAGCCATGTCGGGGTTGTGTCGGACCTTGTTTCTTGCATCATAAATTGCCCATATGAGGTTAACAACTTTAGCAACTTTCTGTCTATTCCAATGGTGAAACTTTGAGATTAGCCAGTCTTGTATAGAGTTTTCACTCTGGGTAGGGAGGTTGTTGATGTCGAGAATGTTGCTCCAGTAGTCTCTGGAGGACCAGCACTTAAAGATGCTATGGGAGTCAGTGTCCTTGTCACCACATAGGAAGCAAGAGTCTGATCCACCAATTCTTTTTGAAATGTTTGCAAGGCATGGAGAAATTTTGCTAAGAAATTTCCAAGCAAAAAGATTTGCTCTAGGGGGGGAAGGGAATTATCCATTTTCTTCTTTAGTTCAGAGTAGTGAGTCGTGGGGGAAGAAGAGCCTTCATTCCTGTGGAGTTCAGTTAGTTTAGAATAACCCGAGCTGACAGAGTAACTACCTGATTTATTCCCTTTCCAGGTCCAACTATCTTTCTTGGCTAGGTCAAATTTGGTTCCCAAAATATCCTGTCTGTCAACAGGATGAAAGATCATATCAATGAAGGGCTGATTCCAAGACAAGTTCGTATTATTGATCAGGTGGTTAACTGTTTTGATATTTAGGTTCAGGTTTAGGTTTGCAATAGGAGATCTAGGGTTGTTGTTGGAAACCCAGGGATGGTCCCAAATCAGGGTATCTTCTCCATTACATAATTCTATATGAGCTCCCAATTTTATCACTTGGATAGATGACAGAAGAGAGGACCAGATTGGGTTGTCTCTTTTACCCTTAGTAGCCTGGAGGATGGAAGAGTTTGGGAAGTATAAGGCTTTTAGAGATTTGCTGACAAGGGATTGATCATTAGTGAGGATTCTCCAGACTTGTTTGGCTATGAGGGCTAGGTTGAAATCTTCCACCAATCTAAAACCTAAACCACCATGGTCCAGGTCAGAGCAAATATAGTTCCATTTTTTCCACCTCATCGTTTTCCTATTTCCTAAGCCAGCCCACCAGTATTGGGAACAGATGGAGCTGATTTTCTCATTGATACCTTTTGGCAGTTTGAAAAGAGACATGGTAAAGGTAGGGATGGATTGCAGAACACTCATAGTGAGGGTAGTTCTAGCAGCTTGAGAAATAGGTCTATTCCACCCAAGGACTTTCTTTTGCATAGCCTCCACCAGATAAATAAAGGTTTGTTTTTTGTTTTTGCCTACCTTTAGAGGAAGACCTAGGTATTTAGTAAAGTGAGGGACATGTTGGATATTGAGGATGGACGCAAGCTCATCTTTTGTACTTTGTGGGATTTTTTGGCTAAAGACAATCTCAGATTTAAGGAGGTTGATTTGGTGGCCAAAGGCATCAAGGAAACAATCAAGGTTCGCTTTGAGGGCTTGCACATTTTTCTTGTTTTCCTTACCAAAAAAGATAATGTCATCAGCAAAAGCAAGATGAGATATGGGAGGTGCTTGTTTTGCCAGGCTAATACCATCATTATACTTCAAGGTCATGGAGTTGTTTATCATTCTAGACAGAGCTTCTTGAGCCAAGATAAAGAGAAAAGGGGAAATAGGATCGCCTTGACGAATGCCCCTCTTCTGATCAAAGACTTTGGAGGGGGAACCATTAATTATAACTGCTCCTTTAGCTGAGGTAATGCAGTTCATCACAGGGATTCTCCAGTGGTCAGGGAAACCCATAGCTTGAATAACATTGTTGAGGAAATTCCAGTTTAGTCTGTCATATGCTTTGCTCAGGTCAATTTTACATGAGAAAAGACCATTCTTCTTGGTTTTGGAGTTGGCTATTTTGTGGTGGTGTTCACCTGCTAGGATAGCATTGTTTGTAATAAGGCGGTTCTTGACAAAACCAGATTGGTTAGGGGATATAATGTGAGGTAAGAAGTCTTGAACCCGATTAGCAAGAACTTTTGTAGCTATTTTTTTGTACACAAAGTTACAAAGGGCTATGGGCCTGAATTTTGAAAGAGAGGTAGCTCCTTTTTCCTTTGGGATAAGGGTAATAAAGTAATTATTGAGATCAGTAGGCAAAGGGTTTCCATGGAGAATGTTAAGCACAGTAGAAGTAACCCGACCGCCCACGTCAGTCCAGTAAGTTTTGAAGAAATTGCCATTAAAACCATCAGGCCCGGGGGGACTTGTTAGAACCCAATTGTTTGGTAGCTTCCAGGATCTCAGAGGGGGAATAGGGCTTAGAGAGTTCATCAATCCACTCAGAGGAAATAATGTTGTGAACAGCTTCAAGGGGTTTGGTCATGTCTTTGTCAGAGGGGGCTTTAAAAAGCTTGTCATAGAAATCTACACAAATCTTTTCCAGGTCTGGCCAAAGGAATTTGTAGGAACCATTCTCATCTTGAAGACTAAAAATATCATTCCTTCTTCTATTTTGAGTAGCTTATTGTGGAAGTAAGAGGTGTTTTTGTCCCCATCTTTAATCCACCTATCCCTAGATCTTTGTTTCCATCTAGTTTCTTCTTTGAGATGGAGGAGCTCAATTTCAAGGAGAAGTCTTTTCCTATTAGCAATCGCCCATGGGTTTTGGGGACCAATAGACACTCTCTCCAATTCCTCTCTTTTCTGGTGAAGCTTAAATCTAATTTTAGAGAAGGACCACCCATTCCAGGCTAGTAACTTATCTTTACAAGATTTAATATTTGTCATCAGATCACAGGAGGAGTGACCCCAAATGCTTTGCACTATGTCTTTACATCTTTTCTCCAAGGTCCTAACATTCTCAAACCAAAAATTCTTTTTTGGTGATTTTTGTGGCTACCCAACAGGTTGATAAGGATAGGGCAGTGGTCAGAGCATTCTCTAGGGAGATGGAGAATTGATATTGAAGGAAAGTTGAGAATAAGCTCCTCACTAGCAAAAGCTCTGTCAAGTCTACTCCAAGAGGTAAAGGGCTCATCTTGGCAGTTAGTAAAAGTATAAGGGAAACCCATAAAACCCAGGTCTACTAGCTTAGTAGTAGCAATGACCTCTCTGAAAGGCCCCAGCCGACTCTCATCCCTAAACTCCCCCCCTTCTTTTCACTATTATATAAGACTTGATTAAAATCACCTCCTACTATCCAAGGAATGAAGATTTGAGTACTTAGGGAGTGTAACAGATTCCAGGAAATGTGCTTTTGGTGCCAATTAGGCCAACCATAAAAACCAGTGAAATTAAAAATATCCATACCTGGGAGTTTGACTTCCGCTGAGATATGATGATTAGAGGAACTGAAGATGGATGTATGACTATCTTTAGACCACAACAGAAGAAGCCCTCCGCTTCTCCCAACACTGCTGATTGCCAGACCTTCAAAATCCTTCCAAAGCTTAATAAGACTATCCATATCTACATCAGTCTTATGGGTCTCCATCAGAAAAACCAGTTTGGGTTTATGTTTCTTCAGCAGGGAGGAAACCCAAACCACTACACAGGGGCGACCCAACCCCCGACAGTTGAGGATAAGACAACTCATTTCTTCAGGCAGCCCTGATCCTGGTCAGGGTCTGCCCTTGCAAGGATGGCTTCGTAGTAATCAGATTCCTCCACCTCTTCTGTAGCATCAGGAGAGGAGATCATCAGAGAGCTGATATTGTAAACTTTCCTTTTTTTTGGATTTGAAGGATTCTTGGTGTCTAAGGCTTAGGCTAGATTCAGGGAACATTTTTTCTTTCCCTTTTTGCCCAATGTTGATGGAGTTATGAGGCTGAGAGTCAATGGAGGAGCCAAGAGGGATAGAGCTTTCAATCAGGAGGGTAGAGAGGGGAAGACAAGTTCCAGGATTTTTTGTGGTTATTAGAGAGGAAGGGATGTCTTGGCCTATTCTCTGGGGAGCAGGGATGATAAGTGGTTTGAGTTAAATTCAGCAGAGAAAGAAGATACAGCAGTAGCCCAGGCTAGGGTGTTGACATCTGTGGAGGATTGAGGTATGGGAGAGTGATGGGGTATTTCAGTATTGATTCTTAGAGGTTTAGGCTTCAGGGATTCGAAGGGAGTGATCTGTTGCTCAAAAGGTAAGGTAAATCCTGGAGGAGGGCTAGGGGTTAACTAGACGAATCAGTTAAGGCTTGTGAAGAGTTCAAGTTCTGTGTAATGAGAGGGAAAGATCTGTGGGGTAGAGCACTTGTAGGAGGAGTGACAGAGGGGAGGGTGGCTAAGGAAAGATCCACATTAACATTAGGATCTACACTGTTTGGGAGGAGTTCAGATTGAGAAGCCATAACAGTAAGACTGTCTAGAACTCCTTCCTCTTTCCACTGGTTGAGCAAATGGACGGTCATTAGCTATGTCCATAGCTCTAGTGAATTTTGATCGGATCCAAGGCCCAAATCTGTCCTGAGAACTAGAAGTCTCTTTCTGATAGATACATTCAGGCATAATGTGACTAATTCTCCCACATCTATAGCAAATACTTGGGAGATTTTCATAGGAAACTCTACACACTCTATTTCCTTGAGCAGTTTTGAGCACAATCATTCTACACAGAGGATCAGAGATCTTAATTTCTATATTCATCCTTTAAACCCTAGCAGTCAAGGGGTTGATTCTCTCAGAGCACTCAACAAATCTTCATATTCTGTTAGCTATAGTGATCGTTGATTGACTATTACAGAAAGCAATGGGGATTTTGTGGATACCTACCCAGATTTTGATAGTAGTGGTATCGTGTTCCTCTATGTTGATGTTTGGGTTGATTTCTGCCACCGTTAGAAGACGGTTCTGGATACTGACGCTAAGTAGGTTAGAACTAGGTTGCTTATTTTTGCTATCGAGCTTTGATATTTTCACAACCAGACTAAGTTTCTTTAGAGATTCTAATATCTCATCTAGAGGAACGAGAATGATTTTTGAGATCTTAGAGAGATTATATGAGATTACCTTTTCAGGAGACTTCAGGAGTTCTGCAGGAGAATCACGCCCAGAGCAGCAGCGCGGCGAGAGAGAGGAGGAGGGGAGATCTCCCTGAAGTACAGCCTTGGGACGCGGTGGCATTGAAGTCGGAGGTGACCTTCTGACTGAGATTTCGTGAGGGGGTGTGAGAGAGACGCTATTCCAATGCTCCCAGTGGTTGCAGGGGACAATCATGGTGGTAGAGCTCAAAACTGAGCTAGGGGCTATCGACTCAGACGAAGGTTGCACGCCATTGTGTGGGATAAGGGAAAAGAATAGAAAAGGGGGGGTGCATGGAGGAGCGTGTACTCCTCTCTCTACATTTTACCATCTCTTTCTGCTCATTATCAACTTTGTAGTACCATCTTTTGGTTGCGAAAAGAGGTAGTTGATGATATAAAGATAAGAAAGACTATGCCCAGATTGAGAATGTCACTTGGGAGGAGAGACAATGTGGTACTGCATCAACTAGAATACTTATAATCATTAGAGATGTGGTGAGGTGATTGCTGATAAGAAGTGGACCTGAAAAGCTGACGATGGTATGGATCTGGAGTTCAGCTTTCTGTTTTAACGACTGAGCACAACATGTTCATGCATCTTAGTCAATAGCCAGTTGATTGGATTCACGGTTGAGCTTCAAACTTACTCTTTAGACGTACAATGCATTTCTTTAGAGTTGCCTTAAAATAAACTTTTTAGCCATGGGCTTCTGAGAAGCCTTTCCCCAGGCCTCGGTTGTAAAAAACTGTGATACCTTATCCCATATCGTGATATGAGTAATAAAGTGTTTGAGTTATAAGGATATATATATAGGTTAACTATAACATCTTTTACTTTTAAACCTAAGTGAGAACCAAGCTTTAAAAAGGTTAGTTTTTAAGCCTGAATGTCTTGAGAGCTAAATTATTCGACAGTTGCATATATGGGCAGTTATAAAAGTGGTATAAAGTCTCAATAAAAAAAAGTGGTACAAAGTTTTCATATGGGTTATAATACACAATACGAGAGTTACAATACAGATAATACGTGTTAATGTTGAAGTTACCTACGAGGGCTCAATTTATGAGACTTAATTAAACATGCTCGTACCTAATTAAACATGCTCCGATTTCGTTCACATGCAAAAGAAGAGCAAGTGAGACTTAGAACCTTATATGAAGTTACCTACGAGGGCTCAATTTATGAACATCTATGGCAAGCTCAATGCCAAACAATTCCTTTCTTTTGATAAACTTAAATGTTGGTTCATTGCTTTAGATTGGCCTCATGTTTTGGCATCGTTTTGCCATACAGTTGATCAAACCTTTTCAATCTCAGAGTGGGTAGACTTGTTGTCTACATAATGAAATCAGGGATTTAGAAAGTATACTGTTGCATGCAAATCTTTTTGTAGCTGAAACTCCCACCGAATATGAATGATTCTCCATCTCACAACAAAAGAATTGTAGTTATCCTTCAAGTTAGAGGCTATTTATCCTTAGCTTCTCAATAGCCCCATATAGAAACCTCAACCCAGGGCCCTTCTCAAAATCGATCAACCTCAACACTTCAACATGAGGTTTTGTTGTGTTTAAGACATCTGTGACACTTTTCCAAAATGGTTCATCCCTTAAGCTTATTTTTTAAATTTCTTGGCCCTCAGGTTTTTAACTAGTGTACATCCCATCCACTATGTTGAAGTAAACATCTGGTCCAACTATACACGTAGGTCCACTAATCGTTGTACTGTATAAATCCAGTTACAAATCATGTTGAAGCTGGTCGGACCTAGTCCTAATTTGCATATTGTCCCATAAAGATAACAACCAAGAATGGTTATAGATAGACGTCACCTGACAGGATCAAGAGTTAAAAGTAATTCAAAACAGTAATAAGATATCTAGAGTTATAGAAGAGTTTGTTGTTTCCTTCTTAGCCTTCGTCAAGGCATCTTTGTGTTGAGAGACAATTTCCCAATGTCTTCTAAAATAAGATCCATGCAATGGGCTACACAGAGAGTCCACCACATTCTATATCTCTTCTTCAGTAGTAGTTGCATAGCTTTCTTGTGATTTAAAGGATTATTAGTCACTAACTACTTGCACAGTCAAATCTTCACCACTTTTTCTACAACCTCATCTAATAAAAAAATTAAATCTGCATCTTTTATCACATCACTAGCATCAATGGAACATAAAAATACATTTGCATATGGATTATTCACAACAAAATTAATCAGTTGTCGTTCCCTCGTGTCTTTCCACCCATTAGGTAATATGAAAACACCTATTTTTGCCCACATTTTCTTCACCGAGTCCACATATTTAGACACTTCTTGTATTTCCTCTTGTAAAAGAGTTGTAATTAGTTCATGTCTACTTGGTGGCTTATAGCCACTTCCATAATTTTCTATAAACCACAACATTTTGTAGAATAATCATTGTTTGCAACATCAAAAGTATGACATTATTGTAAAAAATTAGCAACTTCACGATGTACAACATCACCACTGCTAGAAAAACTATTTTAAAACACGGCTTAAAAAGCATTGTTTAAGGAAAATCGAGTTTTAAAATACTATAAAATACGGATGGAAGGTAAACCGTGTTTTTTAGCACCGTGAGTTGGGTGCGGGACAAATTAAACTTATTATAAAGCACGATTCACACTGAAACCATGCCTTGTATTTTCACGGCAAAGAGTATTAAACACGGTCTGTAATTGTGCTTTATAGGTTAACATAAATAACTATAAAACATAGTTTTAGGCAACCATGTTATATAGTTTCGTGTCATTGATTTTAAAACACGATTTTCACATAGAACCATGCTTTAAAATCCTTAACTTATAAACCCCCACCCCGCCCACACGACATCCCCCTTTTTCTTCTACCTCATTCTCTCTTCGGTTTGAACCTCCTTCGATCCCCTCCGACTATGACAACCCAAGAAACCGCCGTGAAGATCCTCCGTTGTCACCGCCACTACCGTTGTCGTCATCGCTGCCTATCGTCCCTTGTCATTCATAGTATTTTGTAATCCTTAAAGTGGCGAACAACATGATCTGCGCTATCTCTTCATTCTTTTGTTGTCAGGTTGTCACAAACCCCCACCACCCGCCACCGCCCCTCGCTTTCTTCAGCCGGTTTCTCTTCATTCTCTTCTTTTGTCTGCACCGGAACCGCTACATCACTCTTACACCAGATTGAAGAGGGACTAAAAAAGTTTCAATTAGAACAAATAATATACTTGAACTTATCACTTACGGAACCCCTAACTGGCAAACAAGGAACATACATGATCTGCCTCTCTCTTCATTCTCTTATTGTGTGTATGCCTTTGTAGAGATTAATCGCCGGAACTGTTGCATCTCTCGCACACTGTTGGTGCATAATAATAGAAGAATCTTGCTAACTAATCGACAATGAACCCAGTCGTTGTAGTCCAACAGTGTCGTGTCCACAGGGACTTCAATAACTATCTAATTAATTATAAAGTAGTAAATATGCATAAATATATACAAATGCATAAATGTAATTATTTATATTTTTAGGGTTTTAGTTTAAGAAACAAAAAATAAAGAAAATCAATAAAACTAAGTTAACTATCTAAAATAGATGTACCCCGAGTTGGATCTTTGCCCCCTTCACCCTTTACTACTAATTTTCTATTCTTGAACTCATAGTTAAACAACATGAACACTTGATTAACTAGCAGCCAAACCCTGCCTACTAATCATAACCGATTTAGTCGAGAATTCAAGGATAGTTAAACACCGAGTAAATCAATAGCATTAAGTGCAAGTTCCCCTAAGTGGCAATGTAGTCTCATCTCAAATTCTTTGACAAGCGAGCACAATGATTAGTCCCTAGGTTTAGATTTCTTCTTCCGTAATTTTGTCCATAGAAACCCACACTAATACTAAACTAATTGGTAATTAAACCAACCAATTTAACATATAGATGATAAATTGAGCAAAACCCAAAGAACACCATAAATTAAATGTAGAAAAGCTCAAGAGACATAAGTACTTAATAACATCTTTCATTAAGCATAAGGACTAAAATAAAGCATTAAACAAGTTCAAGATTCAACAATGGAGTTTTAGGGATTTTGGGATGAAATCCCCATCCCAAGATACAAAGGAGACTACTCAAGCATTAGAGCATAAAAATTAGAGAAGAGAGAAGAACTAGCCATAATAGGTTGAATAAGAGAGCTTCAATGGAGGTGAGTCTTCTCCTCTTCTTCTTTTCCCCTCTTTCTTTCTTCTGGTGTCTTGCCTCTGTTGCTTACTTGAAATCCCCCCTTCAGTTATCTTCTTCCTTTTCTTTTATCGATCGATTCTGTTCTATGTTTGGTGTGGCCCAAGTTTGTGCCCGCGTCAAATTCTTGGAACAACCTATGTGGTGTGCCCGTGTTGACTCAAAACTCTCGTATTATAATGAAATGCCATTTCCCCCTTGAAATCTCAAGTTCGGGTTGATTTCCAGGTAACAACCCGGACCCCCTTCAAAATAGGTAGTGAGTTGTGTGCCTATGGTCCGGATCTCCTATCCCAGACTCAGACCCGGACAAAGGTCAAAAAGAGGCATAAGCTGCATCATCACTTAGGTCCGAGTCTGTACACCCGGACATAGACCCGGACCAGACCCAAAAATCATGCTTATCTCGCTTTTGCTATAGCTTCTTCTTTTTAGCTTTGATTTTGGATCCATTTGCGCCCACACGTTACTTTTACTTTGCTTCAGCTAGGTTATTCCTCGTGTATAAACAAGAAATGTGTAAGAACAAATTAAACACAAAACTAGAGAAATACTAGCTAAAGTGAAGAAATGAGCATGATTTACATTGATAAAGTATATGAAATTACCCCTTAAGCATGCTCATTTGTACACTCATCACACCCCTAAACTTACCCTTTTTCTTGTCCTCAAGCAAAGCCATGAACCCATCCAAGTAGGAAATGCTCAAAGCTGGAAAAAATACTAGCATAAGAGAAGAAGAAAAAAGTGATTAAAACCTTGGAGGAGTGTGAACCATCACCTACTGGTGGCAGGGGTGTGCTTAGGGTCAATTAAAATCTAGAGTTTCGGGGTATATTCCGGAGTGCTTCAAAGTTTTAAGGGTTAGGTAACTCGAAGAACTTTTACCATGACCAACTTCTCTCGAGAATGGGCATTGAGAAGAAAACAAAAGGAAAAATAGATTCATGCATTTGATTCACTTTTGCACAAGAGATGAGGCGACAAATTTAGGCAATTAGCCTTTGCATTGAAGAATACTCAACTGTCATTGTGTTGGTTACTTATGGCGTCTCACAAGTTCCTTAAAGATTTTCATAAAGAAGCACCCTTTAGTAATCCCTAAGAGAAAAAAAATAAGCTATAAAATCCCAACCATTCACGATCATCTGGCCACACCACATGAAAAATGCTCCTCAAAAGCAGTAAAAAAGAAAAACTTTGAGCATTTATCCAACAATTCATTATATCATTTGTTCTCAATGAGAACAACCTATACCAGGATCCAAGTTTTTGATTTTTGAACAAACACAAGATATGCATGAGGATTGAATTTAAGCGCACATTCACCGGAAAGGTCATTCCCTTACACTTTGATTGAACAATGTCCTCATTGTTCACCAGACAAACCAGGGAAGGATTCAAATAACCTTTTTAGAAAGTAAACAAAAAAAACCCACAGGACACAAAAAAATTATAACATAAAAGCCAACCCCAATGTCATATTCAAATAGTTACAAAATGAAAAAAGAAGTGAAAGACACATAATAAACAAAACTAGTACTCCTCTGATATTGTTCTTGCTTGCTTTGAAGGAACTCCCCCACACTTGAGTTTAGTCTCACATTAGTGTAGCTTGGTTGTGGTGTACACATGAAATTGCACTTGCATAAGACACTAGAAGTCCTCTATGATCGAATATAAATGTTGAAGTGGGCTTCAACGGATGGGTTGGGCGGACACCATTCATCCTTGAAGAATGGCTCGGATATTGAGGTTGATGACCCTTGGTGTGAGGATCATCTTGTGGTGGAGTCTCATTTTTGAAATTAAGGATGTAGACATCCTTATCTTCATTGAGTGGTGCAGGGAGAACTCCAGGGTGGGCTTTTGTTAAGTCAAGGTCCTTATGTTTTGATGATAGCAAACATATGTTGTTTATCTAACCTGTTTACCTAAGTATGACGTTCAGGTAAACAAGGTGAAAGAGTGGCTTAACACGCAAGGTTGCAAGCACACTCTAGTCATGACTAGTGTCCTACCAGTCAGGCACAGGTCATCAGAGCTCAAGCTCCTAGCACACACGAGACATTAGATCAACACAACGATGACTCTTAGCATCAGAAGTATTCAAGAGTTCAATATATATCAACCAAAGACAAGTAAGCCAACAACACATACGTCCACCCACAAGTTGGTGAAAGTTCACAACAAAGGACGGCTGAAGAAAGCACAATCACAAACAAGATAACAACACATAATCTGAAGCTATAAAGAGGCATTAATTACGCAGCATTAATGAAGCCATCAGAATAGGAAAGTGGGCACCACAAGGAGCAACCGAGCACCTGAGCTCTTGCCTACAGCATGTCCAACCAGTGAGCGACACGTGTCGTGGATGCGCCTACCATCAAGTTGAAGATCAGCCTATCTTGTACAAAGCTATTCTACTGGGAATAAAAGGCAACCGTCTCCTAGTATGTAGCTTATTATAGTATGGTTGCTATAAGTTAACTTGCTTATGTATATATATATACATGTTGTATTGAATACACAGAGAAAGATACACACGTGAGAAGAAAAACAACAAGTATAATCAGAGTCATACGGAGTGAGTCTGAGTGTGTGTATATGCTAAGGAGTTAGTGAGCCCTTTTTGGTTAAAGTATTCCTTGTCTTGAGCTTGTTTTTTGTCAGCCAATAGAGGTTGATGGAGCTCAAGTTTGTACGAAAATAGATGAAGAAATGAGCTAGATTAGATGGATTTTCGGACCTCCAAACATCAAAGGAAAAGCTTGGGGGCTTAAAGCTCCTTTTCTTACCCTAAGCTTGGTTGAATCTAGCTAAACTTCACCATGGTTTCTTCCAATATTTTTGGCCTCCAATGTTGTAGATTTTTTGCAGCAACACAAGTGGAAAGTGGGTTGGTGTTCTCCTTTCTTGGTTGATAAAGATTTGTTTAGAAAGGAAGTAGATTCAAGAGGAGAAGTAGGAGTATAGATGAGAGGTTTATCTTTCACTTTTGTGTTCTTCCATGGGAGTAAGAAAGGAAGAAAATGAGAGGAATAAGGTGAGTGAATTCGGCAACATGGTGAGGAAAGAGAGTAGGTAGTTTAAGTTCCCAAGGTTGGTTGAAGCAAAATGAGACTTTGTGACTTAAAACACTCTTATCCAAGAAGCAAAATTGGAATTGTTGGCTTAGAATACTATTCACCAGCTGGCCATGTTAGATATTTAGGAGGGGTAGATTGGTAATAAGGAGGTAATTAAGGAAGAATGGGTTTATGGCCTTAAGAGCTTTATTTTTTTAGTTCATTAGGACTCTCTCATGTGTTAGATTATAATCTAATTGATTGTCTTGTCCTACAATGTATTTCTTTGTGTTTTTTAGTGATTATACTACTCACAAGTCATTTGACTGTTTAAAGTATGTTCTCAAATTCCCTTTTATTATTTGTGCTCTTATATCATGTAATGACATATTACATGTTAAACCAACTTTATTGGTTGAATTCTCTCTATAAGTATTCTCTCTTTAATCCAATATTTCATTAAGGTTTGATAACCATATATATATATACATATATGTTGAGGTTCCATAGTTCCTTAATGATTTTAAGGCTCATTAGCCTTAATAGTTCAATGATTGATCCTTAATCATTTCTATACTTATTAGGGGTATTTCATGTATGGAGTATTTTAAACCTTATATAGTGAATAAAATATTGGGAAAATTCTCGTTATACCCCTGTTTTCTTTCGTAATTCACAATATACCCCTGTGATTTTAGTAATTTAACTTTAAACATGCTTAAATGTTGTCCAAAATAGATGAAACTTTACATGGACGATGCTAAAGTGTTATATTTTGGTCCAATATCAAATTTGAAGCTTTTTAAGCTCACATGTGACCTGTGGGACCCAATGAATATGTGACTGTTCATTGGGTCCCACAGGTCACATGTGAGCTTAAAAACTTCAAATTTGATATTGGACCAAAATATAACACTTTAGCATCGTCCATGTAAAGTTTCATCAATTTTGGACAATATTTAAGCATGTTTAAAGTTAACTTACTAAAATCACAGGGGTATATTGTGAATTACGAAAGAAAACAGGGGTATCTCGTGAATTTTCCCTATAATATTTTCTTAAAATATAAATTTTGGAACTGATGATAAATTTTATTTTGTGGTGTATTCTTATTAGTGTGATGTATTTTAAACCTTATATAGTGAATTATAAGTCTCATTGGTATATAATAATATATAAGTGTAGCTAATATAAATTTTTAAACTTGTCAAAATATATTTATAATTGGTCTTGTTTTGAAGATTTTGAATTTTTTTAGTGCAATTGAAACTTGACTTACATCCGTTTACAAGAAAAACACTAAAGTTAAACAGCCAGATAGACTTAGCCACAGTAGAAGAACAATTAGGATGAGCTAATGAATGAGCTACATAATTTTCCTCGTGTCTAACAAAAAACTATCTAACATCCCCGACCCCCTTGCTACAACAAACCAGCTGGTGAAGGAAAGTGTCAACCGCTTGGTCAACAGAGGACCCCGACTAGAGAAACCGGATCATATGGAGACTGTCAGACTCAACCACCAACAAGCCACCCCCTAGCCGCCTCCCCAGGTCCACACCACGAGCCACAACATGAGCCATCGGCAAGACAGATGAAAGAGAATCATCACCCCACCGAAGGCTTGCCCCCAACAAGCCTTCATCCATCCCCTTGCCACAGGCCCTAACCACCAAGACCCATCCACCATCTGACCCGCATCTGTATTAATCTTGGTACACCCCTGAGAAGGAGGGCACCAAACCCATGGACCATCCTCCACCACACCCTTGCTCCCCACAAATTCTCGGAAGTGACAAACATACTCCAAAGCTCATTCATAGCAAACAGAAAACGCACTGTGGCGGTGCAACACATCATTGTGAGCTCACCAAATAGCCTAACACTGAACAAGAAGCTCTACCAACGTAAAACCATCCACCTGACCAGCAAGACCATCCAACCAACCATCCACAGCTACTATAACCCCTACCTCCCAAAGCTGTGAACTCGTCTAACACTCCTCCCAACACCAAGCTGCCCCCGTTGGATAGGAGAAAAAACATGAAACTAATCCTCCGAACCGCCACATAGGACACAACAACCATCACTCAACCCTCGACGAGCCACATAAGCTCCCACAATGAACGCCACATGCCAAAACCTCTAACCAGACACCAGCACCTAAGGAGGTAAATACAAGGACCCTAGAACCTTGAGAAAACCAGAGTCCTCGCCATGCACTGAAGACGAAGGGATCAAGACATCCCGAAGAAAAAGAGCTAGGTAGTATGCCATCTTGACCAAGAAAGCCCCAAAACCATGGAAATTCCAACCAACTCATTTGTTTTCCCCACCTTAGGCGGGTCCTATTTCAGGATCACCTCCACATCAACCTACCAAAAAACTGATCGAACCATGGCCACATCCCACCCTTATCCGCCACTACGCAACTCAGACACTTTCAGACCATCAAATTGGCTAACCCTTGGAGTGATAGGACGAAACAAGTAAGGCCGCACTACCTAAGGACCCCACCAGATATCAATAGAAGAACAATCCTCTATCTTTCAACAACAACCCTTCTAGCCCCTTGCAACACGACTGCCAAATCAGGCCCAGCAGACAACAAAGAGGAGGAAGGAAAATACACAGCCTTTAGGATCTTCTCTACAAGAGAATTAGGATGAGACAAAAACCGCTAGTAGAACTTACTAAGAAGGGCTAGGTTTTGGGCCTCAAAAGCACGAAAGCCCAAGCCCTCCTTTTTACTTCACTGAAGGACCCCCCTCCCCGATGAACCAAGTGAAGAGGTCTTTGCCCAGATGTACCACTCTACCAAACCTGAGAGACCAGGGCCTCCATCTTAGCCAAAAGAGCCTTTGGAAACATGTAAACTTGCATTGCATAAGAAGGGATAGCCTATAGCACCCTTTTAATAAGTGCCATCCAACCAGCTTAAGCAATCCTCCCCGACCAAGAACTAATCGCTATCACACCCGATCCACCACAAACCCCAAGGCCCTCAACTTGGATCTCCCTAAACGCGCCGACAAGCCCAATTACTTTTGGATTAAAGGGACCTTCGTCACCTTAAATAGAGAGGCTAGCTGCCCGCGTCTCCCCAAGTCCATCCATCTGCTAAACACCAACTCGGATTGTGCAGGATTGATCACCTGACCAAAAGAAGACGCAAAAGAAGCTAGAACATCTTGATCTGCTCCATCTTACTAGAACCAAACAAAAGGTAATCATTCCGAAAAAAAAAACATATGGCTAACAGACGGTGCACTTAGAGCAACCTTAACCTCGGACAAGAAACTAGAATCCTCATACACCTGATGAAATACCCCGTATTTAAAAATAGTGATTAATTAGGCTAATAAGTAAATTAGAAGCTTAATTAAGTATAAATAATTATTAGGGAACAAATCCCGAAGAAAACGGATCCTTAAAATGGATTAAAATCACTAACGAACCTTAAAGCGCGTTTTTCGAGGTAACCGGGAAAACGTGTCTTTAAGCGGGTCAAATAGACTCGTAACAATTTTAGTCAACTAAATAATCATTAATAAATATTAGTGAGGCTTTAGGACCAATAAAATCAATAAAACGAGAGATTAGTAAAAACTGTCAAAAACGGGAAGTTGTGGGGTAGAAATATAAATAGACCAAACTAGTGTGTCTAATATTGCAAATAAAATTCAAAACCCACAAGTGGGTCTGTGTGCTAGCCGATTTTAAGGCCCTCACCCTCACTCCCTTATTTTCTTTCATTGGGTCTAATACACTAGAGGACAAAACCATTAAGAAATCAAAAGCAAATATTTCCCTCTCTCCTCCATTCACTCCCTCTCTCACGTGAAACACCCACCAGCACCTCTCTTTTCTTCTCCTTCTTCCTCAAGCGATTTCCATGGCATTTGAGAAGCTCTCACAAAACTACCACTTCTCTCCTTTGTAACTCCCTCCACATTCTCCAAAAATTATAAAAACACCACCATTGTGTTCCTCTCTCAAGAGCTACACTTCCATCTTTCCAAAATCCAAAAAGCATTTCGATTTTGTGGGTATATCCCATTTGAAGTTTCAACACCACCATTAGAAGGCCTCCTTCTCCTTGTTCTTCTAAGGTAAAAATATTTCGAAAACTCCATTGTTTTTCTAGCCTTAAGCAAAACGAGATTCATAACTAAACCCTTGTTGTTCCTTGTTGTTCTAGCCGATTTTGGCTTGTTGGTGGAGTTGGAAACTTTGTTCTTGAGCCACTCCAAGCTCCATTTGAACCCTTGCAAGGTAATATAAATCTAAACCCTAAAACTTGTATTAAGACCTAGAAATGGATAGGGTTAGTTTTAGTGTATTAAAATAGTATATTGAAATGTATTTGTATGGTTGTAGTAGTAGAGAACTTGAGTTAAAACCGGTGGAAAGAAGGAAGGAAGGAGAAAGAAGGAGAAAGGAAATCTAGAAGAGAATCAAGGTAATAATGCTCACCCTTGATAGCCTTGTATATGTATAATGTAACAGATTTTTAGAAGTAAAAGTGTATTGAAAATGATAATGTATTAGTAGTAATGTGTAGGAGAATATAAGTTTTGGAAGCTTTAAAAGATTGTAAACTCATTTAAAACAGATTGGGAATGGATCTTGAGTGCAGGAATTTTGTAGTGTTTTGTTGTTTTAGTATTGGTATATGATGGGAGCTTGTGTATTTTTGTTTGTAAAGGTGAGATAAGTTTAAAATATGAACTAGAATGTGGTGAGTGCATAGAAATACAAGAGAGACTATGGCAAAATTTACCTAGGATTAGAACACTTAGTGAATTTAACTAGGTGAATGAAGAGTGTTGTAACAGATTTTGTTAAAGAGGTAGAAGATAAGTTGAGAGAGATAGATAATGTTATAATGTATAAGAGAGTTAGAAATGACATTAGAAGAGGGAGTTGTTGGAGAGAGTTAGACTAAAATCTGTAGCATAATGTAACTAGAGGAAATAACTAGTGCAAGTGTTGAGTGAAACTTGGAGAATTATGTGAGTGAATGAGTATAGAATTGTAAGGAGTTAATGGTGAACTAGGTGTATTAGGAGGTTTAATTAGTGTTATAACATGTGGGAATGAGTGTAGGAACAATGGGGAAGTAATGGGTAAAGAGAGGATTGAAAACAGAAATTAAAATGCAAATACTGGGCCGGACCGGACTTGCGCCGGACTTGCAAGTCCGGTCGTGCCCAGATTTACAAAGACGGGAAAGCTACTGGAATCGACCGGACTTGCGACCGGACATGCAAGTCGGTCGGCAGAAAATTTCCCGTCAGAATACTGGAATCGACCGGACTTGCGACCGGACATGCAAGTCCGGTCGAGAGAAAATTTCCCGGTATGCTACTGGAATCGACCGGACTTGCGACCGGACTTGCAAGTCCGGTCGCAGAAAATTTCCGCAGAACTACTGGAATCGACCGACTTGCGACCGGACTGCAAGTCGGTCGGACCAAATTTTCCCGAAGCCTACTGGAATGGACCGGACTTGCAAGGTCGGTCGCAAGTCCGGTCCTGACAAAAAAAAAAAAAAAAAATTATTTTAATTTAAATAATAATTGTATATATATGTATATGTATACCCATACATATGTATATGTATGTATGTAAGCATGCAAACCTTAAGTAAGAAGAAAACTTAAGTAAAGGGAAAATAAGTAAGTAAAGTATAAGTGTAAGAAATGTAAGGACATAGTAAGTAGGAGTTAAGTTTGATAGTAAATTAATCATTTTTGTATGTATGTATAGGACTTGATTTGTGACATCGAAGGACGTTTGGAATTACGTACACGGTGAACGGTATGAATTCCTCATGCCCCGAATGCTATCATGGCTACTCTGATTTGTGTGTTGTGTGCTAATTGATCACCAATAAAGATAAATGCACGAATCGGAGTTAATATGCTTACTTGTGATATGTAGTGTTGTATGATGTTATTTTCTTAATCTTAGTTTGTATACTTCATGAAATGTACTGATGATATGAATGTATGTATGTATGTTGTATTGTACCGTGACCGTTATTCATTGTGACTGGACTTCTAACTTATTCCTAACAAGCTAACTCCTAACCTAAATGGTAATTAAATTGGAATGAGTAGAAGTCCGATATAGTTTCGGCCACGCGTGAGGATGCGGAGTCACGAGAGGTTGGCTCCAATTCCTGACTCTTAAACTGGTCCGCGGCCCAAATCCCTTAAGTGGGTAGCATCCCGGATTAGTGAGTCAAGTAAATCCCGGATGTGGGACGGAGTAGTCCCCAAGGCCGGAGGTCCCGACGACTTGACTTGAGTATAAGTAAGTAAGAATGAGTAAGTAAAGTAAAAAGGAAGTAAGTAATTGTAAGTAAGAAGAAGTAAGTAATGAGTAAAAGAGTAATATGCATTCCGATTAACCCGGATGCACAATTTGGCTAACCTTGTGAAGGTAAGTATTGTGAACTCTATTGTATTGTTGCCTTGAAGTGAATGATGTATTGTAATGTATGTATGTTGTATGTAAAGCATGTATGTATGAGTAATGAACAAGCATGTTTAGCGGTCGCCAATTAGTCGGCGTACCCTTGCTAGCAATCGGTATATGCGGAGTTTATGCGCAGCAATTTGCTGAGCCCCTTGGGGCACCATTTTTAATAGCAGGTGCAAGAGATGAAGATGAAGACTAGTTTAATTTCTTGTTCTTCTTTTGTATGTAAACAATGAATTTGATCGGTGTACTGAGTAGTACATGGCTTAGATTTTTGAATAGCCGGTGTACCATGGGGTACACCTTTTTGGGATATTGAAGGATTGATTGGTATAGATGAGTAGTTAGATACATTCTTTTGGGAAACTTGGAAGGTTGTAATGAATACTTCGAATACTCGGTAATCCGGTTGTAGTGAATTTATTTTAGTTTTAGTAGCTCGGTATCTATTGGCCATCAGACCGTCACTGTAAGTATTAGTAGCCTTGCTAGCCGTATGGGCGGTTAGCGGCATTGTTTCACCCGCCGTAGTAAGTAGTATATTCCGCTGCGAACTCATTAGATTAACAGGACGATTAGACGGTAAGCATAGGATTAACGGTTGGGGTGTTACAAAAAGTGGTATCAGAGCGTAGTTACGCTCTGATGTCCTAAAGTACCGAGCATAGGAGATTACCGAGTTAGGATTTCAACCGTCTTAAGACGGATACTTAGAAACCTAACTAGGAACTACCGTTGTTACAAACGGATACCCTTGACGTTCTTGGAACGATACCTTGTTTAAATTCCAAGACCTTTGAGTCATTTCTTGCGGAGCCTAATGAAACTGTTAAACATTCAGATGTCAGGACGAGGCCGAGGCCGACCTAGAGGCGAAGCCTCAGATGGAACCGGCGCGCAGACGATAGCTGAGATCGTCGCCGCCACGGTAGCACAGATGCTACCACAAGTTATACAAGCCGTACAACAATCTCAGCAGAACCAAACTCAAACGGGACCAACCCCTCCCCCTCCACCCAGAGAAGCTAACTGGGTCAAAGCTGTAGCGGAACTCCGCCCTCCTTGCTTTAGGGGCGAGAGTGATCCGGCTAAGCTAGAAGCGTACATCTCCGAAATGGAGACCGCTTTTGAGACACTCGAAGCTCCTGCTGGAGTTCGAGTCAGAGTAGCCGCCTACTACTTGAAGGATGCGGCAATGGATTGGTGGAAGCTGGTCAAGCAAGAGCACGTCAGCGACCCCACCTTCGACTGGGATTCCTTCATCTCTCTCCGATCAAGTACTATCCGGAGCATGTCAACAAGAAGAGGCTTGAACTTGACGCCTTAAAGATGACAGACAAGATGTCTGTGGATGAGTACTACCGCACCTTCACCTCCATTCTCCGTCTCCTCCCCGATCTTGGATACACCGGCCAGGTGTTGGTCGATCGCTTCTATGGCGGTCTGAGCCATCGCCTTCGGTACGGTATGGGCTATACCAGATTTACCTCCCTTCAGGTAAATATCGGTTGACCCTTAGTATCAATTCAATTCATTTCAATTCCTTGAATTCCTTGAATCTTTTCCTTATTCTTTCTTAATCATCCCGGCTAATACCTGAAACTTCAGGAGTGTTATCACGCGGCCTCCCGCGTTGAGATCACTTGCCAGTGGGATGAGAAACCGCGCTGAAGCGCAAGGCTAACAACAAACACCAGCACCGAGGAGCAGAACCAGGGTAAAAGCTGGAAGAAGAAGAAAGGGAACTTCTTTTCTCAGAAGAAGTCCCCAAGTGAGAGCAGTGCCCATGCTGAGCAGGGCAAACCAGCTGAGATCCTTCAGCTTGGTTATTCTGCACCGGTGGCAGCTAAGCCACTGAGATCACACCCTCCTAAGGGTAAATTCTATTCCAATTCGTATTCGTATAAGTATCATTTCTAGTATACCCACGCACACATGTGCTAACCCTCTAACCTCAGGTTCTAGCTCCGGAGCCGCCAAAACCTTCTCCGACGGCCGCACCTATGTGTGCAGGAAGTGCAACCAGGACCACCTGGTAAGGATTGCTACGGGAGGGAGATCAAGTACAACTGTCAGAAGTGGGGCACACTGCTAATCGATGCCCGGAGAGGGAAGCCCAAAGGAAACTTCCAGAACTATAGCAGAGGGCAAGGAGGTGGCATCTGGCGATGCACCGGCCCAGCAGGCACCACAGGGACAGGGATCCCGGGGCCTCAGAGGGAGCACCTCAGAGGCAGCCTGTTCTGCATGTGATTGACCGTGATGGGCCCGGTTCGAAATCCGGCCAGGTAATCTAAACCTTGAATCCTTGAAAGCATGCTAGTATTAGAGTAATGATGAATGCATGAGTAAATGAATGAATTGAAGTATGTACTGAGCATGAAATGAAGTAGTTAAAACTAGTACTCACCGTAGATGAATTTATAACCTAGGAAGCTTTAGTATCTGTTACCCTACCGGTAACCTTGAATCAAGAAGAGATCGACATCACCAACAACGACTACACCAACAAACAGTGTCAGGTCATCCGCCCAGGTATGATCTTATTAAGGGGATACCTGACACCCGAAGCGCAAATCTCAATTATTCGACGATGCAACGAGCTAGGAACGGGTCAAGGTGGATTTTACACACCCGAATTCCCCGGTGGAGCGAAGATGAAGCTGAAATGATGTGCTTGGGAAAGGACTGGAATCCTTATACCAAGACATACCAGGAGACACGAAACACGGAGCGACGCCACCGACAATACCACCAGAGTTTCAGACCCTCATCACTCAAGCAGTAGAACTTGCACAACAATGTGAACCTGAACCAATCCCCGCACTTGAAGCGGACCTTTGTATCGTCAACTTCTATGAAAAAGAAGGACGACTTGGGTTACACCAAGACAAGGACGAGACAGCGGAATCTCTTGAACAAGGAGTGCCCGTAGTGTCTTGGTCCATTGGTGATGACGCCATATTCCTGTATAGCGAGCAGAAGCGTGTGGACCTCGCAGAGAAATTGGTATTGAGATCAGGAGATGTCCTCATCATGGGTGGAAACTCACGGATGCTGTATCACGGGATCAACAAGATCAAGTTGAATACGGCACCGCCGGCAATAATCAATGCCACACACATGAAACCAGGACGCCTGAACCTTACCTTTAGAAAATATTAAATTCCTAGTATCATGTAATCTATTAGTAACGTGTATTAGAGACACGACATGTATGATGGTTGGTTTATCAATAAAGAGCAGTGTTGATTTAATTCCACTTGTGTCCACCATCAATACTTATCCAATTGTGAATCCAATAGGTTGTGGACTCGGTACCGAAGGTAACCTGAGCATCCTCACCGAAGCACAAGCCGGCAGAAGCGGCACCATTCTAACGGGAACCTTCCCAGTAAATGGCATTGATGCCAATGTGCTATTCGACTCCGGCGCCTCTCACACCTTCGTATCACCATCTTTGAAGAGGTTGAAGCTAGATGCGGATGAGATACCGAACTTCATGGTTACTCTCCCATCGAAGGAGCGAGTAAAGTGTACCAAATACTACCAATCAGCCACCATCGAAATTAAAAAGGAGGCGTTTCCCATTTCCTTCATCGAATTCAATGGATTGGGATTCGACCTAATCATTGGAATGAATTGGTTGGAGCGGCACAAGGGTAGAATCCTCTGCGCCGAGCATCGACTGCTGCTCAAGAGTCCTTCTGGGGTTACCGTATCTTACCGCCAGAGACCGAGAGAGCCTTCGACCACCCTTATATCTGCTATGGCTATGTACCGGGAGCTCAGAAAGGGCCACGAAGTGTATCTTGTTATGTGCAAGACCTGAGAGAGATCCAGAGTTCAGTGACGATGTACCTATTGTATCCGAGTATCCTGATGTGTTCCCTAAGGAGCTACCCGGCATGCCACCACCGAGAGCAGTTGAATTCGAAATTGATCTATTGCCAGGTACCGGTCCCATTGCTAGGGCACCGTACCGCATGGCACCTGCTGAAATGACCGAACTGAAAGAACAATTGAGAGATCTTCTAGACAAAGGGTTTATACGCCCGAGCGTATCACCCTGGGGAGCACCGGTCCTCTTCGTGAAGAAGAAGGACGGTAGTCTCCGCCTTTGTATTGACTACCGCGAGCTGAATGCGGTCACAGTCAAAAAAATACCCATTGCCACGCATCGACGACCTATTTGACCAGTTGAAAGGAGCATCGGTCTTTTCCAAGATTGACCTCCGTTCTGGGTATCATCAGATTGCAATCAAAGAGCAAGACATCGAGAAAACGGCATTCCGTACCAGATATGGCCACTACGAATTCACAGTGATGCCATTCGGTTTGTCAAACGCACCGGCAAAATTCATGGACCTCATGAATCGTTTATTCAGTGAGCAGTTGGACACTTCGGTTGTGGTCTTCATCGACGACATCCTTGTATATTCTAAGTCACCAGAGGAACATGAAATTCACTTGAGGAAAGTGCTAGAGACACTGCGCGAGAACCAGCTGTATGCGAAGTTCTCCAAATGCGAGTTTGGCTTGATCAGGTATCATTCCTTGGACATGTCATCTCGAGCGCAGGTATCTCAGTTGACCCTTCTAAATAGAAGCTGTACGATCATGGCCTAGACCTAAGACTGTTACCGACATTCGGAGCTTTCTTGGTCTAGCCGGTTACTACCGGAGATTCGTAAAGGACTTCTCAAAGTCGCTAAGCCCATGACTACATTGATGAAAAAGGATGCACCGTTTGTATGGACAGACGAGTGCGAAGTATCATTCAGAGCCTTAAAGACTCATTGACCTCAGCGCCCATCCTTACTCTTCCAGAGGGCACAGAGGGATTTGAGGTATACTGTGATGCATCAGGCAAAGGAATGGGATGCGTACTCATGCAGCATGGCAAGGTTGTTGCTTATGCCTCCCGCCAGCTGAAGAAACATGAGGAGAATTACCCGACTCACGACTTAGAGTTAGGAGCCATTGTCTTCGCCTTGAAGATATGGCGACACTATCTCTATGGGGTAAGCATCACCATCTACTCCGATCATAAGAGCTTACAGTATGTATTCACTCAGAAAGAACTCAACTTGAGACAGAGAAGATGGATGGAGTTTCTCTCAGACTACGACATCAATCTGCAGTATAAGGAAGGGAAGGCTAATGTGGTAGCCGACGCCCTGAGCCGTCGAGCACACTCGCTCCATTCGCTACTCGCTTCTTCTAGCTTGGTTGACGAGGTGCGAGATGCTCAGTTGAGCGACCCTTACCTAACCGAAATCAGACAAAAGATCGAAAATGGTACATTTGAAAAGAAAAAGTATGACTTCAAACTACACGAAGATGGTTTGATTCGGTTGAATGGCAGGCTATGCGTCCCCCGAAGCAATGCAGAGCTAAGGGATCGCATCCTGCGAGAGTCACATAGTTCTACATTGTCAGTCCATCCGGGAGCCTCCAAGATGTACAAAGACATGAAGAGGTACTTCTGGTGGTCTGGAATGAAGTCAGATGTGACAGAATTTGTGCTAAGATGCTTAACATGTCAGAAGGTGAAATTTGAACATCGCAGACCGGGCGGAATGGTACAATCAATGCCAATTCCGGAGTGGAAATTTCATGATATCTCCATGGATTTTGTTGTAGGACTCCCACCTGCTAGGGGAGGACTCAACATGATCTGGGTCGTAGTAGATCGCCTTACCAAGGTTGCCAGATTCATACCGATGAAGGACACCTGGAAGGTAGTGAAGCTAGCTGAGCTTTTTGATAAGGAGATTATCAGACATCACGGAGTCCCTAAACCATAGTATCTGACCGCGACACCAGATTTCTTTCGAGATACTGGAGAGCTACAAGGGAAGCGTGGGTACAGAATTGAAGTTGAGTACCGCCTTCCATCCTCAGACCGACGGTCAGACAGAAAGGACCATCCAGACACTGGAGGACATGCTTCGGGCATGTGCCTTGGACTTTCAGGGGAGTTGGTTAGATAAGCTTCATCTTATCGAGTTCTCGTATAATAATAGTTATCACGCCTCGATTAAGATGTCGCCTTTCCAAGCTCTATACGGTAGACCTTGCCGTACACCCTTGTGTTGGGATGAGTCAAGCGAAGCGGTCATAGGACCGGAATACCTTGAGCAAGTGCAAGCCGAAGTGCAACAATCCGAGCTAACATGAAGGCAGCCCAAGATAGACAGAAATCCTATGCGGATGTGAGACGACGCGACCTTGAGTTCGCCGTGGGCGACCAAGTGTTCTTGCGCGTTTCACCTATGAAGGGTGTCTTCCGTTTTGGTCAGAAGGGCAAGCTAAGCCCGAAGTTTGTAGGGCCGTACACTATCACCGAAAGAGTTGGTTCAGTAGCCTACAGGTTAGCATACCTGAGGACTTGGGACGTGTCCATGATGTATTTCATGTGTCACAACTCAAGAAGTATATGGCTGATCCTTCTCATGTCTTAGAGCCCGAGAGACTTTCCATTGAGCCGAACATGAGATATGTGAAACCCCAGTGAGAATCTTGGATAGGAAGACCAGAGACACTCGCCATAAGTCGATACGAATGGTGAAGGTCCTATGGTCTAACCATGATGTCGAAGAAGCGACATGGGAGTTGGAAGATGCCATGAAGGCTAAGTATCCACAGTTATTCGTAGACTAGTTAGTCTAGTATGTAATATACGGGTACGGGTCGTACCCCTTTTAAGGGGGGTAGAGCCCTTTTGCTTTTGCATTGCTTCGGGGTAAGCATTGCATTTTGTATGGCACATGTAGTGCAAGTGAACTTGGTATGGATGTGTATGTATGTGTAATGTGTAGTGAATGATGTGTATGTGCAATGTATGGTGTAATGTGTATTGTGAATGGTAATGATGTATGTATTGTGTATTGTGGTATGGTATGAATGAGAATGATTATGTGTATGTGAATTGTGAATGTGTATGTACTTGAATTGTGTATGCTTGCAGTGAAGAAGTAAACACCTCATAGGTGTAGTAAGACACATTAGGACAATTGGTTTGCCTAATGAGTAGAATAATAAACTATTAACCTTGAGCAACTTTGAGGGCAAAGTTTCTTAAGGGGGGTAGATTGAAATACCCCGTATTTAAAAATAGTGATTAATTAGGCTAATAAGTAATTTAGAAGCTTAATTAAGTATAAATAATTATTAGGGAACAAATCCCGAAGAAAACGGATCCTTAAAATGGATTAAAATCACTAACGAACCTTAAAGCGCGTTTTTCGAGGTAACCGGGAAAACGTGTCTTTAAGCGGGTCAAATAGACTCGTAACAATTTTGGTCAACTAAATAATCATTAATAAATATTAGTGAAGCTTTAGGACCAATAAAATCAATAAAACGAGAGATTAGTAAAAACTGTCAAAAACGGGAAGTTGTGGGGTAGAAATATAAATAGACCAAACTAGTGTGTCCAATATTGCAAATAAATTCAAAACCCACAAGTGGGTCTGTGTGCTAGCCGATTTTAAGGCCCTCACCCTCACTCCCTTATTTTCTTTCATTGGGTCTAATACACTAGAGGACAAAACCATTAAGAAATCAAAAAGCAAATATTTCCCTCTCTCCTCCATTCACTCCCTCTCTCTCACGTGAGAACACCCACACCAGCACCTCTCTTTTCTTCTCTTCTTCTTCCTCAAGCGATTTCCATGGCATTTGAGAAGCTCTCACAAAACTACCACTTCTCTCCTTTGTAACTCCCTCCACACTTCTCCAAAAATTATAAAAACACCACCATTGTGTTCCTCTCTTCAAGAGCTACACTTCCATCTTTCCAAAATCCAAAGAGGAGCAGTTTCGATTTTGTGGGTATATCCCATTTGAAGTTTCAACACCACCATTAGAAGGCTCTCCTTCTCCTTGTTCTTCTAAGGTAAAAATATTTCGAAAACTCCATTGTTTTTCTAGCCTTAAGAGCAAAACGAGATTCATAACTAAACCCTTGTTGTTCCTTGTTGTTCTAGCCGATTTTGGCTTGTTGGTGGAGTTGGAAACTTTGTTCTTGAGCCACTCCAAGCTCCATTTGAACCCTTGCAAGGTAATATAAATCTTAAACCCTAAAACTTGTATTAAGACCTAGAAATGGATAGGGTTAGTTTTAGTGTATTAAAATAGTATATTGAAATGTATTTGTATGGTTGTAGTAGTAGAGAACTTGAGTTAAAACCGGTGGAAAGAAGGAAGGAAGGAGAAAGAAGGAGAAAGGAAATCTAGAAGAGAATCAAGGTAATAATGCTCACCCTTGCATAGCCTTGTATATGTATAATGTAACAGATTTTTAGAAGTAAAAATGTGTATTGAAAATGATAATGTATTAGTAGTGTAATGTGTAGGAGAATATAAGCATTTTGGAAGCTTTAAAAGATGTGTAATACTCATTTAAAACAGATTGGGAATGGAATCTTGAGTGCAGGAATTTTGTAGTGTTTTAGTGTTGTTTTAGTATTGGTATTATGAATGGGAGCTTGTGTATTTTTGTTTGTTGAAACAGGTGAGATAAGATTTAAAACGTGAACTAGAATATGTGGTGAGTGCATAGAAATACAAGAGAGACTATGGCAAAATTTACCTAGGATTAGAACACTTAGTGAATTTCAACTAGGTGAATGAAGAGTGTTGTAACAGATTTCGATTAAAGAAGGTAGAAGATAAGTTGAGAGAGATAGCTAACATAGTTATAATGTATAAGAGGAGTTAGAATTGACACTAGAAGAGGGAGTTGTAGTTGGGAGAGAGTTAGACTAAAATCTGTAGCATAATGTAACTAGAGGAAATAACTAGTGTAAGTGTTGAGTGAAACTTGGAGAATTATGTGAGTGAATGAGTATAGAATTGTGTAAGGAGTTAATGGGTGAACTAGGGTGTATTAGGAGGTTTAATTAGTGTTATAACATGTGGGAATGAGTGTAGGAACAATGGGGAAGTAATGGGTGAAAGAGAGGATTGAAAACAGAAATTAAAATGCAAATACTGGGCCGGACCGGACTTGCGACCGGACTTGCAAGTCCGGTCGTGCCCAGATTTACAAAGACGGGAAAGCTACTGGAATCGACCGGACTTGCGACCGGACATGCAAGTCCGGTCGCAGAAAATTTTCCCGTCAGAATGCTACTGGAATCGACCGGACTTGCGACCGGACATGCAAGTCCGGTCGAGTAGAAAATTTTCCCCTCGGTATGCTACTGGAATCGACCGGACTTGCGACCGGACATGCAAGTCCGGTCGAGCAGAAAATTTTCCGGCAGAACGTTACTGGAATCGACCGGACTTGCGACGGACATGCAAGTCCGGTCGGACCAAAAAAAAATTTTCCGGAAGAAACCTACTGGAATGGACCGACTTGCCCAAGGTCGGTCGCAAGTCCGGTCCTGACAAAAAAAAAAAATTATTTTAATTTAAATAATAATTGTATATATATATGTATATGTATACCCATACATTATGTATATTATGTATATGTATATGTGTGTAAGCATGCAAACCTTAAGTAATGGAACTTAAGTAAAGGGAAAATAAGTAAGTAAAGTATAAGTGTAAGAAATGTAAGGACATAGTAAGTAGGAGTTAAGTTTGATAGGTAAATAATCATTTAATTGTATGTATGTAATAGGACTTGGTTGTGACATCGAAGGACGTTTGGAATTACGTACGACGGTGAACGGTATGGATTCCTCATGCCCCGAATGCTATCATGGCTACTCTGATTTGTGTGTTGTGTGCTAATTGATCACCAATAAAGATAAATGCACGAATCAGAGTTAATATGCTTACTTGTGATTATGTAGTGTTGTATGATGTGTATTTTCTTAAATCTTAGTTTGTATACTTCATGAAATGTACGGATGATATGAATGTATGTATGTATGTTGTATTGTACCGTGACCGTTATTCATTGTGTTTGGACTTCTAACTTGTTCCTAACAATCTAACCATCCTAACTTAAAATGGTAATTAAATTGGAATGAGTAGAAGTCCGATATAGTTTCGGCCACGCGTGAGGATGCGGAGTCACGAGAGGTTGGCTCCAATTCCTGACTCTTAAACTGGTCCGCGGCCCAAATCCCTTAAGTGGGTAGCATCCCGGATTAGTGAGTCAAGTAAATCCCGGATGTGGGACGGTGTAGTCCCCAAGGCCGGAGGTCCCGACGACTTGACTTGAGTATAAGTAAGTAAGAATGAGTAAGTAAAGTAAAAAGGGGAAGTAAGTAATTGTAAGTAGAAGAAAGTAAGTAGAGTAAAGAGTAATATGCATTCCGATTAACCCGGATGCACAATTTGGCTAACCTTGTGAAGGTAAGTATTGTGAACTCTATTGTATTGTTGCCTTGAAGTGAGTGATGTATTGTAATGTATGTATGTTGTATGTAAAGCATGTATGTATGAGTAATGAACAAGCATGTTTAGCGGTCGCCAATTAGTCGGCGTACCCTTGCTAGCAATCGGTATATGCGGAGTTTATGCGCAGCAATTTGCTGAGCCCCTTGGGGCACCATTTTTACTACACGCAGGTACTCGAGATTGATGAAGATGTGAAGATCTACTTTCATTTCTTTTATCTTCTTTTTGGATGTAAACACTGAACTCATGATGGGTGTACTGAGTAGTACATGGCTGTAGTTTTTGAGTAGCCGGTGTACCATGGGGTACACCTTTTTGGATATTGGGAAAGGAGCATTGGTATAGATGAGTAGCTATAGAAACTCATTCTTTTGGTAAGCTTGAAAGATTGTAACTGAATATACTTTAAATACTCGGTGATCCAGGATGTAAGTATTTGGCACATGTTATGTTGACAAGTAATTTAGTAGCTCGGTACATTATGTTCATCAGACCGTGACTGTAAGTATTAGTAGCCTAGCTAGCTGTATGGGCGGTTAGCGGCATTGTTTCACCCGCCGTAGTAAGTATGTAATAATTCCGCTGCGAACTCGTAGGATTAATAGGACGATTAGACGGTAAGCATAGGTTTAGCGGTTGGGGTGTTACACCTGAATAGCAGAATACAAGGCCTCCATACACAAAATAAACAGATACGGCGAGAGAGGATCCCCGTGACGAATACCTCGCATAGGTATAAAAATCTCGCATGGCTGACCATTCACAAGCACCGCCATCGACGAAGAGGAAACACAATTCATCATCGGCTGCCTCCACCGCAAAGGGAGACCCATAGACTTCATGACTGCACCAAAGAAATTTCAATAAAGTTGGTCATAGGCTTTAGCCATATTGATCTCAAGTCCATAGTACCCCACCTTTGACTTAGCTTTGAGACTGCATGAAGTGGAAAAGCTCATTTTTAATCACCACATTATCCGTGATTAGACTCCCGAGAGCAAAAGCCAACTGGGAAGGTGAGAGTAAGTCAGGCAGAATAGACTTTTAAACGATTTGCAAGAACTTTTGTGACCAACTTATACACCACATTACACAGGGAGATTGGCCTAAAATCCCCCATGCTCACCATCGCCGCCTTCTTCAGGACCAAAACCACATGAGTGTTGTTCATACCCGAATAAAGAGTACCACCATTCAAAACCTGGAGGGCCTGATAAGTAACATCCAACCCTACTATATTTCCATAACTTCTTAGAAAAGAAAACATGCATGTCATCCGGTCTAAGGGCCTTGTGGTCCCTCATCTAGTGCAATGCTACACAAACCTCCTCTGTCGAGTACCCAGTCCAATAAAGCAACATGGGCCACACTAACCCTCCCAGAAATGGACACTACAAGGTGAGCATTCAAAACCCAAGGAGACGTCCAAAATAGGTCTACGAAATAATTCTTTACAACCCCCTAAATCTGAGTCTTTGTTGTAACCACAACCCCATCATCGGAAAGTAAAGTAGAAATATAGTTCCACTTCCTCCTCCTAGAAGCCCACAAGTGGAAAATTTTGGTATTAGGATCACCACCACGCAAACGTGCCCACTGTCTTCACATAGAATCCAACTGCCAAAGTGTCAGAGAACCTTCTCGTACTCTACACCAATAAACCTGTATTGTACAAACCCCTTCAGAATGGCCCGCTCCTTGTAAACTAGCAATCTCTCACTCTAAGGCATCCCGTTTCTTCTCAAGTCATTAAGAGACCACCAAAAACGACCAGACACGCAATTGCCACAAAAATCTCAAACGATCCCCAACAAACCCAACCACCCTTCCAAGCACCAACCACCACCTGTTCTCAAGAAGCCTCCTACACCCCAAGCATTCTCGAACTGAAAGCACCTTCGACACCTACTCCACAGACCTCTAAGGGCTAGCAGGAGCAGACAATGGTCAGACTCAGACCGCAGCTGAAATGGTGATAAATCAAAGCATTCAGGAATAACTACCCCACTTCCCATTTACCAAAACGTTATCCATCTGGTTATCCACATTTGTGTCATCCTTCCGTCGAAGAGTGAGAATATAAATGAATAGTATAAAATTTTTACATTTTGATATGATATTTTAGAAGTTATAATCATTTAAAGACATTTGTATCCAATCAACAACCACATGGGCAGTCATGTGACCACCGAATGCATTAAGACCTGGCCGGTTCTTCTTCACTCTGTTTGCCCGATCATTTTATTCTTTGCAAGTGAAAAACAACGACATTCAATAACCATCTCTCTTTTCTCTTGGCCCTAAGACCCTCCTCTTTTCCAAAATTGCCAAATAGACCGTATTTCTCCTCCAATCACTCTCATTTCCACTCCTCACTCTCTTGTGAGCGCTCCCCCCTCTCTATCCCCATTGTTCCATGTGTTTTCTTCATGATTTTGATTTAGCAGAATAAGAGCAATGGTGTCGTTTCATTGCTCGTGTTTTCTATTCCTGTATTCTAATATTGTTTCCCACCTCGTCTCTGATGTTCAAGTACCCTTTTGTATCATGAGTCATCATACGAGAAGTTCAATACAATGACAATAGCCTGCTTTTATCAAGAGCTGAAACAGAGCAAATTGAAGGTTAAATATAAATATCCCCTCATACAGCATTCATCTCCTGCGACGAAACGAATAAATCGAACAGATTTCTTTCTTGGTTTTCTGCAGTGATTTCCTATTCTTCATCGTGTTAGGCGGTATATCATAGTCCAACGCAATTAGAACAATGGGGGTGTCTCTACGAACTCTTCAAATCTGATAAAGCATCCCTGGTAGTTGCAGAGATGACAGCGTCTGATGCATTTGGCAAGTAGTAGTATTTTCCTGTTTCGTCATTTTTTAAAACAAAGCACTTGCATAATAAATTAAAATCCAAATCCACAATGTAAAATAGAAAATGAAAATTTTATCCAGTTGCATTAGTTCAACTAAAGAGAGACCCACCTTGAGCAACTCTGGCAATCTCTTTTGCAAAACCTGTGGATACAAACTTATTTTCTGTATCAATCACAAGCAGAGACATCCCAGCCTTGTATATCTTACCAGCCACATCGAGGATCTCGTCCTGATCACCAAGTGAAAATAAAGTGATACTATGATTGGCTTCACATAAGAAAAATTCACTCTAGAAAATACACTTATGCGCAAATTCTGCAATTCGGCGCAATATTGTACTCTTAAAAAATGAGGCATCATTCGCAGCTCTCATTTCATGTTACACTGAATTCAGGTGGAGACAGAAGAGAAATGATGAAGGAAAAATACCTTAATTTCCTTGGTAGAAGGCTTGGTATTTTCAGCAGCAGCTGCTTCAGGGTCGGTAGATCTCTTGAGTGTAATGTTAGCTCTACCATCTGTGATGGCAACAATCATTATTCTTCCTACATCTCCACTTTTCTCCGCATTAAGTCCAACCCTAACAGCCTAGCCCACAACATTTGGAAAAACAATTAGAAGCAACAGGCAGTCAAATTCATTGAGAATAATAATAACTCTAACATCAAAAATCCAAAGAAACATCAACGATCCAGGTCTCATAAAATTGGTCATGAAAACTACTAGCGCATGATAAGCAAAAAATATAGGAAGAGCTTTATGCTGACATTTTAGCCAAGGTAATAATTAAAAGAATTATAAAATAGCATTTATCAACATACCATAGTAAGACCATGAGCTAGTGGAGATCCTCCACCACATGGAAGTCTCTCAAGACGATTCCTTGCCATAGCAATTGATCTGGAAGGAGGTAGAAGGACCTCCGCACAGTCCCCTCGGAATGGAATAATAGCAACCTGTATACAGAAAATATTATATTTGCTCCAGCTTATTGCTCCATGAGAAATTTCTTTGCCCATTGAGGTGGGACATACAAGTGTAGGATAATAATAAGTGGTTCGACGGAGCCATTATACAAAGTAGCCATTAAAGCATAAGAACCTCAGACTAAGTTCAATAACCTCTGTTCCTTGGTGAAACTTGACTGTTAAAGCAATGGAACTATCACCATCTCAGTCATTACTCATTAGACACAATGTAAGAAAAGGTCACCTGATCTCTGCTCGTATAGCTTTCAGCAAGCAACTTTAGAGCAGCGCCTTTAGCATTTTGCATCCTGTTCAAGGCCATACTTCCACTAGCATCAACAACAAATATTACCTGCACATACAATGAACCAAAAATTCCAAAATATGTAAAACCCACGTTGAATAAGTGTATTTGAGGGGGGGGGGGGGGGGGGGGGGGGGGGGGGGGGGGGGGGGGGGGGGGTGAATAAGAACAGAACTACATAAATTAACAATAAACCCGTTAATTATTACCAGAGCTCCAGCTTTGCGTGCCATTCGTTTGGCCCTCATGTCTACCTTTTCTACAAAAACTTTTCTAACATTCTGTACATCCTTTTCCCTTCTCAATTTCTGGTATGGCGCTGCTGCCCTCAAAGTTGCATCAACAGCTAATCTCCTGACAGGACCCTGTCACGACATAGGATGATCCTTCAAATGAGCAGTAATTATGAGAATTGGAAAAAAGGATAAAAGATATAGAGAGATGCTGACGGCTGACCGTAATATGATTTAACTTTAAATGCCCATCAATTTAAAAACTCAAACAAAATATCAGCATCTCATGAAACAAGAAACTAGTTTAGCTTGATCAAAGTTCATATTATTACTTGATCCACAGAGTGAAACCTCATTAATGTTAACTTCTAATGTTGACAAAAGAATGAGAATATTTTGACAGCCATCAACTGAACCTTTGGAAGCATTGGCTTGATATACCGGCCCCTGTCCTCGGAAAATATAATATTCTTCGCTCTTCCAGCCTTTCCTTTACGTCTCTGAGCTTGCTGGGTAAAGAATAGAAGTTTCTCATCCATAAGACCTCCTTCTGCATCAATAATAAATTCATCGGGTATTTGATCCTGATCTTGTTGGTTCTCTTCATTTTCTTCATTATCATCATTATCTTCATCCTGAGAAGAGGAAAGAATACCAAATAAGAAGCCATAAAGACAAATGTTTATTATCCTCAGCTGGGCTGAGATTCATGTAGACCTAAGAAATAACCTCTTGTTCATCCTCTTTATTCTGTTCTTCGGATGAATCTTGATTTTGCGGAGGTGGGGGTGGAGGAGGAGGTTGCTGATTCTGCTGATCTTGTGGGTTCTCAGAGATGATGGAACGGGGAAGGATCACCAGTTCAACCTGTCAGAAAGAAAATATTATCAGCCTGTTGTCACAACTTCCCTGTATTATGAAACTAATTTGCCTACATTCCAAACTAGAAATATGGTAAGAAAAAATTCTTAACAGCTCTCTTTAGATCATCCACGTTAACTTTTTCACGTCCTTCAAGAGCAGCTAGGCACTTGGCAACACGAGCAGCGTACAGTTCAGCCCTGTGTCCCTGTAATACACATAGGAATGATCAATTGAAGACCAATTGAAAGCCCTTTTGGTAATAAGTATGATCAAGCCAAAGTGTTTCTACTATCAGTAGGGCATACATGATACAGCAAGAAGAAAAAAGAGTGCAACTACTGGACCTGGCAACCACCTCGGAGTGCTTCCAAGACTAGATACTTTATTTGCTCACTGCTAATCGTAACATCCTTCAGATATTCTCTCGCCAAAATGATCTGCAACCAAAAATGATATAATATACCAGATAGTACAATAGGGTAGGGAGGAAAATATGATCTATAACTGGTGATTGGTCCCTCACAGCTACTTCTGCATGCAACGAATGTCAACTGGTGTTACTTCTTAAAACATTACAAACAGTACTTAACCTGGGTTTTTGCAGTTTCCATGTCTTCCTCAACCATTTTAAATACTCCATTACTATCTTCCTGAAACTGGGTTGCAATACCAACAGCTGCAACACGATCTTCAAAACTCATCGGAAGATCTGCACTGCACAAGATCACCAACTAAGGGCAACATATAATTACATTATCTTCCTAGTAACACTAACATGATGTATGAGCATTGAATAGCAAAAAAACTTGAAGCTTAAGATTTAAGAATATCGGCAGAAATAAACGGAAAAGACTTCCTGAATGACCATAATATTGTCTAATTTGATACGAAATGATACACCACTAACCATTAAATAGAGCAAGCTACACCACATTAATCTAAAAGAAACACTTTAGCATGCAAGGATACCTTAAATTGATTGCAAAACGATCCAGCAAATGCTCACGCACAGCTCCCTCTTCAGGATTGTATGTGGCAATCAAAAGAGGCTTGCATGGGTGGCGAAAACTGATACCTTCCCTTTCAACCACATTAACACCATCTGTTAACACATTAAGGAGGAGATTACTGATACCCTCATCCAGAAGATTAATTTCGTCAACATATAACACTCCTCTGTGAGCTTCAGCCAGAAGTCCAGGCTGAAAAACAGTAGTCCCAGTTTTGACAGATTCTTCCACATCGACAGACCCAATGAGTCTATCCTCTGTAACACCCAGAGGAATCTGCAGATCATACAGAGTACCCGACGATCAAGGAATGGCGTGATTACAAGCGACCGACTTCTAAAACAGTTTTGTCACCGAACAAACCTGAATGAAAGGAGATTTTACTATCTTGGTCTTGATGTTACCACTGGGATCACGATGGATTCGATCTGCTAACCCATCCTCCCACCTAATTGAATCCACCCGGAAATAAATCAAGCATAGATATTTTTTTCTCAAAAACATTAAATAACAGAGCAAATGGCATTTTCAATCACAGCCAATGGACAAACACTCAATTTTTTCCTTTTCAATCTACATGGCAGGCAATGGGACTTCCTAAAATTATCAAAATCATAGCACATGAAGAAATCTAACACCCATTTCTTCAATTTACAGTGATTAGCAACAGTTTTGATTTTTTGTTCAATGTACGATAAATCAAGATGTCAGGTTATAAGGGATCACCCTCAGTAACCGAGTAACCTTACTCTTCAACGCAAGTAGGATCAGCATTTGCAATCGACCCGTCTACTACTTCAATTGGAGGGAGAATGGCATGCAACCCACGAGACATCACTGTCTTGGCAGTTCCCCGCTTGCCAGATATTGCTATTCCTCCCACTTCCCTGTCAGTCGCTCCAAGCAATAGAGCAGTCTTAATAGCATCCTGTTAAGTTATTGAGAGGGAAATTGATGAGGCTACACAAGAATCTCTATCAGCCAGGACGCCGGTAAAATACCTTAGATCTTTGAAGGTTAGACGCTATGCAAAGATGCTTGTAACTGGCACCAACAACAATCAGCTGAGACAGGTAGGAGTGAGAGAAAAAGGGAGGGGCTACCTGTCCAATTATGGCGGCTAATGGGAAGAATTGGCGCCCATAAGACGAGAAGTTGTCCGGCTTTGCAACGTCTGCAACGACAGCACCATTACCAGTTTCCAAAGTCGCGGCTTTTCCTCGAATTATCAGGCGACGAAAAGGCAATAATATATGGCGCGTCTTCAGCGAGGAAAAGAGGGCAGCTCGGGACTTGGATGTCCATGATACAGGAGAGGAGAGGGAAGCACAGAGAGATGATGGAGATGTAGCTCGTGGAGAGGTTACCGCCATGCTTGCACCTCAAAAGCAGAGAGCGGGGAATTCCTCCACTTATCTTTTACGGATAATTTTTGGAGTGCCGTGGCCGCATTTCTGGATTCTATAAAATGCGTTGTTTTCTAACTTCTTTCCGTGATCTCGTTGTAACAAACTTTATTGGATAAATTTCGAAACAATAATATTGTTTGGATAAGAAGAGAAGCTAGAATTTTTTTTTTGTATCCGAGGAAAAAAGAAGCAAGAATAAAGATGGTGTGGTGTCTTATGAGTATTCATCATGGAGTTTTTTTAACATGTGTTTCCACTCAATTTTACAATAATAAATACTCCCTCCGTCCTGAATTGATCGTCCTGTTTACTATTTGGATATGTCGTTTGACTTCAATTTTTAACATATAAGATAAATTAATTTTCAAATTTTAAGTTTTGCATATGATTCCTTACATGATAAACTATATGTTATAAAATTTAGTTTTATAAAATTATTTTATCTTATATGTTTAATATTGAAGTGGAAAAATGTGTCATAAAGCAAACAGGACGGTCAATTCAGGACGGAGGGAGTATAAAAAGATTATATAAAGGAGTGAGGATTGGATAGAGTTTTCATAGCTGGGTGCGTTCGTGGAGCGTAAAATGTTAGCTGAGTGCGTTTGTGGAACGCATACTGTTAGTTTAGTGTGTTTGTAGAACGCTGGCAGTGTTTACCGGTGTTTGCCATTAATTTTGGTGTTGGTCCCATCATTTCTTCTCTGTTTTATTCTACATTATTCTAACAATTGACAAACAACTGACATTAATTTCAGTGTCGGTCTCACCATTTCTCCTTTGTTTTATTTTGACAGCTACATTTAACCGTTAACCATAAACAGACCCTAAGTTTTAGAAAGTAGGTAAGAGTGTTTTCGTGACACCAATGGATTAGGAATAAGTATAATAGCAAGCTCCTTTAAATAAACCTACTAATTAGCCATACACCATTGAAGCAAGGAAGCTATGGCTGACTGAGATTTTTATAAACAGATTTTATCATTTTTAGGGAAAGAATTAACAGCTAACTGATAAAACAATAATAAAAACAATTAAACAAAACAGAAAAGAAATAGAAATAATAAATCTTTTTGTGTTTTAAAGAAGCATCCCGGGTTGTTCTGCTCACCTATTTAATTTAATCATATTAATATAACTCTCCCATTTTAACAATAAACTCAAGAATCTTAATTAGTTTATTGACCGTTCCCTGTCTAATAAACCCTGATTAATTTAAACAACAAGCGCAAATCTTGCTCAAGTCATAAATCAATTAATCGCATTATTAATAATCCCTATTGTAGATAGATTAACCTATACGGCGAGGAATATCGCTTCTAGTCGTTAACCCATTTGACTTCCTGTGTCTAGAACCTTGTCTCAGCACTGCATTTTAACAAAGAACTACAAATATCACTTTAATAATTGTACAAGAGAATTAAAGCGCATTAAGGAGAGGAATCAAAATACTGCTTAGATAAATTATTATGGAAAGCTTATATAACACAATTATATAAAAAGCTTGCTTCCTAACCCGGGAAGCTAGATTTATTAATCACACATAATTATACAGTAAAACAAACATAAGAAATAAAATAGACTGAACCAATGAAGAAGAACGAACAGACAATCGATTCCTTCGTTGGTTCTCTGGAAACTAACAGCATAAGGCTGATGGAGAAAGAAAATAAAATGGAGAAGCGGGGGATAAGAAGATGGAATGGATCGTAGGTGTGAGTGATGGATTATTTACTGGATGGGATTGCAATATTTGAGCAGAAGGCTCGTGAGTTTTTATAGGAGAAGGAGAAAAAGTTGGGGACAGGCTGGAGAAGGAAGAAGACAGAGGGAACAAGGGAACACCGCGTGAGGAAATTTAGGAGAGGATTGGGGCGGCTGAACGTGTGAGATAACTGTCGGTAGGCGCCTGATATTTCTCATCTGGGTAGATGGATAAGTCGCGGAGAAGATAAACAGCACCACGTGAAAATCTGGTTATGGGGCGCATTTTTAGAGACGTTCGCTTGTGTGTCCTCGCCTCCGTCCGCCTAAGCTCACGTGGACTCCTCTGTCGTCCGTGCCTCTGTCTTCTGTTCGCGCTTCCGTCCGCCTCAGGCTCACGCGGACTCCTCTGTGGTCCGCCCTCCCGTCCGCCCAGAATCATGCGGACGCAGCTGACGTCCTCATGCGGACAGAATGAAAATGTTTTCTATTTTCACGCGATCTTCAACCGGCTCCAGATTCTTCGTTATAAGTCCGTTTTACTCGCCGTTTGTTGCGTTGGAAAGCTTGTGAGATAAACTATTTGATTCCAACACTTTTACCTATATTTGATACATAAAATATATCAGTCCATATCAAGACATAAATCTTAGGAAAAACATACGATAAGTGAGAAATATTATCCTGAAAGTGAGTAAGTATAAGGTAAATTAAACCCTTAAATGTCTATGTATTTCCCACTTATCAATGGCCCCATTAGGCTCCACTAGCAAGACAATAGGTTAGAGCATGCTAAAAGCATGTCGAGGGACAAACTCTAACAGAACTTGTAGACATCGTGCAAAAGGACAATTAGCTTTCTCTTATTTAATATTGACGTGACAGCTTAGCATTCAAATCCATAGTTAATGCATGTGGACCATCATTACAAGTTTACGGCCAGGGGCGGACGCAGTTGGGGGGCAGGGGGCACATGCCACCCCCCCCCCCCCCACACACACACGTTTTTATGTATAATTTTACAAAGAATAATAGTGTAAAAAAAAATTGTCCCCCCTAAGCATAATTTCTGGGTCTGCTACTGTTTACAACACTAGTAGGCTTCTTAACAGCAAGTGCAAGACTTGAGGCACAATGGATTGGAAATGCATGATGTGATTCCAAACTGCCACTTATTATTTTCCACCCAAAAGACAACAACGAATGAGAGACTTGAAACTTATCCTACCTCGTATGTGCTTAAACACACCAACCTCCTCATTGATGAAGATACAATTAGAAGAGAAATATTGAATACTCTCGTACTCCCACATTTGTAGCCTATTGAAAAATATTGGTGAAACATTTGAGGGTATCCCTGACCCCATGGATTAGACTGCATTTCTAACAGTCGAACCACTTAAAATTTGTTGAGTATATTAGCTTCTTTTTTGTCTATTCCTCACCAATCCAATCTGCAATAACCATTATAAGACTCTTGACTCTCAACTTTAATCCCATTAGCCCCACTAGGTATATGTGAATGTTTCTAGAAAATCCTGCCTATATTTTCCATGCCCTTTTAGACCTCAACTTTCTAAGAGTTGAGGCCTAAGACATTGCTAGTCAAAATAGGCCATAATTGTAGGAACATTAGTTTGCAACGATTATATGGGATTGTATATAAGACATTGTCTTTTTATTACATCTGAGGATTTTCCACCACTAGAAGTGAGTATTAAAGAGTAGAGAATATCATAGAGAAGAAACATAATCATACCTGTAGAGCAAATAGATCATCAATCCATTAATGGTGAGTAGTTGAGTGGTTATCTTCCCAATATTCACTTACTGTTGGAACCCTATGTGTTGCTGAGGATGGAGTCTTCCTATACGCACGAAGTCCCTCAAGCAAAAACAACGAGTCCTATTGCAACAAACATGGAAGGCCATGTTGGAGTTTGTTCAACCACTGAAGGAGTCCGTCCAGTTGAGAGAGTCTGTTTGAAACTCGTTTGATCGTTGCAACAAACTCCGAGATTCAAGCTGCACGAACACGTCCAAGCTTCCACAATGACTACTTGCTAATGTGCAACATCCTTGGGCCGAAATGTTTGGAGTCTAAACGTTCCATAAGTTAGGCCCGAAAATTAAGGACCTAAACTCTGAGTTTCTAGCAGCGGTGACTCTCCCAACGGCTCGACAAACTTAGTATTTAAGGAGCTAGTTATGTCAGTTGTTCCTTGTGTTTTCTGTTTGAATTGCACAAATCATTAAGAGCACCTAGTATGTGAGAGAAAAGAAAAGCACCTTGTCACCGTGTTAGCTTTCTAGTGTTAGCGTTACATAGCTAGATTTATACTAGGTAGTTCCTAGTTGTTTTCACATTCCCTAGAACTGATTAGAAACATTGATTTGTGTAAGCACTTACTAAGTAGGTCTTGTCTACTTAGTAAGATTCGTAAACCGTTTTAATGGTTAATAGAAGGGTTTATATTGAAATAATCGTAGTAGAGAATTCTGCTTACTACTTTACAACCTAGAAGTTGACTGTCAACATCCTACACTTACATATCAACAAGAGATCCTTCCGCTTAACTCTACTCTGTTATATATAGCCATTGTGATGGCGCTAACAGTTGGAATCCGCATTGAAGTGAGAAGACTACCTTTTTAATTGACTTTGGTTAATGCTGATGGTTGCTAGACCCTCTTGGGATGGTGCTCGTCCACACCCTCGAGTGTACTTTGTCATCAAGTGGTGGTGGTCTCAAACCTCCAACCAGTTAGCAACCGCACTATCGATCCGAGGAGAAAAAAAAGGGAGAGACCTTTAGCGCGATTCAAATCGCTGCTAGGCGATTTTGTGGCGACTTTTTGGTCCTCTCCTTCCTTTCTGGTCCGTACGTCTTCAAACAACATGGAGCTCTGGTTACTATTGTACACGCTCAACTGTACAAGAAAGGAATTCGATAGTCCTTTTCAGGGCGAATGACAGTAGGCCACGCAAGGCAATTGTGTGCGTCTCAGAGGTTACTTTAGTTCAAAATCCTCTCTTTCTGATGTCAAGGAAGTCAATACAGTGGATATCAGTCTAATCACTATTTCAATCAGGTAGAACTTCGTTGGTTCGCATTAGATGTAGGATACTTCTCCGGGACGTTTGGCTTGTCTTCGTCAATTTTCTATCAGCAAGGATAATAGTAAGTCTGGTGCGACGCATTGGAAGTGGTTGAAGTGGTGTGATCTGCGGAATGGGTGGCAGTGGAGGTATCGACATATTCCAGTTCTTTTCTTCTGCGCTTTGTTCCCATGGAAAATATTATTGAAGACTGGAATAATATGAAGATCCATCCTGTGAGTTAGAAAGGTAGAAGGAGATACTTTGCTCTTTGGTGAGGTAATCCCTGAAGTAAACATCTCTCTTTGCACGGCTCTGGCATCCGGTGAAAATTCCTCCCAGAACAATGCAAACCTTTCTAATACAGATCTGGAAACCAAAAGCTTATCTCAAGGTTAGTGAGATCAATCCAAATCGTTTCTCCCTGCAGTTCTCTTCAGGTGTGGATATCAAACACATATTATCTAATGGTCCCTGGCACTATCAGAACCGTCTGTTGGTAGTAATGCCCATTGACCCCACTCTCCATATTAGTGAGCATAATCCCACTAGAGTTAAATTATGGGCTGCGGGCACAATCTCCCATGGTCTACTTTAACAGAATTGGCAGTCACGTTAGGTACAAAATAGTTTAACCAAAATAGGGGTGTTTGCTTCTGTGCTGAGAAAATCAACCCCTATTTCTAAGGTACTCAAAATCTGTGTTGAAGTGGATATGCTGATCCCCTGTGTAGAGTCCTGGTGGTTGCTGATGGAAAAACAGACCGTTATTGCAGAGTATCATATGACAATCTGCCCAGTTTTTGTTACAGGTGTGGTAGGCTCGATCATATGATGGTGGAATGCAAGATTCTAAAGTTGAATATGGAAGGAGTGGAAAGATATGGGCCGTGGTTAAGATCAGAATTTGCAGGACTTTCGGCTACTTCCCTAATAAGTTTATGATTGAGCAGAATAACAATGCTATCCAGAGACATGACTATTCTCAAGCGCTCTCAAGTGAATACTTCTCAAAGCAGAAAGATCTGTCTTCGGCGGGGACTTCCTCTGCCCCTAAGAAGACCCCTCCACTCATTATAGTTCGTGATCCCTTGCAGCTGAAAGATTTATCCTCTACTGAATCTCTGCATCAGTCGATGGAAGAAGGATCTACCACTTAGTGCGCAGATTCCTTCTGATCAGCTACAACAACTCTCTACCAGGCAAAAGGATGATGAGAAGATAAGATTATGTCCTATTATTCCCCAGGACACGAGGATGTTTTCAAAAATAATGAAAAGATGAAACAGGGAAAAGGAAATTTTATCAGTGTTTGATTGGAACTAGCCTTGAAGGATCTTCATCCGAAAGGTGGTTAAGAGGGCCAAAAAGGATGAAATGCAAACTCGCTTAATGATATAGACCAGTCTATTACACAAATTATGGAGAAAACCGATCTGCTGTCTGCCCCTCCTGGTTTCCCAAACAAGCTAGTCCCGCAACAAGAAGATCATAAACAGAGAGAAGGAAAACAGATCTTTAGCCATGGTATTGGAGAAGGTGAGAATAAAATAGGGAGCCGCATGAGAAGAGGAGTTCTCCTCTTAAAAAGGCTCAGAGGAAGGTAGTTATACATGTGGAGAACAAGAAGAATAGTGCCAGGATAGCTAAGGCAAACTCAGAGAAGGCTGCTGTAACACCCCAACCGTTAAGCTCGTCATTACCTCTTAAACTGTCACTAAAAGCTCTTACTCACGCAGCGGGACTCTAATTACAACAAAGGGGTGAAACAACGCCGTTAGCCACCCATATGGCTAACCAGGCCTTGCTTACATACCGTAACGGTCTGATGAACTGGAACAACCAAGTACACAATACAAATACAATACCCAAATCATTTCTTTACTATACCGAGTCTACAATATATGGATGCCGACAACATATTCGGTCTTACAAGCTTTCAATACATAAGTAATTAAATCTAACTACCCATGCAAACCACCGACCCCGTCCTACTCTCGAAGGTAACATCTTCGGTGTACCTGAAAAATAAAACGTTGCCCCTAGGGGCTCAGCTTAACGCTGCATATGAAATTCGCATACCCCGAGCGCTAACCGGGGTACGCCGACTACTTTTGTCAGATATACATGGAGTTCATTTAGTCAAACAACATGCATCATAGCAATACAATATATATGTGTATTACTCAAGGAATCTACATCCAATCACGGACCACAATTCCTAACTAACATAACAAGGGTTAGTTGTATATGTTTACTCTTAGGCTTGAGGTTATACCTCACTATGCCTTGTTTACTCATTCAACATCTCACCCACTCTCTCGGGTTACTTATTCATATACACACCCATTCTCTTGGGCTACTCATTTTATACTCACCCATTCTCTCGAGTTACTTATACACATTATCTCACCCACACTCTTGGGTTATTTATACTCAAGCTATTGTAGATTCTCGAGACACTACAGGTCTCCTACGTCACGCTTGTTACTCTTAATACATTCTCAGGCCAAAACTCATGGCTCTCGGGCATAGTCTTACTTCCCCGGTTTCGACCCTACTCTGGTCTAGCATGATGGGAAGGTTCAAACTAGCTCACGTAACTCTCTCTTAGTTCCTAACTCTTTTACATAGGTCCGACTACTCTCGGACTACTCTCATCCCCATACACTCCTCTCTCGGAGTTATAATAATATTATGTGTTTTAGTCTAGAAGCATCACTCTCGATGTTTCTGATGACTTTGGGAACAATACACAAGTTCGGTTAATCTTAGGTTTTAAGAGTTACCCATACGTTTCATTTACTCATACATTCAGTTATTCATATACCGGGTAAAATCCTCATTTAGGAGGTCGACCATGTCTCAAGGGAGCTACTAATCCCTTAGGTCACTTTTACCTTCTTTACTAGTTCACATCTTCAAACTATCTTTAATCCTCTTGAAGGAGGTTCACTTATCTTCCCACTCTCATTTGTTTCGTGGATTGTTTCAATATGGTTTCCTAACCGTTATCGGGTATTTACTCAACCCGTACTTCTCCTCACATTCTAGGGAGTTCACATGTTTTCGTTATCGTTATACTTTAACGGATAGTTTGTGTGTTTGCACGTTTTCGTTATCTAAGCATTGACCCGATCTTTGGGTCTCTAGCCTAACGTTACTCACTACGAGTCGGTCCATACACTATGTTAGACCTCACTGGCATACAAGTATGTTAGCTCATTCAACAACAACAAGGCATACATAATCAAACAATGGATTATTTTCATGCTTTAATCTTGATTAAACCGGCACACAAACACACAAATCAACGTAACTCGGTTAGCACGCGGAGTATGAGAAAATCATACCTTTCACCGGGGTTTTTACTTTTACCGTGTCATCTCACCATGCTCGGTTCACACACGATCCTCTGATAACATTCAAATGCTTATATTAACATTAACGTGTTACGGTAAGTAAAACTAATACTCCCGTACTTAACCCCGTTATCCCGTTATTCCTAGTTCAGTTCATGTGTTCTTAACTCACAACTTTCTCACTCACTTCTCAAACTTATTTACACTTCTTAGGACCTTTATTAGTCACCAAACAAGGCCTAAACATCATCTAAAACCATATCCATTCACTTCCCCATCATTAGGGCACTTAAAAACACTCTCTGGTACATTTTTACACTGGTTCCGGGTTTGTGTCCGGGGTTACAAACCGGACCAGACACGGTTTAAAGTCTCGGGTGCATTTTACATGTGGTCCGGGTTTGTGTCCTGGTATACAAACCCGGACCAACCCCTGTTATAACTCTCGGGGGTGTGTTTTTGATGTGGTCCGGGTATACATGCTAGTTTACAGACCCGGACCCTTTATTCAGAAACCTCTCGGGTGCATTTTAGGGGTGGTCCGGGTTTGTGTCCTGGTTTGTAAACCCGGACCACTCCTCTGCTACAACGTTCTGCCATGTTTTAGGCCTGGTCCGGGTTTCTATCCTGGTTTACAAACCCGGACCAGTTGCAGTAATGTAATTTCTTCTTGTTTCTGATTATGTTACCACTCTAAACTTATACCCACTTCTTCCTCAATCTTCCTTCATGTAATTCAACATATTTTAACACCTTAATCATGCCCAAAACCTTAAATCATGGACAAACTTATCACTTAATTCATGCACAACTACACCATTTCCACCCTCTCTGTTACACTGATGCAAACAACAACACTTCTACTCTTGTTTCTGTTAGTAGTTAGTTTCCAATCCTTCCCTTCCTTCCATTCCAACTCCACGCATCAATACACTCAAGCCCATACATTCCTAGGCAAATTTTGACAAGGTTTGTCTACATTCCTAAGCATTCTCCACACACTAATGAACTCACAAAATCTGTTTTTTCATCCATGTTATATAAGCATTAAACCCACTGTTACAACACACTGAATTCCCCTCTGTTATCATCTATGTAACAGATTAACCTCATGGCTTATTTCCCTCACTTAAGCAATATTAAAAGCTCCCCTCATCAGTCTACATTGTGGCATCACAACTACACTAACAAAGTCATTTATTGCATTCAAAAATCTGTTTACAGAGAACAAAACCATCTCAGGTAAGCTCATTACCTTACTAGCTTTCTGTTTTCTTTTCTCCTCTTCCTCTCTTGTTCTCTCTTTCTCTTCTTGTTTCCACACCAAACAGAGGGTATAGATTGTCATCTACAATCTTATTCCCATGCCATTCATAACAAGCAAGTTTAGTTCTCACGTTTCTCACCAAATTAATATTCCAAGAGTTAGTTTTAGGGCTTTATCACTAAGGACTTACCTTACTCCCTTGAGGGCAAACTTTGAACAGCAAGACTAGCAAAAATCTCACCCCCTGTTGAAGACTAAAACCGTCTGGAAATGGAGAAAGAAAATATCAACGTGGGAATTTTTTTTATTTTGCTAGAACAAGCTTGAAAGATGGATAACTTGAGTTTATATTTACCTTAGAGTATTAAGGAGATGAAGGAGACTCAAAAACACCTCTTCAAGCTTCAAAAGATCCTACGGTCATGGAGATGAAGGTGAGGGTTTTAAGCTTTTGAAGGGTGGAAATGTTTGCCCTTAACAAAGAGGAATTCATCGGTACAAATTTCGTGTGATTTGGTGATGAAGAATGAGCAAGTTAAAGGAGAAGGAAGATGGTGTTGTTTGCTCTCTGTTGATATCGCCATGGAACAACAAAGGAAGAAGAAGTTACAGAGAGGGAGAAAAAAAAATCGTGACTCGCAAGGAGGAGGAGGTGAGAGGTTTTAAAGCCCCTTTTACTATTCCCTTTTTACTTTATTTATTTGTCATTTGTGACTTAATAAGCTAACAAGCTAATTAAATGTGTGTGTGTGTGTGTGTACTAATTAAAATCGGTCCACACAAAACACAAGCTGGGAGCGTTTTTGACTTTTTACAGAAAACACTCGTTATTTTACCCGGTTTAGCACTATTCACCAACCGGGCCCGCTTTTCGGATTTTTCTCGTTTCTTTATTTTAATGGTTATTAAGCTTCCATTAATATTTGTTTATAGTTATTTAATCAACTATAATTTTTATGGGTCTGTTTGACCACTTAAAGTCACGTTTTCAGGTTTTCTCGAAAGACGTGCTTTTAAACTCCGTTAGTATTTTTAATCCATTATTTGGATCCGTTTCTTCGGGAATCACTCCCGTATACTAATTAGGCCTAACTAAGCCTTAGGAATCCATCTCGGACCCTCTCGAGATCATATATATCTCTTATATTCATTTAACGCGCATTTTAGCGTTTTTCGCTTTTCAAGCGTTTTCTCTTTTCTTTTGGTTTTATTTTCTTTACCAATATCTTTAGGTACCATTAGGCCTTTAACAATCCTATTAGAGTAATTTAATCATGATTTTTAGGTCCGGGGTATTAAAATCTACCCCCCTTAAGAACTTTGTCCTCAAAGTTGGTGAATCTAATCTCGTTACTCTCATGGGTGTACTATGCCAAGGTTATAATACACGTTAAACCTTACAGACTTCACAAGTCATTCTCATTTCACACTACACATACCACACAAATCACAGCATGTATAGGAATCAAAAATACTCTTTATACTCTCTCCATGGAATCGGTCCGAAGACAAGAAGGCACTACAGTCCTCGAATCCATATTGAGTAATACACTACTGATCCCTCAGGTACCGGTCACGTTGGACACTTACGCTCTCTGGTCCACGGCCGTTTCATGACAGATGGGCACTTACTCTCTCTGGCCCACGGTCCCTTGGGTTCTGATCAAAACGTTACACATATACATATCCTCAGGCACTCTGGTTGACTCACTCAACACAGGATCGTCTCAGGGTACTCTCCCCGTCCCGCTGCCTTTGGAAAAATCACACACTGTCACCGCCCCAACCGGTCACTTAGGACCGCCGCACGTACGGTGCAATGGTTTCAAAACTAATACACACCACCGTTCTACCGGTCGTCAAGACTTAAGGCCGTAGCCATCGCGCGGGGGTGATAGCGGTTTCAAAACCAGTTTTCATTTCCATCTTCATACTGAAGAAAATCCTTTTTCAAACCTGTTTGAAAACTCTTTTAAAACATCACACAACTCCAAGTCAAATTTATGGTAGCTGTATCTTTTCTTAGCGTGATTACTTGTGACCACTTATAGGGAGCTTCGAGAATCATCCAACCCTGATGTGATCAGCATCAGTGTTGAACTATCCTTCCACTCCAATTTGTGTTCGGTTCCCTTGATCGCTAGCAGATCAAGTTCCACCTCCCACGTCAGTTTCAAACAATCAGATAGTCAAACATTTTCGTTTTCTATCTTTTACTCTTTCTAGTCATATTCACGAAACAATTCATTTCAATTAATCTCTAGTTCCTAGTACTTAGGTCATTTGTCATTCTCATTGCTTCACTACTTTACCTAGGTATTCCATACTTATGGCCTCTTTTCCTCAAATTGTTACTCAATTTAAAACATATAACATACAACTCCAAAGGATGGATCTCACTCCATCAATCATTCTCAAATAAAAATTACCTAGGGGAACTCACTTCCTACAAGGTTATACACCGGTTTCATACCGATTCATACTCATAATATCTCATGTCTAATCTCAATAGACATACACTATAGGGATTCTCTTCCCCAGGAGTTTCTCTACTCCTCTTTTCATATTTTATATACACATTACTCGCATCTCTCATGCACAATACTCATACTTACACGATGAATGGGTACACATGTTTATGTAACATGAGGTCCAATCATCAAAATAATTCTTTTTGTGCTATGCACATATTAGTTTACGCCCTATACGTAAAACATACTCTAAGCGGTTTCTCGCCCTACCCCCCTTAAAAGGGGTTACGCCCGCGTAATCGACCATATGTTATCACTGAACATTGGTTCACTAATTCAGGTATCATGAAGTGTTTAACTTCAATACGGTTAACTAACTCATAACCGGGTTCAATTCTAGCCTCTAAGGCTTTAAGGCGTTTAGGATTAACCATTTACTCAGATTGTCAGGTATACCTAACCTTGAATTATGGCCCGCAAGCTTCTGCTGCATGAGCAGATAACTAGAGCTTAACTCGCCCTTTGGTATTCTCAATGTATTATCTACTCCCCTTTCATCCCTTTTTGACTTGGGAATAAAGGTTTCTCAATCGTCGCGTGGTATCTCTTACCGTGTGCGAATTCGATGAGTTATAGATTTTCTCTCCAGTTCTCTAGAAATCTATTTCGTATAGCACTGTATACCTTCGTGATTATTCACTTACTTTTCCTGACTTATTGTCGGTTGAGGTCGAGCTACTACTCAGTATGTAGTGTTTCGTCGTTTAATTTTTATGTTCGTTTACTTGTTTTTGTACCAAAGTTCTTCATTCATACTACTCTGTATTTACCATCCATCGATCCCGGGACCTGTGGGTTACAGCCCACATTCTTCGTGCATCTTTGGCCAACAGCCGCACGGTTATCTCTCTAGATTCTCACTCAACAGGCTTCGTTGACATCTCTCAATTCCCAGCTCTCCCACTCGATCATTACCACACAAGTGCAATACCAAAACACTCAGTCATATAGAGTGCAGAAGCGTAAACCCTTGGCAGTAAATCTCTTATGAGATAGGAATGAATACGTCTCCTTTACTATCTTTTCTCATCAGCTTCATTTCATTATCTGATTACACTCTCACAATGGTCGCTCACTGCGTACCATGCTCTATTCATTAACAATATTCGCTTATATGGCATCAGCTACTACTTTAGCTTAGGCCTGTCAATCGTATTTTCGTATCGTGTAAATGATAGAAACGATACACGACACGAAATTCACATGAAGATACACGATACACGACACGAAATATTTCGTGTATGAAATTCTATATACGAATACGAAATTCAAAATACCTGTAAACGAAACGAAATATACGAAATTCATTCGTGTATACACGAATTACATGTGTACACGAATCACATGTGTACACGAATTAATGAAATAAAAATTAACAAGTATAAAATGAAATAAAAACATTATGTTTACACGAATTAATGAAATAAATAAGTAACACGAAATTTATTCGTCTATACACGAATTACATGTGTACACGAATTATACGTCTACATAAATTATTTACAGGTATTTCGTGTATACACGATATGTATACAATTAGATACGGTACACGATACGTTAATAAATCATGTATATACGATACACGACACGAAATTAGTTTCGTGTATAAAATTAAATACCTGTACATGCTAATATCGTGTCGTGTTTCGGGTCGTATATTCGTTTTTGTTACTTTTTGCCAGGCCTACTTTAGCTTCCGCTCATATACTCCCGCCATTTATACTATGGCTTGCCATTCATTTGGCTCAATAAAATATATTACTCTAAACTCTTTATGCTTACTGCGCATCGTTTACTCTGCAATTCATACTGCACACATACAGTGTTTACTACTAATCCGATTACTCTCTCGGTTTCCTTCCACTGCTATCAACGCCTTTCTATGCCCTATCTCTGTTCGACTTACTCCTTGGCAATTAACACATGCTCAAGTTTCATTGCACCGCTCTAGCGGTTTCACATTACATTCATGGGTGGTAGCCTTTCTCTGGAAGATTCACACAATTACCACTAGAGGTGGCAGTTCGGGTCAATCAGTTCGGGTTCGGTTCGGTTCGGGTCGGGTCGATTTCAAATCGTTCAATAGTTGGTTCGGGTTGGATCGGGGTTTGAATTCGGTTTGTTCGGGTTGAGTTCGGTTTGTTGAAATTTCGGGTCGGTTTGGATCAGTTTGGTTGATTTTCGGTTTGGATGACTTTCGGTTAGGGTGACTTCGGGTCGGGTAACTTACGGTTCGGGTTAGCCTTGGTTCATTCGGTTTTTTCGGGTTATGGGTCAAATTCGGGTCAATTATTCGGTTAAATTCGGTTGCCATTACAGAATCCCGCAAAATTTGAATTCAATCAATCTCAACACGTATAAATGTATATAAAAGATTAATTTAAACAAATAATTATAATTTGCATCATGTTATACTTTAGCAACTACTCTGAACTTATCATAATTATTGATGTAGCTTTAGATTATTGAATAGTTTCATTATTTTGAGAGGAGTATAAATAAGGTATGTTAGTGGATAATTATTAAAATTGTATCAAAGTGTAGTAACTTGTATTTTCAATCTATTAATAGTTAGCGAATGGAATTAGTTAATAAGTTTTGATGATTTTTTTTACGGTAGTTAAAAACTGTTAATGATGAAGAACTATTCAGAAGCATGAGATTTTGCTACATAGGTAAAAACCTTCAAGTATATTGAACATTTATGCTAAATTGCTAATGCGGGAGAATTATTCACAAGATTGGATAGAGGCTTGAAAAATTATAATTAATAAAAAAACCTTCAATATATGAATAATTAATACAATAATGATATGAATTAGTGATAAAATTTGAGTCTAAATATACAAATATTTTTGGTTCTTACCAATCTATCATTGATGAGTAACGCATTATCATTAATTCATTATTAGTTGTGCAATTAATGAAAATGCATGATAATTAATTACTTTAAAATTTTATAGTGCAAAATATATTGTGGTATATTTAAAATAATTCTCGTGTATATAAGTTTATTAATACTTTTTTATAGGTACGCCACTTACTAAGTAATGATTAATTGTAAAAGTATTGTGGGGCATTGTTTAGTGTTGTATGATACAATGTTAAACACTCATTTGTATTTAAATTAGATATTGGGTATAAACATTCTGTTTTATTTCATTGTCTCTATAATTAATGCAATATATTCTTTCGGGTCACATCGGATATATTAGTTCGGGTCACACTAGGTTTCGGGTTCGGTTCGGTTCGGTTGGTTTTCGGTTGGTTTCGGTCCGGGTCACTCGGTTTTCGGGTCATCGTCGGGTTATGGGTGACTTCGGTTCGTTGATTTTGGTTCGGATGACTTCGGTTTGGATGATTGTGGATTATGGTTTACTTTCGGTTTTACAATAATACGGTTCCGTTTGGTCCGGGTCGGTTTATTTCGGATTTCGGGTCATTTTTCAAGTTATAGTTTTCGGTTGACATTCGGATTCGGATCGGATTGACTCGGTTCGGTTTTTCGGGTTCGGGTTACTTTTGCCAGGTCTAATTACCGCTCCATAGGCTCCACAATAACTCTTATGCCTTTATGCATATGTTTTACAACGTTTGGATCTACAAATTGTAGTTGGTTCTATCGGCTTACAAGCCACCTTGCCTCGAGTCATGCTCCATACGGGCTGTTTATATAGGTTTCTTCTTCTCCGTATGCCATTAAATGGTTATGAGGTATTTCTGGGCTCTTTGATATGGTTGTCTCATCACACTTCCGTACATGGAAGGCCCTTTTGTATTTTAATATAAGTCTATGCCCCTAAAGTATCTTGATATTAATTCATGCCTTCTGGCAATCTAGGGTATCGTGTCACGTGGGATCCCTTCGGGTTCTACCCGAGTGTTCAGTTTACACTGATGTTCTCAACACGATGTTTCGTTCAACTACTGTTGACTCTGGTACCCTTCAAGGATTGCTCCTGGGTGCTACTGAGTTATGCCATCACATCTGGCCTAAATTCATGGGTGTGTTCAGTTCTTTACACCATCTTGCAGTTGCATTAGTTTGAACTATCCGTTAGGGTTGTAGTATCTCCCGTTATTGGTAGATTATTAGTACTTTTCCTTTACCTACTTAGTTAGGTCGTTATTCTCTTAGTGAGATGTATTGTGGGAATTCTATCCCGTTTATCAAACATCGATATGATCATTTAAGGCTTTCATCTTATTGCTTACACTGGTATTTATTCCAATTATTAGGTATTTCCTCCTTGATTTCCGAGACTTATCCAATGTCTATACTAAATACTCTGTGCTTCTCGCACTTATCCACGCTATGTCCTTAGATCCGTTACCTTACTGGTTTCTAGACTCCTTAGCTTCGTAAAATTCTTTGTGTTCTTCGATCATTCGAGGTGTCCAACTGTCTTGGTTTGAATTGGCTCATTCGTCCGTAGTATGGAGTGGGCTACTTCCCGTGTTCCGTACTCTACTAGTATACATACATGGAGTATCTTATTGATATGTTACCACTTACCCGACTAACTCATAACTGGTTTGTCAGGCCCGCAAGCTCCTTCGGAGTGCGGTCGCCCCATGTCTCGTTTAGTACACCGTAGTGTCGGTCACACGCCTAAGTGAAGTATTCTGTTGCCAACTCCTCTTATATCGTCCTATGATAACTTACCGTGGTTTTCTGGTTTGGTTAAAAATTTGGGGTGTTTTAGGAAATCTTACGTTTTGAAAGAAAAATTTGAGTTGAAAATAAATATCTCCACGGCATTTCAATGCCGGTTGCTTCTTACCAAGTCTAGCTCTCGCCGACGGGTATGCTCTTAATACAATGGTCAGGCCGTTAGGCCTTCCCAAATTTCCATTTCAAAATTCTTAGGGTTGTCTTGCATACTGGCTTCTCTCGCCGTTGGTACTTGCTAAGTACTGGTCGCTTGTCAAAGCTCTTCTTAAAAGTCCCGTTAATACTGCACTTGCCGTGGCAAAGTGCGCGGTACATGCGGTTTTAGGTTAACTCATACCGGTCACGGTATTGTTCACATTGTATTGGTAGCCTTGTCAGCTCTTCCTTGATCCTTTAATTGGATAACTGCTCCTTAGAGCTGCTTCTCATTCCTCTTGACATGACTGTCATTCATTTAGGTGCTTCTCCACTCTCGGAGTTCCTTAATTACTTTAATTCTATGCTTTACCTCGTTGCTCGTTCCACGTCTTTACTGTGGTTACCGAGGTTTAACTCATTTAGGCACTACTTTTAGTCCTATTCGGGTATCCCATAATTACTCCGTAGCTGTCTAAGTACTAAGTATATCAGTCTAATATATCGTGAAGTATTGCATCTCTTGGTGTCGTCTCTCACTCCTCAACTAGCCGTTGTGGTTACATAACCAAGGCGGTCCGTAGACATGTGTCCCGGTTCTCGTTATTTCTTATGAGTCCGTCTTGTCGCACGATTGGTGTTTTTCTTGCTGCGGCCCTCGTCCAGTTAGGTTCTCGCGACTGCAAAGCATGTCGCCCCAAGCTGCCACAAATTCTGGTCTCTCCTGGAATAGGATGTTTCGACGTCTCGCCATTGAGTGCGGTTATCATCGCTCCAGCGGGATCCATCGCCGGGGTTTCCGGTTCTCAGGATCTACCGCATGACAGGTTCTGGGTCATTTTGAAATATTTAATAACTGCCAGATCGGGTTTCCCCGTCTCTGGCGTTCCTTCCCGAGCTCTTAATACGGGGGTTGTGGAGGGCGGGATTGGTATTGTAGGTATCCAGTTCATACTGGAAGTTCCTAGCTAGCGCATCTCTCACGCTATCACTCAACCCTTAGCCCTAAGTCTCTGATCCTAACTCGGTATTTCCTAGGCTCGGTATTTCCAGTCATCAGAGCGATACTTCGCTCTGATACCATTTTTGTAACACCCCAACCGTTAAGCTCGTCATTACCTCTTAAAACTGTCACTAAAAGCTCTTACTCACACAGCGGAACTCTAATTACAACGAGGGGTGAAACAACGCCGTTAGCCACCCATATGGCTAACCAGGCCTTGCTTAACCATACCGGTCTGATGAACTAGAACAACCAAGTACAAAATACAAATACAATACCCAAATCATTTCTTTACTATACGAGTCTACAATATATGGATGCCGACAACATATTCGGTCTTACAGCTCTTTCAATACATAAGTAATTAAATAATAACATCATCAAACCACCGACCTCCTAAACTCACCCACCTCCTAACATCTCGTACGTACTTCATACCGAAAAATAAAACGTTGCCCCTAGGGGCTCAGCTTAACGCTGCATATGAAATTCGCATACCCCGAGCGCTAACCGGGGTACGCCGACTACTTTTGTCGGATATACATGGAGTTCATTTTAGTCAAACAACATGCATCATAGCAATACAATATATATGTGTATTACTCAAGGAATCTACATCCAATCACGGAACACAATTCCTAACTAACATAACAAGGTTGTTAGTTGTATCTGTTTACTCTTAGGCCTTGAGGGTTATACCTCACTATGCCTTGTTTACTCATTCAACATCTCACCCACTCTCGGGTTACTTATTCATATACACACTCATTCTTTGGGCACTCATTTTATACTCACCATTCTCTCGGGTTACTTATACACATTATCTCACCCACACTCTTGGGTTATTTATACTCAAGCTATTGTAGATTCTCAAGACACTACAGGTCTCCTACGTCACGCTTGTTATTAATACATTCTCAGGCCAAAACTCATGGCTCTCGGGCATAGTCTTACTTCCCCGGTTTCGACCCTACTCTGGTCTAGCATGGTGGGAAGGTTCAACTAGCTCACGAACTCTCTCTTAGTTCCTAACTCTTTTACATAGGTCCGACTACTTCGGACTACTCTCATTCCCATCATCACACTCCTCTCTCGGAGTTATAATAATATTATGTGTTTTAGTCTAGAAGCATCACTCTCGATGTTTCTGATGACTTTGGGAACAATACACAAGTCGGTTAATCTTAGGTTTTAAGAGTTACATACGTTTCATTTACTCATACATTCAGTTATATCATATACCGGGTAAAATCCTCATTTAGGAGGTCGACCATGTCTCAAGGGAGCTACTAATCCCTAGGTCTCTTTTACCTTCTTTACTAGTTCACATCTTCGAACTATCTTTAATCCTCTTGAAGGAGGTTCACTTATCTTCCCACTCTCATTTGTTTCGTGGATTGTTTCAATATGGTTTCCTAACCGTTATCGGGTATTTACTCAACCCGTACTTCTCCTCACATTCTAGGGAGTTCACATGTTTTCGTTATCGTTATACTTTAACGGATAGTTTGTGTGTTTGCACGTTTTCGTTATCTTAAGCATCGACCCGATCTTTGGGTCTCTAGCCTAACGTTACTCACTACGAGTCGGTCCATACACTATGTTAGACCTCACCGGCATACAAGTATGTTAGCTCATTCAACATACAACAAGGCATACATAATCAAACAATGGATTATTTTCATGCTTTAATCTTGATTTAACCGGCACACAAACACACAAATCAACGTAACTCGGTTAGCACGCGGAGTATGAGAAAATCATACCTTTCATCGGGGTTTTACTTTTACCGTGTCATCTCACCATGCTCGGTTCACACACGATCCTCTGATAACATTCAAATGCTTATATTAACATTAACACGTTACGGTAAGTAAAACTAATACTCCCGTACTTAACCCCGTTATCCCGTTATTCCTAGTTCAATTCATGTGTTCTTAACTCACAACTTTCTCACTCACTTCTCAAACTTATTTACACTTCTTAGGACCTTTATTAGTCACCAAACAAGGCCTAAACATCATCTAAAACCATTTCCATTCACTTCCCCATCATTAGGGCACTTAAAAAACACTCTCTGGTACATTTTTACACTGGTCCGGGTTTGTGTCCGGGGTTACAAACCGGACCAGACACGGTTTAAAGTCTCGGGTGCATTTTACATGTGGTCCGGGTTTGTGTCCTGGTATACAAACCCGGACCAACCCCTGTTATAACTCTCGGGTGTGTTTTTGATGTGGTCCGGGTATACATGCTAGTTTACAGACCCGGACCCTTAATTCAGAAACCTCTCGGGTGCATTTTAGGGGTGGTCCGGGTTTGTGTCCTGGTTTGTAAACCCGGACCACTCCTCTGCTACAACGTTCTGCCATGTTTTAGGCCTGGTCCGGGTTTCTATCCTGGTTTACAAACCCGGACCAGTTGCAGTAATGTAATTTCTTCTTGTTTCTGATTATGTTACCACTCTAAACTTATACCCACTTCTTCCTCAATCTTCCTTCATGTAATTCAACATATTTTAACACCTTAATCATGCCCAAAACCTCCTTAAATCATGGACAAAACTTATCACTTAATTCATGCACAACTACACCATTTCCACCCTCTCTGTTACACTGATGCACAACAGCACTTCTACCTTCTTTGTTTCTGTAGTAGTTTTCCAATCCTTCCCTTCCTTCCATTCCAACTCCACGCATCAATACACTCAAGCCCATACATTCCTAGGCAAATTTTGACAAGGTTTGTCTACATTCCTAAGCATTCTCCACACACTAATGAACTCACAAAATCTGTTTTTTCATCCATGTTATATAAGCATTAAACCCACTGTTACAGCACACTGAATTCCCCTCTGTTATCATCTATGTAACAGATTAACCTCATGGCTTATTTCCCTCACTTAAGCAATATTAAACAGCTCCCCTCATCAGTTTACATTGTGGCATCACAACTACACTAACAAAGTCATTTATTTGCATTCAAAAATCTGTTTACAGAGAACAAAACCCTCAAAGGTAAGCTCATTACCTTACTAGCTTTCTGTTTTTCTTTTCTCCTCTTCCTCCTTCTCTTGTTCTCTCTTTCTCTTCTTGTTTCCACACCAAACAGAGGGTATAGATTATCATCTACAATCTTATTCCATGCCATTCATAACAAGCAAGTTTAGTTCTCACGTTTCTCACCAAATTAATATTCCAAGAGTTAGTTTTAGGGCTTTATCACTAAGGACTTACCTTACTCCCTTGAGGGCAAACTTTGAACAGCAAGACTAGCAAAAATCTCACCCCTCTGTTGAAGACTAAAACCGTCTGGAAATGGAGAGAAAATATCAACGTGGGATTTTTTTTTGATTTTGCTAGAACAAGCTTGAAAGATGGATAACTTGAGTTTATATTTACCTTAGAGTATTAAGGAGATGAAGGAGACTCAAAAAACACCTCTTCAAGCTTCAAAAGATCCTACGGTCATGGAGATGAAGGTGAGGGTTTTAAGCTTTTGAAGGGTGGAAAATGTTGCCCTTAACAAGAGGAATTCATCGGTACAAATTTCGTGTGATTTGGTGAAGAAATTAGCAAGTTAAAGGAGAAGGAAGATGGTGTTGTTTGCTCTCTGTTGATATCGCCATGGAACAAACAAAGGAAGAAGAAGAGTTACAGAGAGGGAGAAAAAAAAATCGTGACTCGCAAGGAGGAGGAGGTGAGAGGTGAGAGGTTTAAAGCCCTTTTACTATTCCCTTTTTACTTTATTTATTTGTCATTTGTGACTTAATAAGCTAACAAGCTAATTAAATGTGTGTGTGTGTGTGTGTATTAATTAAAATCGGTCCCACACAAACACAAGCTGGGAGCGTTTTTTGACTTTTTACAGAAAACACTCGTTATTTTACCCGGTTTAGCACTATTCACCAACCGGACCCGCTTTTCGGATTTTTCTCGTTTCTTTATTTTTAATGGTTATTATGCTTCCATTAATATTTGTTTATAGTTATTTAATCAACTATAATTTTTATGGGTCTGTTTGACCACTTAAAGTCACGTTTTCAGGTTTTCTCGAAAGACGTGCTTTTAAACTCCGTTAGTATTTTTAATCCATTTTGGATCCGTTTTCTTCGGGAATCACTCCCGTATACTAATTAGGCCTAACTAAGCCTTAGGAATCCATCTCGGACCCTCTCGAGATCATATATATCTCTTATATTCATTTAACGCGCATTTTAGCGTTTTTCGCTTTTCAAGCGTTTTCTCTTTTCTTTGGTTTTATTTTCTTTACCAATACTCTTTAGGTACCATTAGGCCTTTAACAATCCTATTAGAGCAATTTAATCACGATTTTTAGGTTCGGGGTATTAAAGCTGCTCTTGCTGATAAGCAAGGCAGCCAGGAGAAATGATTCATTTCGGTGTCTGCTGCTGGGGGTTTGGTCTCCTCTAGCAGCAGTGCAGGAGGTTAAGCCCATCCAAAAGTTCAAAGGGGTTAACCATCCTTCTGTAGAGACTGAGAAGCTAATCAAGAAAGGTGAGAAAGAAGCTGGGTATATCAGATTGGTTAGTAACTGGGAAGAGTGCTAGTGCTAGGAATCAGGAAGCGGGGAAGCTTTCAAGGAAGTCAGGAAGAAACTCTTCAGCTGGATTTTTGGGATGTTGATCTATAAAAGACAACAGGAAAATAAACAGAAAGGAAGTGGTAGGAAGGTGGAGATTTACTCCAGGCAGCAAGTGCAGAAAAATCAGTTTAGTATCCATGTGAAGATACATCAGTCTAGTATCAAGTTCTATGACCAAATTTCAACTGGTAGGATTTCAAGCACCTTGAGTGTGTAAAGGGTTAGTCTCGCTATACACCAAATAGCTCTGGAGCTTGTCCCCAGGATGGGTAGCCTTAGCTTGTGTAGTGAACAAACAAAGAGATCGAACAAGTGGAGGATTGAGTGGAAATTAGATACTTGGGTTATTCTCACAAACCAAGCCTCTGCAGGTTTTCTTCTGGTTTTTTATTGTGGGGACTCCAGGAACTCTAAGTTGGAGAGAGTAATGCTAAGAAATAGTCATACCAGGAGCCTCAAACAAAGAAAGGAAGCTGTCTGCTCTCGGAAAAATATAGGTTCATTGACTAAGTTAGTAGCTGTAAAAATTTGATTGTTGTAATGAGTGGATCTCTAGCCACACTTTTGTCTCTTTTTCTATTGTGAGAAATAGGGAAAGAGTTTGTACTTATTCTAGTAGTTCCTAGTCCTGTTATGTAATGTCTTTTGTTATGCTTCTGGTGTTCTGCTAAGAAGATGGTTATGAATGAAGGATATCCCAGTTGTTATCAAAAAAAAAAAAAAAGTGGTTTTCGTTTGGATCAGTTTGGTTAGTTCTCATACTCAGTATGTATTCCTTCATCCACATATAGTCAGTTTCACGGTCACAATGCTTTGCTCGATATGTTTAGTTAACAAACCATGCAAACGCAGCAGGAACATGAATCAATGGCCGAATCAAACCAAGAAAATGCAAGATAAAGTCCACATCAATCAACATTGGGTTTCAGTTAATGGAGACAAAGGCAACCCCATGGGTTATGTTACGGTTAAGGGTGCTGACTAACATTGAACAAGATACAGAAGGAAAGCTTAGTTTCTATGACCAACACCAAAATGAAACCTCCTGGCCATTCTATCATTAAACGCATATTCAAGCCTCAGTGGGCCCAATGGGGATTCAACCCGTATTCCAAACCCATATCCATATCCACTCCCAGGCTTTAGTCTCGCCCCTGCTGGATCACCTGATCCATCATATCATTCCAGAAACGAGTGGAGACATAAATTAAGTTTCAAATCAAGCAAATGCAACATAAATCACAGTAATTGGATCACTAACTTCTTCAAATGATCAATAGACGACGCTTTAATAGTTCCACACGTCCGTGACGGTCCGTCCACAAAAAGAATTAGAATGAGAAAAAATAACTTAGTTAAGTAACAAGGGCGTACCAGGCACTGAATGACCAGATCCAAGATCCGTCCCATAATCACCAAACAGCGCCCCATCCACTGGACCATACTGCGATGCAAACAACAACAAGAATATATAATAACCCAACTTCCAAAAATTAGTGAAATTTGATGTAGAGATCACAGCACAGTTGGGCCACATACCAATGGAAAAGAAATCTCCCCGCACCCAACCACGTAGGATCGACCAGATCCAACAGCACCTTCTTCGTAACCTCTTACACTATTAGTTCCACCAATAGCAAATGCTTCGTGTGGTGAAAAGCTGCCCACCACATGGCCTCCAGAAAGACTGCAACATGAAATGAACAAGGGCTCCAAATGAAGCTCATAATACTAACAAATCCATTAAGAGAATCTCAATGGAAGATATAAGTTAAATCATTGGATAACTAAGAGGAGATGTCAATAACCTAAATAGAGCAGAAGCCGGTCCGACCGTCACCCCAGTCCTAGCACGCGAATTTACTCGAAAAAAGTGCAACCATTCAGGCAAAATTGGAAGCCCTTGTTCCATGCTTAGCACAAACTATAGAAAAGAAAAGAGAACAAGCTGAGGATATTGGAGATCGTCTGCCTCAAGTAGCTTAGTTTAACATAGTCCAGAGAGCAAACCATTGAAGAGCCAAGATCACCAGTGTACACTGACTCTGCTTTAGCAACTAACATATCATCATGGGTTTTACCGCTGCAAATAATCATCAACGAATAGAGGTGAGGTGAAGTTAACAGTAATATATAGAGCAACAGTATCCATTACACAACACATACCTTGCAGTAAGAGGACTGCTGTAGCAATCTTTGATAACAGGATCTCCTTTTTCATCACGCGCTCCAGCTCGCTGTAATATAATAAATTAAGAGCAGACAATCATACAGCAAGAACCTCAATTCAGAATAAAAACACAGTATCCAACTTGTTATCTGGTGCGAGAATGTGTAGAAACTTGTGGTTAGTAGACAGCAAAAGCTTTAAAAAATGGGGAGATTATCAAATACCTGAAAGGTGATCCCAGCTGTTCCACTCCATTTAGGCCTAAGTGGTCTGCTAAATTCAATACCCGCGGTCACACGGCCTATAGTAAGACTCTTATTCTCAGGTTGGTTTCCATGGACCAAGACACCTGGACTTCTTGAGTTCTAATTAAGTTCACATTATCAATCACCCAACGTAAGAAGTAATGCTTTAGAAAAGAGCAATAAGATGGGATGTGCAGTAACCTGAACCATAATGGATCTGGACGTGCGTCTATCATCTCCTTCAATCCAAGGATCTGTATAATTTATCCTGAAAATTGAGTCAATCTGTCCTCTCTCCAACGAAACATTCACCTTCTGGTTTCTACCGAAGAGATTCCGATGAGAATAAGCAAAGCTGCAACAGGATTTTAACCAAAGCACATGATAAGGATCATACAGTGCCAACATTTTCATGTAACAAACCAAGAAAAAGGAATACCAACGGTTAGTGAGCCACACCTTCCAATTAGTCCCGACAATGGTCCACTTGTTATCCTACAATATCACGAGAGAAGGCATGACTAGGAAGTCAAGTGAACTCCCAGAAAAGTGTATCAATAATTGCAAGCGAAATGCACACAGGAAGAACATAAGATTACAAGGCAACAGCATTACTAACAATTGTATACCATCAACCTACATACCCACTTGAAATACCACCACCGGCAGAGAAGCCTCCACTTACACGCTCAATGACATCCATAACCAGATCAACCTTTCCAGTGTCTGCATCGTTTCAAGAGGACAAATACAAACTGATCAATGCATGAAAAGTAGTATCTACTGTCCAACCTTAGATATACTTCCAGCATATTTGCCACGTAACAGGAAATAAATTCCATATGTTTTGAATCTCATGCCATGCCCAGTCCCTAGTCTACAGTGTACCCTAAAGTGTATCCTACATCAAAATAGTAAATTCCTACTCCTGCAGGCTGTGGAAAATGCTAACATCTTCCATTATTCCCATGGTTAAAACAGTTTCCACATCTCTTTTCCCTTGATTTAGACTGTACACCTGAAGAAAGAGCCGACCATATATGATTTGGATAACATGGTAATCTTGGTTATACATAGGCAGACATGATGCATTAAGTGAACATGACAGGATTATATACAGCTAAACTATGCTACATTAGTCAAGTAGAACTTCCATCATATGCTCAACACAACTTGCAACTTGAGCAGTGCCACATCATAGATGATGTTGACACAAACAAACCAGCAATACAAGTGTACCCATGCAGAGATTACTGGAATCCCAAACAAAAGGAATCCATATTCATTCAGACAAACCAAGCTACCAAATACTACCACTTATACTGACCGAATATTTCATTACATAAAGTAATACCTGTCCTTTTTGGTAGTAAGCTGCCTAAGAATTGTCTCCGGTTTTGTTTTTCCTACTGTTGGTTCACGGCTGCAGAAAAGTATAATGCAGGATTATTAAGAAAACTAATTCTTTTGTCCACTGATGCAATAGAGTATTCATGGTAAAAGTAGAGTGTGGCATGTCCTCACGTCTTCCTATCAAGAAAACGGATTGATATATCATTGACTTCTGCTTCAGCAACTTGCAATTTTACTATACCCCAGAAAGAATATTGAAGCCTGATACCTGTAGTATAAAATATAAAGGTAGGCATTCAAAAGTAAAAAGGCAGAGTAAAGTTAACATAAGAACAAATTTCCTGAGGAAAGATCTAAAAGGAGCAACTTAGTTACAAAATGGTAACTAACCATGCCAAAAAGGCCTCGTTCCATGTACCATCCATTAATGGAATTAATGACATCATCAAGCCGTCTGATATTTATCACCTTTCCTGCATTACTTGAACACTGAAATTCAGTTCAACAGAGAAGAATCTTCAAAATTACAGAGATGCAGCAGAAAAAAATCTAGTAATCGATTCAACAACGAAGAATCTTCAAAATTATCCAACAGACCAACAAAAACAAGGAGGCGACTTACTGTAACCATCACGAAATGCATCTTCTATGAATTTGGATGGAAGAACATTTGCTCCTTCACATACCAATCCATGAAGCTCCTGATTTGGTTCAACCTTATACAACAATGAAAAAAGGTTGAGAGACGCTGGAGATATGACCAGAATACAAATTAAAAAAGGAGACTAAGACCGCATGAAATGGCATAAGCACAAGTTCAAACTGAAAGTAGACTTTGATGATGCATATTGCAGCGGGAATGATTGGACATTTTATCAAAGAAACAACGGTGTATATGTCATCCACAATGCCTTCAGATTGCGTGCACCCCTAATTATATGACATTTTGAGATAAAGTAGCCATTCTAAGTCCCTCAATGGCAAGTAATAAAAACCCACTCATGCAATATTCAGGCACACGCCTGACAGGAAAGAAATCAAGAGGCCATCTTTTAGTTTTTACAATCCTAGTCCTACTCCTACTTCAGCAACGATTCCTGAGAGCTTCTAGTCCCAGCGAGCCCGTAACAGGCAACTCTTTACAGACAATGGCGTAGACTTGCAAAAAGATTAAATATGTTAAAAGGTGTCTACACCAACTAAAACTATCAGAATAAGTGATGTATAAGGGGAACGGAATGAAAGCTTCACTTTCATGGCTCCTCACCTGGAAGACCAATCTAATTCCATCCCGGGTATCGACAGCAACAGGCATACAAGAAGAGAAATACCCACTATCTATAATCCGATGAACGTCCTCTTGCACCTCTCTCACGGTCAATGCTGAGTTGGGTCGACAAGCCTTTAGAGCAGTCAAAGCCTCCAATGCCAAGTCCTTCCTCTCCAGCTCTTCTCCGTCTTTGCTCCTAACTAAAAACCTCTTATAAAAACTCTTTCCTCGTCCTCTCTCCTAGGTCGGCTCACCGATTTCAGAGGTGGCTCTCTGTCTTTAACCTCCACCGAGGCATTCTGCGCCGGTTCGTCCGATCGATTTGCTGACAATGTAGTCGAGCACAACAACGATGAACCCCTCTGAGCACTAAAAGACGAGGCCCTGGAATTCAAGGACCTTTTAAGCGAATTGAAGAAATGGTTGATGGAAGACTGAGCATGTGATAAGGTGGAGGTTAGGTTTTGCGAGCAGAAAGGGAGGTGAGAAAGGTTGCAGGTTGCATGTGGACTGGGGTTTGGGTCATGCAATTCTGGAATTCTGACTGTCGATGGTAAGAATTGAACACCTTCATTCTTTGACATCTCTAGTGGGGTTTGGTCTGTTCCTAGTTTGTTCGGATTACCCTTCGAGAAAGCTGAGCCACATCCTCCAATTCAGCTCGCTCACCTACAAGTGGGAGTAAGCATATATTCAATAGGTTTGTTAAGTCGCTGTGTCTGGGGAGAGCGACTCTCCAGCGAAAGTAAAGCAATTCTTGTAGCGGCGCCGAGGGTGTCCTCGATTGTCGCTTGCTTTTCCTCCAAATCCCGGCCCTCGTTTTGTCCATATGTATACCTAACTTGTTCTTTTGTAATGGGCTCTTTTACTAATTTGTACTCCCTCCGTCTCTTATTGACTGTCTGGTTTACTATTTAAACATGTCGTTTGACTTTAATATTTAACATATAAGATGATATAATTTTACAAATCTAATTTTGTAATGGAATCCTCATATAAAAAACTATATGTTATAAAACTTTATTTTATAAAATTATTTTATCTTATATGTTTAATATTGAAGTGGAAAAGCGTGCCAAAAAATAAACATGAAGATGAAAGTGGGACAGAGATAGTACTACATAAGTCAGTTTTTATATTTTTTTTTTCCGGAAAGAACCCACACCTTAGTAATAGATAAATGAATACATTAGTACATACTACATACTGGAGTTTCTTATCGACCTCATTTATACTCCAATGGCATAACCATAAGTGGCAAAACCATCAATCTGCACTTAAATAGTATCTTCGGTCAGATATGCAATTCGCACCGATTAAAGAGACTAAGAGCATCCCTATCGTTTGCACAACACATAATAGGATCAAAGTAAAACAAACTAGCTTATGTAAAACATAAAGCCCTAAAGATAAAAAACCATAGGTCCAAAAGATTCAAATAAAAAGTACTAAAACTTATTCCCTTACTCTAAGTAAGTACAGAGACTAGATAAGATCTCCTTCAAAACTACAATGAATTATCAAGAAGTGACAAATTAACAAAGATTCAAAACAATAGTCATGGTGGATAGAGATCTACTGCCAATCCCAGCAACCATGAAGTCCAGGGCTCACTTTTTCTGGCAACCCCCAGCCAACACAAGGGTTGCCACTTCTTCATGTGATCTATCAACATCTGGTGAAGACTCTATCAAATTAACCAATTTGCACCTCTGTATTTGTAACACCCCTAAATTGAGTTCTAGTGATGACAGTGGAAACCTATTTATCCTGGGTGCTACCGTCATGCTTAGAAGAGCGTTAAGGTAAAAAGTTAATGTATATCGTATTATGAACCACATACATGAATATGTACTACTTAAGAGGGAGTTATATATGATTATCTAAGGACATAACTCAAACATGTTCTTAACTTTTAATTCAAAACATTCTAGCTGAAACATAAGTAGACAAGTGGTGTTTCAAAATTAAACTTCAAACCGAACATGTGTTCTAATTGAATCAAGACTTCATCCTTAATTATTCTAACATCTAACTGTAGGTGACCACTTCCCCAAACCCACTCTCCAGTCTTGATCTCCTCCTGCTCAATAATACATTAAGTAAAACACAAAGAACACAACTGTCAGCATAACTTAGTAACACTAATATTAGGAAATAACATATACGAACTGTCAACATGAAAGATATGGGTTACAGTTGTCAACATCTGTCCAAACTTCACAACCAAATATGGTATCAATGACCACACCATAAATCTAATTCAAACCAATTCATAAATAACTCACATACCAAGATAACCCACATACAACCAATGGGAGCTTGCTTGAATCCCAAGCAACACTCTCTCCACAAGAGTGATATCCTGCTCTAGCCCTTTAGTGTGCACACCCCTAAGAGTTTGTTAGCTACAAGAGATGGGAAAATAGAGTAAAAGACTCTATTGAGTCCACAAATATCCATAAATTCTCATAGGCACACCAGTCTTATGACAAAGGACTACGTGGTCCGCTGCCCTCATAGGATCTTAGTCCACGCAAAAAAATTAATCACATTCCAAGTCCAGTTTAGTACATCACCATTAAAATACTTTCCATTTCCAAATCCATATCGAATTAAATACTTTACCTTATCAATTCCATTACCTTTAGCTACATGTTATGCCAATCCATCAATTACCATGTATCACGTCATTCAAGCAATAGGGACCAACTCATTACCAATTAAGTGACCAGGTATCTCAATAGCAAGTACATAATCCAACACATTTCATTAAGCATAGTCATCCCCTAAATAAACTAAGTAACTAGCTTACCTTTCTTGAAGTCAAAGGCACCAACAAGCTCCAAGAATCACCAAGTCGAACCTTCTTCACTATCTAGCAATAATAAGGAAGATATTAACAGTAAGAACTAAAACTCCGCCCAAAGGGGGCTAGTCAATTCGTCTATGTGCCCTAGGCACTTGTCAAACCCTCAAAATCCCACCAAACTTGTGCCACACTCGCAAAGCACTCTAGAAGATCATTAGAATGGATTGTAGGCTTCGATTGATGGAAAAGGAAGTGGAAACCTCACCACATAGAAAGAAAGATGTAGAATACATTGGGAGTTCTAGCACTCGAAGAGAACAACCAAAAGTGCAAGCCACACTAGAAGATACAAGACTAGATTAGAGCGTAACTTTTTCAAGAGTTGAAGGAGTAAGGTAGGAACTCTAACCCTTGGAGCAGCATAAATGGTTTCAATCAAGAAGAAAAAGGAGATTATAAAGCACACAATTTACATGTTAAAGAGGGAGATAGAAGAAAATAGGAATTTTAATGTTTAAGTAACTAATAGATTTAATTTAATGTGTGGATAAATAAAAAAAGTGAGAAAGTTGTAATTACTTAATCATATAGCCTTGGGACCCAGTATTGCATCAAAATGTGTTAAAGAGATAGAAAGAAGAAAAATGAGACTTTTAGTGATAAAGGGAATCTTAAGTTCTTAAGGGAAGTTGGAAAATCTAATTTCATAAAAGGCTGAATAAAAGGAGTAGAGAACTTTGAATTTTAATTTCCTGATTTATCAAAGAGAGAAGGGCCATCCATCATCATAGAAAGGAATTCCAAAGGTTAAGACTACCTTAAGGTCAAAAATGACATTTTTGTGAAGTAAGGGTAAATTGTAATTTTTATTGAAGTTAAACTAGGACTTACCCAAAATTTTATGTAGTCATTCCCATGACCCTAAAAAATTACTAAAGTCGTCTCAAATTCAAATTTCAACTTTGGCAAAATTATGAAATGCTCATGTGTGGTCAAAGTGAGCAGAATGCCTCTTTAGCTCAATTTAAGGAAAAACATTATAAACCCAATGGGACACATCCCATCCATTAAAACCACTTCCTTAAGGGTCTATTCCAATTTTACCATTAGAAACGACCAAAACTGTGCCTTAAGATCTTAAAGCACAAAAGTAGAATTTTTGGGTATTTCACTCTTCCCCCATAAAAGAAAGCTTCGTCTCGGAGCTTGTGACCCAACCATGATGTCAAAAAACAACAAGGCTCACAAGTTTACATTAGGGATTCATATCCCTTACCATTCTCATTTCCAATAACTTCCAATTTATGTGGCCACACTGGTTGAAAGATTGGTATCATCTATCTCGATGCAGTATTTAGTTATCATATTCTCACTTACAATTTTACTTTTGAAATCCTTCCTAAATTACATAATCCCCAAATGATAGCAAGAGAGAGAGAGTTTAGGGGGAGAAAGTTAGGAAATGAGAGAGTTATGAAGTAATGGAGTCTTGATCGTGTTTATTGCTTTGGTGAACCCTTACTTATAGTTTTTTCTTATAGTTTTCCCTACTTTATCATGCTGTCAGTTTGTTACTGCAGTCTGTCAATTTTGCATTTTCCAGACTGTCATTGTCAAGCTAGTGTTTTACCTGCGTCCGGGCACATTCACCGGTCGCTTCTACAGAAGTGCCCAGGCATAGATGCTTGGGTTGAGTGCTTTTATGGATGCTCCCAGGGCACAGGCACCTGGTCGCTTTACATACTTGTTTTACTAGTCGCCCGGGCACATTCGTCCGGGCGCTACCTATACATTACTTGTTATACTTCCTGGGACTAAATAGTAATCCCCTGGCCTTATATAATTATTCGGCTCCTTCTGGGTTTTTAGTTTCTTCGTTTCCTTTGTTGATCCTGATTTCCCCTCTTCATCAGTCCCACAAGTTCTACTTCTTATCGATCTCCCTTTGTTAAGAAGTAGAATTCCCAGTAGAGCCGTGGTTTTCAGAAAATTTTGACCGATTTCTAGTCCCACGGGTTCTTGTTCTACCTTCTCCTTTTTCATTCATCATCCATAGTCCCATAAGTTCTTTTCTTTTCTAAGGCATGGAAAAAGAACTTCCTCCTTATTTTCAGCTCATGGTGACCTCGTGCTTTTTACCTTATGCTCGTGAGCGCGCACGTGCTTGCATTTTTTTAGGAATACGCAGAGTCTCTGCCTTGCTCTGCAAAAAAAAGGGGTTTTGCACTAATTATGTAACACCCCCTATTTTAACATATTTATAGCGGAAATAAAATACTAAAGGCGTAACAGACCATCGGGTTCCAAACAACCGGCACCGTACCTCACAAATTACAACTTAAAAGATTACAAAAGCCACGGTCTGAACCTCGAGAAAACTTAACATAAACATAACAGTAATAAAATAAATTAACTCTCCACAAAACCTAATCCACCCCAATCACTCGTTCTCTTCGTGGCCACCTGTAATAATTCGTACCTGCAAGATAAAATCAAGCAGCCCACCCCGGGAGGGGGGAGTCAGTTCCCTGGAATGGAACTGGTACGATTCTCCAAACAAAACCTTTTAAACATACCTCTTAAATAAGCAATAACTTGAAGTCAAACAACTTAAAACAAACAGAGGAACAAGGCACTTAAAAATCACCAAGTCAAAGTTGACAAGATAAGGAATAGAGATAATAAATAAATAAAGAAAAGTTAGTCAATTAAAACCACACCATGAGTTAGTGAACAACCATTGCTTATGTTAGGTCCATTCCAGTTAGGAGTAGAAAGACTCGGGTAGTCACAGGACTAGGATGAATGAGAGAAAACTAGGAACCAAAACTCAAGAGTGGAATAAAAACAACTGGGAGAGATGGCCCCCATCGCCAAGTACGTCCTTTTAGGACAAGGCATATACAGCCTTTCACTGTTTACCACGTCCTTTTAAGATAGGGGATATACAACCCCTCACTGTACCGATGAAGACGCACGCAGGTCACACAACAAAAAGACTCAGCTCATGGATGAAACGATATCCAGAGTCAAAGGAAGAATTTACCAAGATTGACATTTTCCAAATTCCCACTAGAACATTAACTGCACCAGAGCATACCAAAACACTCAGTCCTACAGAGTGCAGAAGCGGAAACCCTAGGCAGTTAATGTCTAATGAAACAATCAGATAGAAGGAACCAATAACCATGTAAGTTTCACATTCAAGGCTCAGTTAGTCACATCAAGCTGAGTTAGCCACACAACAGTTTCCTTTTGAAATTCCTTAAACTCAGTTAGCGTTTTTTCGAAAACGTCTCATAAGTCGGTCAGTGAAAGTATCGGAGTACGAGAAATCGTACCTGGTATGTGTAGAAGTAGTAAACAAACTGAAAATGCGAACCCCACTAATCACCTATATTTAAGGTGTTCCAGATATTGATTAGTTAAGGAACTACAACGATAAACAACTTTCATTCTTACTGGTTTATAGTTTCTGGTTACAATTACTCTCTCTTAAGGATCTGGGCTAGATTCATTAATTAAATCTTCCATTAGGCCCATCTCTTTTAATTTGGAATGATTTAGGGTTTAACCCTGAGAGTGGCCCAAACTCTCTTTGAATTGTTAAGTGGGCTTTGGAGTTCATAGATGGGCCCAGTAGGTAGCCCAAGTCCGTGTTACGTTTACGTTGTTTAAATAAATTCCCTAAAAAGATTCCTGCGAGGTTTCAAACTACTCCAGTGAGTTTGTTTGTCTCAAGAGTTACATTTCTTTTACTTCAATACTTAATCCTAACCATAGGGTTAGTTTAATTAAACTTTTAGGTTATCGTGAATAATTTTTTTTTACAACACTGAGTAAGGTCCTAAAGTTTAGTATATATATTCTTCTTATTATTTTCCCCACAGGAATGTTATTCCCTTCATCTATATTTAATGTATATATATATATATAGAGTAAATTACTCAGAACCCCCTTGAGGATTGGATATTACAGTTACCCCCTTGTGTTTATCATAATTATTGGTAAACCTCAAGGTTAAGGTATATTGACTACCAGCCCCCGAACTATAATTTTGTGATCAAAAAGTTAACTATGTGTTGACCTATTAGCTTACTCACATTACTAATGCGAGGCTGGACAACAAAACAACTTAATCAAACCATCTCTAACTCTCTCTCATCCCATTAGATGCTTTCAAGGAAGGTTTGACATTTTTAGGAAAATAACAATGCAGATTAAGTAGTGTTTTTTGTCTAGTATGACCTTAATTAATATTAAAGATAGGTTATAGAACAACGTAGTTAACTTCCTGATAACATAGTAGTTGGGGGCTGTAGTCAAAGATACCTTAACCCGAGGTGGTTACCGTAATTATGTATCAACCGGGGGGTTAACTGTAATATCCTAAATCCTCAAGGGGGTTCTGAGTAATTTACTCTATATATATATTAAGATTTATCCAGAACATTTTAAAGAAATTTTATTGTATTTAATTATATGTAATAACTTTTAGACACATCCACAACCGATATATGGTTTATAACATAAAGTATTTTTCTTAGTTTTAATTAAAAATGTTAACTTCCATATTATATAATAAATAAAATGTAGGTTAGTTTAGTTCCTTGATTTAACATAAGTTTCTATTCTATTTCTCTCATATAAGTATATATATGTATATATGTAAACAATTTTTACTTCACTTAAAAGTTAATTCCCAAAATATTTATAAACATACTATTACTAGATGCTAATTTAGTTTCTCATATTTTCCCAACCTAAAAAGTTTATTAATAAACTATACTTTAATTTCTGTTACATTAAAAACCTTATATTATAAGATAACTTATGAAAAATCTTATAAATACAATTTTTAAACCCATTTCCTCATGTCTAAAATTCCCCAAATTAAATATGAAGTGAGGTTCCACCACGCGTAGTAACCAGGTGGCTAGCAAAGGATACATGCTGCCTGCGGAGACAACAGGAGAGCCTCCTACCGGTCCCAAGATCGGACTCTCGCGTCCGGAGAGCCATTCTTTAAATAAACTGCGGAAAAACGATAAGCCATGTGGTCTTTCCCGCCAGTAAAGCGATGCAAGGCCCTCTCCGGTAGACTTGAAGTAACCATTCAGTAAAAGGAATAAATTATGGGAAAACCTTGTATATTGGAGAATATTCTAGAGTAGTGTAGGCCCACAGAAACGGTTATACTCTATAGGAGGGGCCTATAAATAAGAGTCACAAGTTATGTAAGAGGACACACTTTGATCAATACAACGTTAGGAGTTCTCTTTGCAGCTCTATCCGAATACAAGTTCCACTCAATCTCATTTGGCGCCGTCTGTGGGAAAGGACGTCGAAAGACAACCGCGATCTAATCCACAGAATCACGACCATGGCACCACGATCAAGCAAAGGGAAGGGGAAGATGGCTACAAACGGAGAAAACTCGTTCTCAAAGGAAGACCTCGCCGATCTGATGAGGAGTTTTGCGCAGGATGTCAATAAAAAGATCACTGAAAGCAATGAACGATTCCAACAAGAGCTGACGGATAGAGATCTAGAGCATCAGAAGAAAATCGACGAATTGGCGAGCGTAATTGAGAGTCTGAAGGCGAAGAACGGATCAAAGAGTGAAGAAAGCCGGAAAGAGAAGTCACCGCCAAAAGATGCAGAGGAGAACCTCGTCGACATGTCACTATATCTCTTCACCGAAAATATTCGGAAGGCGAAGCTCCCGCCGTTCTTTGTCGCCCCAACAATAGAGAAGTACGATGGAACCGGGGACCCCGCTCAACATATCAAGAAGTTCATCTTCGCGATGAACACTCAAGGGATCAGCTCCCAGGCGCTCTGCAACTTATTTCCGGGAACACTTGCTAAAAGAGCTCTAAATTAGATTTCCTCTCGGAAACCACAATCCATCTCAAGCTTCAAACAACTTATAGAGGAATTTCAACTTTACTTTGCAGCAAGTAAAAAGATCCAGAAAGATACGATTGAATTAATGGATATCAGGCAGGAGGGGAGAAACGGTGAAAGAGTATAACGAACGTTTCCATAAACAAGTAGCTGAGGTAGACGATGTGGATGAAAAAATACTGGTAAAAGCTTTTGGAAATGGATTGGCGAATCCAAGATTGGCAGGGAAAATTGCTACCAAAGCGCCACAAACTCACGGGGAACTAGCAGAAATGCTGCACGATTTCTTGAAGTCAGAGATTGCTGAAAATAAGGCAAAGGAACTGGCCAATAGTTTCAAACTGACAAACGAAGCAAGGAGGAGCGTTGTCTGTTGGCGCGAGCTATGGGGAGACATCTGCTTCGAAACCTTGGGGAGCAAGATACAGGCTGTATGGGAAGGATCTGATCGCAACTTCCTATACTGGAGGCAGGCCAGCATATGGAGCAAAAGTTATTACTATCGCTTCAGGGAGATATGCAGCCGCGGTAAGGGAAGGCTATCTTCTGCCCCCTAAGAAACATGCCTCAGGAGAAAACACAGTGGCATATTGTGAATTCCACGGGCACTACAACCACCGGACGACCAATTGTGTGACATTGTCAAGGGAACTGAACAAGATTGATGAGCAAAAAAAGAAACAAGAAAAGTAGAGACAGGAAGCTTCCAAACAGCTAAAGAGTAATAGCGACCACCAGAGTTGATCTCGTTACGGGCATAGCAGAGGAGGCATGAAGGACGAGGATCACCCCGAGTTAGACCATAGCAAATCTTTTGATTTTGGGGTCATAACTGGTTTGTTCTCAGAAAAAGGGCCATTCACGACAAAAGAAAAGAAAAGGCACGTACACGAAGTCCATGAGAAGCTACCGGAGAAGAAGATTCAGAAGAGGGAACCCTTACCGCTGTTGGGTAAATACTATACATTAATATATATAGATTTACAGCAAACTAAAAGGCAAGTGCACCTTAGTCGGAGTAGTACAACAAGTGTCGTATCCACAAGGAAATTGTTCAATTATCCTAGTCTTGGTATTTAATTAAAAACAGTAAAAAGGGGTTTAGCCGGAGGCAAGCTTGATTTGTTGTTGGATTAGTACAGAAATAATAAAAACAGTAAAATAAGGTGAATTAAGTGATGTGGATGGAAAAAGGTATCCTAGGATAGCGGGGGAATTGTCTAAATTACTTAAACAGATTTATAACCATGTCTCAATTATTTATTGTCTATTGGAGTTAATAATTGTCAGTTACAAACTCTTAGTAATAGCCTCAGTATTTTCCTACTCAATCCGGAGTGTAAATACCAAGGTTTATTCCTTTGTGGTACTTTGACTATCTCAAAATCATATGTTGATAGTTACCATAAAAATGCAGTTGTTTGTCACGCAAAACATTTAACAATATTTGCTGAAAGGAATTAAAACAAGTTTAAAAAGAGAGACAGGTAATAAATACTGATTTACGTAATATTAGAATCAAACCCCCATCCTAGGATACAAAAGAAAATTACTCAGACATTAACAGAAATAAAAATTGCACATATAATTTGCATTATTTTAGAGAAAGAACGGGTCTGCTCTTGCTCTCACTGCTTCTCTTCTATTTCTTTTGTTTCTTGCTGAGTACGTGAGTATGGAGTGTTGTGGTGTTACGGGAGAAAATGAATGGAGGAGAATGATTGAGTGTGGTGAGCGACGGTCTGTTTTCTCTAATCACCCGCACGCTGATTTAAGGTAGAAGGACTGGGTTTATATAGAGGCAGGGGAAGGTTGAAGATAGAGCTGGAGAGGAGACAGAACTGAGTGGAGAAAGAGCTGGATCACGCGTGAAAGGATTTACAGGATAAGGGAGGTGCCTGATATTGTTAATGGAGCAGTTCGACATGTCTGTAGGCGCCGCAAAGGAAGAAGCAATTGGGGAAGACGGTCGGTGAATGAAATCAGTCGCGTTAATTTCTGGATCTGCGTTGCATTTACACGCGTCCTTGTTTGTGTCCGTCCATTTTTCCACGGACATATTCTTCAAATTGCTCACGTCCGCCCCTTGTCCGTCCATAATTCCACGGACGTATTCATTTCCTTACTTCTGTCCGGCCAAATAAGCACGGACGTAACACGGTTGCCATATTTGCCGCGTCCGGACCACCGTCCGGACCTCCATGGTTCGGACGCTTGTATTTTCTATTGCGTCCGTGTTTTTCTCCGCGGACATGCCACAGACAGCTTCTTGTCCGGCCTTATTAACCCGGACATGCCACGGACGGGTTTTTGAATTGTCCGAACCACTTTGTCCGGACCACTTGGTCCGGACAACAATTGTTTTGCTCCTAAAATATTCGTTTTAGCTCCGTTTTAAGATCCGTTTGCGCCTATGCGTTCGTCTCTTCGTCTACTTTCATCCTAGCTTGGTTTTCCTCATGTTTAACCAATAAATTTGTGAGATAACCAATAAAACATAAGCTAGAGGAAAAACATACGATAAGTGAGAAATGAGCAAGAAAAGTGCTAATATAATATATGAAATACACCCATAAAACATGCTCATTTGGACACTTATTGTCACAACCCCAAAACTGGCCTAGTTCTAAGGTATAGACACGCCGCATGCTATAAAACGACTAGGAGCACGCAAGGCTTCCAAAAATTCAGATTACGGATATTGTTCAATAACTATTAATGAATAATCAAAACCGAACACTGATAAAGCCCAATACACATAGGCTGAATAAATCCAAGTACCTAAACATAAGGTCTAATAAATAAAGTCATAAAAGAATAAGGTCACAAGACCAACTCAAAATAGCAGAAAACGAAAGCTGAACTTGAAAGGGCAAACAAGAGCAAAGGACCTCCAGCTGGTTAATTATTAATCTGCAAAATGTTGTAGTGGAAAGGGATGAGCAACCACACGCTCAGTAAGCAACAAACGTCAACAAAATGAGCAACGCTCAAAACATTTTTACTGAACATAATTATACATATATATATATGTATCAAAATAATAATAACACAAGTACTGAAACCGGATTTCAAATCTCACTGAAGCAGAGCAGAATCAGAACATATCGGAAACAAAGTTTTAAAGGGACCCTAGTTCAGAGCATGCAGAATAGGTCCGCAGACCCCAGATAACATAATGGGTCAAAGACCCCAGATAACAGAATGAGTCCGTCGACTCCAGATAACAGAATGAGCCCGTCGACTCCAGATAATAGAACGGGGGATGCCCGTGATACAGATACAGAAGGACGTCCTACATAGCGCGCTACGGGATAACTCGACCCAGTCATCCACGGCTCAGAAAGCAATAAACTAGGTCCCAAAATAATATAAAACCAAAATAGTGGTTCACATAACTCATCAGACACGTACGCATAATAGAAGAACCAAAATATACGTAAAACAATATATATGTTGATTAATCTGTAATGGACGATCAAAACAAAGTGCGCAAATGAAAATGAATATATAAACGGGTATCATAACATACGGACGTTAAAGAAACATGTAAAGGTTAAGTTTCATAATCATGGAAACCATACCCATGTATTAATATAATCCGAGTATATATAAATAAAAGTACGCATTTGATAAAATCAATATCAAGGTGAAAAAACCTTTTAAATCCTCCGACGTCAAATCGCTTGTATGAAATCATTAATTTTAAAATGAAATAAAATAACATTGATAATACGTATACAAAAGATCTAAGTAGCTTGTATCATTAGCAAATCAATATAAAACAAAAACAGTAATCAAGTCACGAGAAATCGTTTTTGAATTCCAGTATACAAAGATACCAATTTGTGGAAATAAATACATAAATAGTTTAATGTAAAACATAAAGCATAATAAGATATGAGATATTCGTAATATTAAAATCGATGTCTGAAAGTATATGTTATAGTCGTGACAAAAATATTAGTGGCGAACGCACTCAAATCATCTTAGTTTATCACCTACATGACAACCAAGATCACTGTTAAATCCTCCTAAACTGGTATTGCGATCTTTCTTGAACCAACCAGATCTTTCTAACCGCAGGAAATAATTCTGTAAAAATAACGGATGTCAAAACCGACAAACTACTCATCTGAATCTAAACCCTGACAATACCGATTAACTGAATAAACTCGTACCGGTAAACCTTGTATGTCGGATTGATAACAATTCCACGCTTTCAATTCCTTCTAGCCCAAAATCCTGACTGCGAAAGCCGAATAACAATCACGGGTGACCGAACAACATATATTCTCACACATTCTACTTGCTGGAGATCACATACCTATCGCATGCCCACATTAATTTAAAGAACTTTACTTCTCTAATAAAACAAGTGTCGCTACCCTTAATGACAGCAAAGTGACCTCCTTTGAGCGGTTGACCACAATAGAAAAGAAGCAGCAGAGGACTTCCAATGGAGAGAGCAGCGCGGCAGAGTTGACGAAGAGAACCGCCTGATATCGGCTATGTAGGGTTTACTTATTTTTATAGAAAACCTGGGTATAATAATGGGCCACTAAATTTATTTTCTATCCTCCTTATAATAAAATATACTGATAATATTTATCTTCTGATTATATATATTAGGCATATATATAATACTTATTTATTTTTCCGGTCGCTTCAACCTTCCCCTCTTAAAAGAATTTCATCCTCGAAATTCAACATACCTTAATTTTTGAAGAGGTGGGGATACTTGCTCCTCATTTCTTCTTCTTGTTCCCACGTGGCTTCGCGCTCTGAACGATTGGCCCATAAAACTTTCACTACTGGAAAAGATCTTCTTCGAAGCTTTTGCACATCATGTGCTAATACCCTCAGTGGTACTTCCTCAAAAGATAAATCATAACGTAGCTGCAACGGCTCATACTGAATCATATGCGACGGATCAGCAATGTACTTCCGAAGCATGGACACGTGAAAAACATTATGCACACCGGACAGAACTGGCGGCAAGGCAAGCGATACGCTACTCTACCAACTTCTTTCCAAAACCTCAAAAGGCCTATAAACCGTGGGCTCAGCTTCCCACTCTTTCTGAATCTCATAACTCCTCTTACTGGAGATACTTTCAAGAACACATGGTCCCCAATCTAAAATTCAAAGGCCTTCTCTAATGTCCGCGTAACTCTTCTTGCCACTACTGAGCTACTCGAAGACGCTCCCGAATTATCTGAATCTATTAACTGACATCCTGAACAACTTGGGTCCAAAAAGCTCCGCTCCTTTAGATCATCCAGCAGATAGGAGACCTACACTTCCTCCCGTAAAGAGCCTCAAAAGGTGCCATACCAATACTAGATGGTAGCTATTATGTAGGAGAACTCAATAAAGTCAAATGATCATCCCAATGACCCTTGAAATCTAACACACAGCCCGGAGCATATCCTCTAAAATCTGATTGGTTCTCTCTGTTGGCCATCCGTCTGAGGATGATAACGCAGAAAACTAAAAGCAAGCTTGGTTCCTAAAGCCTTATTTATGCAAGCTATCCCAAAAGCGAGATACAAATCTGGGATCTCTATCTGATATAATAGTTGCAGGAAACTCCATGCCAACCGAACTATTTCATCAATGTATGCTTAGCCAAACTCTCTAGGCTGAAAGTGTTCTAATGGGCAAGAAATGGGCACTCTTGGTGAGACGGTCCACAATCACCCACACTGCATTATTACCCTTCAAAGTCTGAGGAAGCCCAACTATGAAATCCATACCAATGCTCTCCCATTTCCACTCACGGATCGGCAATGGTTGAAGAAGTCCCGCAGGTCTCTGATGTTTGGCTTTAACCTGCTGGCAAGCCTGACATCTCACAACAAACTCAAAAATCTCCTTCTTCATATTATTCCACCAAAATGTCTCCCTGAGATCTCGATACATCTTTACCCCTCCAGGGTGCACTGAATAAGGGGTTCTATGCGCCTCTTGCATAATTTCTAACTTAAGAGCTGAATCATTTGGCACACATAACCTATCCCTGAACCTCAAACAACCATCATCAGAAATTCTGAAATCAGTCTCTTTCCCAGTCGAAATTCTCTCCCTGACCTTGCTAAGATATTCATCATCCTTCTGAGTATCCTTGATCTTCTCGAATAAAGTAGGCTGAATCTGAAGTGCTGCCAAAACACTAGAATTTCCTGACTTTGTGACCTCAATACCCATCCTCTGTAATTCTTTTAAGGACATCTGAGGCCTAGGAAACAAACATGCTACTGTGGATGCTCCTTTACGGCTGAGAGCATCTGCCACTACATTAGCCTTTCCCGGATGGTATAAAATCTCCAAGTCATAATCATTAAGCAATTCTAACCACCTTCTCTGTCTCATATTCAATTCTTTTTGGGTAAACAAATACTTCAGGCTTTTGTGATCTGTATATATCTTACATGAAGCTCCAAAAAGATGATGTCTCTAGATTTTCAGAGCGAACACAACTGCAGCCAACTCCAAGTCGTGGGTTGGGTAATTCTTTTCATACGGCTTAAGTTGTCGTGAACCATAGGCAACAACTTTTTCGTGCTGCATCAAAACACAACCCAAACCCTTATGTGAAGCGTCACAATATACCTCCAAACCATCCGTCCCCGAAGGTAAGGTAAGAATAGGGGCAGTAGTCAATCTTCTTTTAAGCTCCTGAAAACTCTTTTCGCATGCTTCCCTCCACTCATATATAACATCCTTCCGAATAAGACGAGTCAGCGGAGTAACCAACTTAGAGAATCCTTCCACAAATTTTCTGTAATAACCAGCCAAGCCCAGAAAACTACGTATCTCAGAGACGTTTGTAGGTCTAGCCCACTCAGTAATAGCCTTGATCTTTTCTGGATCGACAGAGATTCCATCTTTTGATACTACATGACCAAGAAAGATTACTTGATCCAACCAGAATACACACTTCTTCAGCTTGGCATAAAGCTCGTGCTCCTTCAAAGTCTGAAGTACAATCCTCAAGTGCTCCTCGTGCTCCTCGATACTCTTAGAGTAAACCAAAATGTCATCAATAAAAACCACAACAAAGCGATCCAGATAGGGCTTAAAAACCCGATTCATCATATCCATGAAAACAGAGGGAGCATTCGTCAAACCAAAGGGCATCACTAGAAATTCATAATGCCCATAACGTGTCCTGAATGCTGACTTAGGGACGTCATCTGCTTTGATCCTCAATTGATGATAGCCTGAGCGAAGATCAATCTTTGAAAATACACAAGCTCCAGCTAACTGATCAAATAAATCGTCAATACGAGGAAGAGGATACTTATTCTTGATAGTCACCTTGTTGAGCTCCCGATAGTCTATGCATAACCTCAACGTGCCATCTTTCTTCTTAACGAACAACACAGGTGCGCCCCATGGAGAAACACTGGGGCGAATGAAACCTTTATCCAGCAACTCTTGTAGTTGAACTTTCAATTCCTTCAGCTCAGCTGGACTCATACGATAAGGAGCTTTAGAAATTGGTTGCGTCCCTGGTGCAGTCTCAATGGTAAAATCAACTTCTCTAGCTAGAGGGAGTCCAGGAACATCATCTCTAAATACCTCTGGAAATTCACTGACTACCGGTATGTCTTCAAGCTTTACCTCTTCTTTGACTTCTGGAATGAAACACAAATATCCTTGACATCCCTTCTTCAGATACTGAAAAGCCTACATCGCCGATATGACTGGAGGAAAACAGGGAACATCATTCCCCACGAATACTAGACGAGGCTTATCCGGCTCCTCAAAAATCACCTTCTTGGCTGAACAGTCTATGGATGCATGATGAGAAGAAAGCCAGTCCATTCCCAAGATCACGTCAAAGCAACTCATCCTCAGGGGAATGAGATCGGCTAGCATAACTCTATCCTTCACTACAAGAGGACAACCTCTCGACACCAAACTCAACACAACAGGAGAGGTCCTTTCCAAAGGACTAGTCCCACATAAATCCACATCAAGAGGCTCACACGACAGCTTAAGTTCATCCACCAAATCAGAGGAAATAAAAGACTGCGAAGCACCCGAATCAAATAAACAAAAGACAGGTCGAGATAGTACTTCAAGAATACCTGAAATGACCTTCTCTGCATCCCGATCATACTCCCCTGACAAAGCAAACACCCGGGCCTGAGCTTGGGGCTTCTTCTGATCCATCCTCCCCTTGGATCCAGACACTGAGCTATCATTTTTACCACTAGAATTATTTTGGTTCTTATCATACTTCGGGCACTCTGCAATGCGATGCTCTAGAGAGCCACACTTGAAACATGCTCCAGTTTTCTTGTAACACTCCCTACCAGGGTGGGACTTGCCACAAGTGTCACACTTCGGGCCTGAGGTAGAGGTCTTGCGATCTCCAAAAGTTTGCTTCTTCTGTGAGGGGGTATAGTCCTTCTTGCCAGAGTCACCCGGTCTGTGCTTTCTCTTCTGATCCTTGACCACTGACTGCTTCAACTTCAGCTCGCTCTCGACCACCAGAGCTACGTCAGCTACGTCTCTGAACGTTTTATGTCGGAAGGGAGCTACTGCAGCTCTGATGTCTGATCTGAGGCCGCTCTCAAACTTGTGCGCCTTGCGGTTCTCATCTGACTCTGGGACATACTTGGACAATGAGATGAACTTGCGCACATACTCCTCTACTGACATGTCTCTCCCTTGTCTGAGCCTCCCGTACTCCACGATCTTCTGGTCGCGGTACACATCAGGATAAAAATGTTTATTGAAGCGCTCAATAAATTGCTCCCATGACCATGGATGAGAGAATTGATTTTCCACGGTCTTCCACCATTCTTTAGCCTCAGCTTGGAACATGAATGTAGCAAAATCATCTTTTTGGTCCTCGCTACATCCCATCACCTTCAAAAGGTCCTCGATTGCAGTATCCAATTACTTGCTCCTGTGGTCGCCACTTCCATCGAAAGAAGGGGGGTTTCAATATTTCTAAAATCTTGCAAAGCTTTAACATTGCTACCACCACTAGAAGCTCCCACTGCCGCTCCAATGTTCCCCACATTTTGCAACACTTGAGTCACCACTTGTTGCACGATAGCGGCAATATCCCCTTGTGGAGCTTCGCCCTGAGAGGAATTTCTGACTTCCCTACGTGGTGGCATTCTGAGAAACAAAATCCTTTAACCATTAGCCACTTCTCTTGTAAACAATCATTGGAACACAGTTAGGCAGACATAACCCGGTCTTTCTCCCAATAAAACCAAACCTGGCTCTGATACCACTAAATGTCACAACTCCAAAACCGGCCTAGTTCTAAGGTATAGACACGCCGCGTGCTATAAACGTACTAGTTAGCAGCACGCAAGCTTCCAAAATTTAGATTACGGAAATTGTTCAATAACTATTAATGAATAATCAAAACCGAACACTGATAAAGCCCAATACACATAGGCTGAATAAATCCAAGTACCTAAACATAAGGTCTAATAAATAAAGTCATAAAAGAATAAGGTCACAAGACCAACTCAAAATAGCAGAAAACGAAAGCTGAACTTGAAAGGGCAAACAAGAGCAAAGGACCCCCCAGCTGGTTAATTATTAATCTGCAAATGTTGTGTGGAAAGGGATGAGCAACCACACGCCCATAAGCAACAAAACGTCAACAAATGAGCAACGCTCAAAACATTTTTACTGAACATAATTATACATACATATATATATGTATCAAAAATAACACAAGTACTGAAACCGGATTACAAATCTCACTGAAGCAGAGCAGAATCAGAACATATCGGAAACAAGTTTTAAAGGGACCCTAGTTCAGCATGCAGAATAGGTCCGAAGACCCCAGATAACATAATGGGTCAAAGACCCCAGATAACAGAATGAGTCCGTCGACTCCAGATAACAGAATGAGCCCGTCGACTCCAGATACAGAACGGGGTGCCCGTGATACAGATACAGAAGGACGTCCTACATAGTGCGCTACGGGATAACTCGACCCAGTCATCCACGGCTCAGAAAACATAACTAGGTCCCAAAATATATAAAACCAAAATAGTGGTTCACATAACTCATTAGACACGTACGCATAATAGAAGAACCAAAATATACGTAAAACAATATATATGTTGATTAATCTGTAATGGACGATCAAAACAAGTGCGCAAATGAAATGAATATATAAACGGTATCATAACATACAGACGTTAAAGAAACATGTAAAGGTTAAGTTTCATAATCATGGAAACCATACCCATGTATTAATATAATCCGAGTATATATAATAAAAGTACGCATTTGATAAAATCAATATCAAGGTGAAAAAACCTTTTAAATCCTCCACGTCAAATCGCTTGTATGAAATCATTAATTTTAAAATGAAATAAAATAACATTGATAATACGTATACAAAAGATCTAAGTAGCTTGTATCATTAGCAAATCAATATAAAACAAAAACAGTAATCAAGTCACGAGAAATTGTTTTTGAATTCCAGTATACAAAGATACCAATTTGTGGAAATAAATATAAATAGTTTAATGTAAAACATAAAGCATAATAAGATATGAGATATTCGTAATATTAAAATCGATGTCTGAAAGTATATGTTATAGTCGTGACAAAAATATTAGTGGTGAACGCACTCAAATCATCTCAGTTTATCACCTACCTGACAACCAAGATCACTGTTAAATCCTCCTAAACTGGTATTGCGATCTTTCTTGAACCAGCCGGATCTTTCTAACCGCAGGAAATAATTCTGTAAAAATAACGGATGTCAAAACCGACAAACTACTCATCTGAATCTAAACCCTGACAATACCGATTAACTGAATAAACTCGTACCGGTAAACCTTGTCTGTCGGATTGATAACAATTTCACGCTTTCAATTCCTTCTAGCCCAAAATCCTGACTGCGAAAGCCGAATAACAATCAGGGGTGACCGAACAACATATATTCTCACACATTCTACTTGCTGGAGATCACATACCTATCGCATGCCCACATTAATTTAAAGAACTTTACTTCTCTAATAAAACAAGTGTCGCTACCTTTAATGACAGCAAAGTGACCTCCTTTGAGCGGTTGACCACAATAGAAAAGAAGCAGCAGAGGACTTCCAATGGAGAGAGCAGCGCGGCAGAGTTGACGAAGAGAACCGCCTGATATCGGTTATGTAGGGTTTACTTATTTTTATAGAAAACCTGGGTATAATAATGGGCCACTAAATTTATTTTCTATCCTCCTTATATTAAAATATACTGATAATATTTATCTTCTGATTATATATATTAGGCATATATATAATACTTATTTATTTTTCCGGTCGCTTCACTTATCACACCCCCACACTTACCTTTTGCTTGTCCTCAAGCAAATCCATGTACCCAAGCAAGTAGGGAATGCTCAATACTAACAAATATTATTATGAAGGGTAGGATAAAGAAGTGAACAATACATGATCTTTACACTTTTTGAGGAGTGTGATCCATCAACTGCTGGTGGCACAGGTGTACTCAGGGTAAAAATAAAAATTAGAGTTTCGGGGTATGATCCGGAGTACTTCAATGCTTCTCAGTTAAGGTGACTTTGAGAACTTTTACCACGGCCAACTTCTCTCAAGAATGGGCATTGAGGAGAAAACAAAAGGAAAAATAGAATTATGCATTTGTTTCACTTTTGCATAGGAGATGAGAAGATAATATGTAGGCATCAAGCCTTTGTTTTTAAGAACACTCAACTCTCTTTGTTGGTTACCAAATGGTGTCTCGCAAGTCCCTTATTTATTTTTTTATTTTTTGACAGAGAAGCACCCCTTAGCAATCCCTAAGAAAGAAGACAGAAGGAATCCCTGAGCAATAAAAATCCAACCATTGCAGATCATTTGGTCATACCGCATAAAAATGCTCCTCAAAAGTAATCAAAATTTTAAAATTTTGTACCATTTATCCCACAATTCATAACAATATTTATTCATAAAGAGAACAACCCACATATAAAGGGTCCACGATATTGAATTTGGACAAACACAAGATAAGCAGAGAGATTAAGTATTTTAAGCACAAAATGTCACCGAAAAGGGCACACTCCCCCACACTTAAATTGAACAATGTCCTCATTGTTCACCAGAAAAACAAGGGAAAGTTTCAGAAGACCTTTTCGGTAAGTAGATAAAATAGAGAGAACATAAAGGTCACAAATAAACATTTAAGCACAGAAACACTCCTCTGTAGATTTTATTTAAATAAAAGCATAATAAAAGAGACTGGTACTCCCCTGAGATTATTTTTGCTTGCGTTATAGGAGTTCCCCCACACTTGAGCTTCAGCCTCAAGTAGCGTAGCTTGGTTGCGGTGTGGATATAAAGTTGCACCTGCATAAGACACTAGAAGCAACCATACTATAAACGGGGTTAAAAGTTAGCAAAAATAAAATGTAAAGAGAACATGAAAATTAAAAGAGCATAAAAGCAAATAAAAGAAAAGTTCATCCGGGTTGCCTACCGGAAAGCTGCCCTTCTTTAACGTCTTTGGCTAGACGCTTTGTTGTTAGATCAAACCTGGGGGGTGGTTATGAGGAGGAGATCCAAAGCATGACTCGATGGTATTTTTGAGTGTCCACCTGGATGCATGTTTTCTTTCCTTATCCCGCTTTTCATCAGGGATTGGTGGTGGTATCTCTGTAATGGACATTCCGTCAGGAAGGGTGACAAAGAGAAGTGGGGATGATGGTGATTGAGTGTCCCTCACAAACTTGAGATCCTTGGATTTGTTATCTAGAGACCTTCCTGATGCAAACTTCAGCTTTTCATCATAAGCTTGAAGGGTGATCGTCCCCTGGGCTACCCAAATGTGCACATTGGCTGTGGCAAGGAATGGTCGTCCAAGGATGAGAGGTGTAGTGGAGTTTTCTTCGATGTCCAAAATGACAAAATCGCATGGGAAGTATAAGTGTTCCACTTTAATGATAACATCCTCCACCACTCCACTTGGGTAAGCTACCGAACCATCTGCCAGTTGAAGGGTCATCTTGGTCTTTTTCATATCTCCAATTCCTAGCCTTTTGAAAGTGGAGAGGGGCATCAAATTTATGGAGGCACCCAGATCGCATAGGGAGTATGGAAATGAGGTGCTACCAATTGTGACTGGAATGGTGAAGCTGCCAGGATCATTGCATTTCGAAGGTAGTGGTTGTTTCAGAATAGCTGAGCAAGCTACATTGAGTGGTACGGTACCGACTTCGGCTAATTTTGTTTTGTTGGAGATAAGGTGCTTGAGAAATTTTGCGTAGTTTGGCATTTTGGCAATGAGGTCTACAAACTGTATGTTGACATTTAGTTGTTTCAGCATTGCCATAAACTTACCATATTCATTATCCAATTTCTGCTTTTGGAGTCGGTTGGGAAATGGTATAGGTGGTTCTTGTGGAGAAGGTTTTGGAACTGATGGAATAGTGGGGATGCTGGGAGATGTCTTTTCTACTGGGTCCTCAACTCTTTTTTCACTATCCTCTTTGGATTCTTCTGACCTTTGCGGGTTGTGAATCTCGTTGGTTTTTCTACCGCTTCTCAAGGTTATCGCCTTAACCTCCTCTTCTTCTTCTTCAAAATCGAGCTTTTCATTTTCATAGCCGGCCACCAACTGCTTAAGGTAGGTATTCTCGGACTGAATGCGATTTTTATAGACTGTGGCGGTGCTTTCCAGTACGGCTACATTCCTTTTGGAAGTTTCGATTGCTACTACCCACTCTTGAAGGGAAGGGTGAAGTTCTGGAACCTTAACTGTTTTAGCCACCTCCATCTTTTCTTCATTGTGTTCCTTCACATAGATGCATTTGGCTTGCTCTCTTGGATTTGGCTCCGTTTGGCTTGGGAGAGTCCCAGGCGGTCTTCGAGCAAGTTGTTCTGCAATTTGATTGAATTTACCTTCGATTTTTTGGTTGAAAGCTTCTTGCGCAGAAAGCTGGCTTTGAGTCATAGACATGTATCCCTTTATCATCTCTTTGAGTTCCGCGTTTGGATCAACAGAGGATGAAGATGGTTGTTGTTGTTGTTGGAAACCTGGAGGGGCACCTTGTGCTCTATAACCCATATTAGAGTTTGGTTGGGGTCTGTTTCCCTGATACGTATTGGAACTGTTGTTCTGCCCTCCTTGGTTCTGATCATTGTTTTTCCATGAGAAATTCGGGTGATTTCTCCATGGGTAGTTGTTGTTGATGTTATTGTTGTAGGAATTACCGGGGCGGTTTCCTATGAATTGTATATCTTCGTACTGGTTTTTACCTTCGCATTGATGGGTTTCATGAGGACCAGCGCATATGGCACATCCTTCTGCAGATGAACTTGTAGGTGGGGAAGCTATTGTCTTTACGATCTCGTTTTGAGATGTTGTTAGCTTTTCCACCATCTTTGCAAGGGACGAGATCTGAGCCGATAAATGATCCGTAGGCTCAACGAGTAAGCCTGCTGCTCATGGCGTTCTTCCTTTGGATCTCGTCCACTGTCTTATGTTGCTCGTCATGGTTTCGAGAAGGTTCATCCCTTCTTGAGGAGATTTCATCATGAAACTTCCTCCTGCAGAGGAATTTACGAGTAGTCGGTTTCCATCATTCAGGCCATTGAAGAATGATAGGCAGATGGATTGATCGTCGAGACCAGGGTGGGAACACTTCATTAGCATATCCTTGAATCTGTCCCATGCGTCGTACAACGTTTCTCCCGGTTCCTGACAGAAAGTGTTGATTTCTCCGATCAACTGCCTTGTTCTACTGGTTGGGTAGTATTTGGCAAGGAACTTCTAAGCCATTTGCAACCATGTATGGATTGATCGGGAGGGAAGACTTCGGTACCACCTGTATGCTGAATTTGACAACGAGTGAGGAAATAGTTGTAGACGGATTCTTTCTTTGACGTTGCCGGTTTGACTAAAGGAATTACAGAAGTCTAGGAAGAGACTTAAATGATTTGGGGCTTCATCTGGATTTGCTCCACTAAACTTGCCTAAATCCCGGACGGCGGTGATGTAGTGGGTTTTGAAAGCCTATCATCCGGTTTCTAGCGGTGTTAGTTCGGGGAGAACTATGGCTGATGCCCTTCCTTCGGTATCCGGTTGGTGGTAATCAGAGAGGGCACGGTGTTCTGGTTGATCTGGTTGATTTTCATGGTCCATTTCTTCTATAACTTGGTTTCCGGCCATGTCTTGATTTCTCAGGTTTCTTCGTGTGTTAAATAAAGTGCGCTCGGGTTCGGGTCTCGGACTGATAGGTGGAGAACCTCGGGTTCGAGTATTTGGCATGCATAGAAGATACTTTGATTTGTGAGAGACTGCGAAATTAATTAGTAAATAGATAAAGAAAAGCAGAGATATTGGTTAGGCTGATAAACTTTAATTAAACAACAATTATATTTTTATATTTTCTTTCTTTTTTTTAACAAGAATAAAATGATAGAAAATAAGTGAACAAAAAGAAACAAAAATAATTGCAGGTTAAGTAAACAATAAAATTAAAATAAAGAAAAAGAGCAGAATTAAATTGTGGGAATTTAAATGACAGGGGAATTTAAAGAACTGAATTTAAATGTTAGTAGTTAGAGTACTGGAATTTAAATGACAGAATGTAGATGTTAGGAGTTAGTTGACAGAAATTTAAATGACAGAAACTAAATGACAGAAAATTAAATGTTAGAAATTAATGTACTGGAAATAAATGTTAGAAATTAGTGTACTGAAATTTAAATGTTAGAAGTTAGATTGCTGAAATTTAAAGGACACTGGAAATTTAAATAACTGTAAGTAAATAAAAGAAATTAATAAAAATAAAATAAACAAACAACAAAATAATATAGACAAAATATTATAGTATAGCAAGTAAGCTACCGAAAACAATGGAAATTGATGGAATCAATTTCCCCGGCAACGGCGCCAAAAACTTGTTGGGTAAATACTATACATTAATATATATAGATTTACAGCAAACTAAAAGGCAAGTGCACCTTAGTCGGAGTAGTACAACAAGTGTCGTATCCACAGGGAAATTGTTCAATTATCCTAGTCTCGGTATTTAATTAAAAACAGTAAAAAGGGGTTTAGCCGGAGGCAAGCTTGATTTGTTGTTGGATTAGTACAGAAATAATAAAAACAGTAAAATAAGGTGAATTAAGTGATGTGGATGGAAAAAGGTATCCTAGGATAGTGGGGGAATTGTCTAAATTACTTAAACAGATTTATAACCATGTCTCAATTATTTATTGTCTATTGGAGTTAATAATTGTCAGTTACGAACTTTTAGTAATAGTCTCAGTATTTTCCTGCTCAATCCGGAGTGTAAATACCAAGGTTTATTCCTTTGTGGTACTTTGACTATCTCAAAATCATATGTTGATAGTTACCATAAAAATGCAGTTGTTTGTCACGCAAAGCATTTAACAATATTTGCTGAAAGGAATTAAAACAAGTTTAAAAAGAGAGACAGGTAATAAATACTGATTTACGTAATATTAGAATCAAACCCCCATCCTAGGATACAAAAGAAAATTACTCAGACATTAACAGAAATAAGAAGATTGCACAGATAGAATTTGCCATTATTTTAGAGAAAGAACGGGTCTGCTCTTTCTCTCACTGCTTCTCTTCTATTTCTTTTGTTTCTTGCTGAGTACCTGAGTATGGAGTGTTGTGGTGTTACGGGAGAAAATGAATGGAGGAGAATGATTGAGTGTGGTGAGCGATGGTCTGTTTTCTCTAATCACCCGCACGCTGATTTAAGGTAGAAGGACTGGGTTTATATAGAGGCAGGGGAAGGTTGAAGATAGAGCTGGAGAGGAGACATAACTGAGTGGAGAAAGAGCTGGATCACGCGTGAAAGGATTTACAGGATAAGGGAGGTGCCTGATATTGTTAATGGAGCATTTCGACATGTCTGTAGGCGCCGCAAAGGAAGAAGCAATTGGGGAAGACGGTCGGCGAACGAAATCAGTCGCGTTAATTTCTGGATCTGTGTTGCATTTACACGCGTCCTTGTTTGTGTCCGTCCATTTTTCCACGGACATATTCTTCAAATTGCTCACGTCCACCCCTTGTCCATCCATAATTCCACGGACGTATTCATTTCCTTACTTCTGTCCGGCCAAATAAGCACGGACGTAACACGGTTGCCATATTTGCCGCGTCCGGACCACCGTCCGGACCTCCATGGTTCGGACGCTTATATTTTCTGTTACGTCCGTGTTTTTCTCCGCGGACGTGCCACAGACAGCTTCTTGTCCGTCCTTATTAACCCGGACATGCCACGGACGGGTTTTTGAATTGTCCGAACCACTTTGTCCGGACCACCTTGGTCCGGACAACAATTGTTTTGCTCCTAAATTATTCGTTTTAGCTCCGTTTTAAGATCCGTTTGCGCCTATGCGTTCGTCTCTTCGTTTACTTTCATCCTAGCTTGGTTTTCCTCATGTTTAACCAATAAATTTCTGAGATAACCAATAAAACATAAGCTAGAGGAAAAACATATGATAAGTGAGAAATGAGCAAGAAAAGTGATAATATAATATATGAAATACACCCATAAAACATGCTCATTTGGACACTTATCAACCGCCTATCTACTTCACGGAGAAAGACGAGGAGGGAGTTTACTACCCCCATAACGATCCTCTCGTCATTCGGGCTCAAATCAATGATAGGATGGTAGGAAACATCCTTGTCGACAACGGAGCAGGGGCAAATGTGATCTCCCTAGCGGCGTTCCGGAAGCTGGAAATCCCGGATGAAAAGATCAAACCGTTCACCGCTACTTTTGGAGGGTTCATCGGAGGAATCACGGCTCAAGCCAACGGAAGTATCGATGTCACGATGACGTTAGGCCAAAAGGATGACCGGAGAACAGAAAAATAACTTTGTACATCATGCGAGACCTGTCCGGGTACAACATCTACTTGGGACGACCCGGAATTAACGCTTTCGGAGCTGTTTGTAGCACCTATTATCTCAAACTCAAATACTTAACAAGGGCCGGAAGGTTGGTGTCCATCCCTGGGAGTCAGAAAACAACAAGAGTATGCGAAGTACGGATCACCGAGGACTTTCCGGAAGAGGATATAGTCAAAGAGGTTGGCTCCGGTCGAGAGTACGAAGAGGGAGAGGCTAGAGCCCGGATGCCCGGAGAAAGCTCAGGGAAGGTAGTGGTACCGGTAGAACAACCAAAAGAGGTACCCCTAAATACCGATCCTTCTAAATTTTTCAAAATTGGGAATGCTTTTCACCATGATGAGTAGATTCGCTTAATGAGATTTTTAGAAAAAAGAAGAGAGACGTTCGCTTGGATCCCAAAGGACATGCCCGGAGTGGACGCCAGCGTTATCCAGCATAGTTTGAACGTGGATCCAAAGTTTCCTGCCATCCAACAGAGGAAGAGGATTGTAGGAAGAGAAAGAGACGAAGCTGCTCGGGCGGAGGTCAAGAGGTTGCTGGAAGCCGGTTTTATTAGAAAAGTTTTTTTTATCCAAAATGGTTATCAAATGTAGCTTTGGTTAACAAGGCAAACGGAAAATGGAGGATGTGTGTGGATTTCACGGATTTGAATAAAGCTTGCCCAAAAGATTTCTATCCTTTACCGTCCATAGATAAACTCGTAGCAGCAACAGCGCAGAGTAGCGTGATGAGTTTTTTAGATGCATTCTCTGGGTATAATCAAATAATGATGAACAAAAGTGACTAGGAGAAAACATCCTTTATCACCTCGACTGGTATCTTTTGCTACAAGGTCATGCCGTTTGGATTAAAAAATGCAGGGGCAACTTTTCAATGAATGACTGACGAAGTTTTCCGGGAACAGTTATCCCGAAATGTGGAAGCATACGTGGATGATATAGTAGTAAGGAGTAATTCTGTAGCCCAACACATGGAAGACCTTGAGGAAACCTTCAACACCCTGGATAAGTACAAGATCAAGTTAAATCCTGAAAAATGCGTCTTCGGGGTCACTAAGGGAAAGTTTTTAGGCTTTATAGTCGGACAAAGAGGAATCGAGGTTGATCCGGAAAAAACTCAAGCGGTTCTCAATCTTCCGCAGCCAAGAAACATCAAGGATGTGCAAGCCCTGAATGGAAGGCTCACCGCTCTAAGTAGATTTTGCTCCAAGCTTCAAGAAAAATCTATCCCATTTTTTAATGTCCTCCGGAAAAATAAAAAGTTCCAGTGGGATATAGAGTGTATAGATGCTTTCGAACGAATCAAGAAAATGCTTCAGGAGCTTCCAAAGCTTGGCGTTCCGTCACCAGGCCAGGACTTATTCCTATATTTGTCAGTTTCAGAATGGGTGGTAGCAGCGGTCCTAGTCATGGAGGAGGAAAAGAAGGAAATCCCTGTCTATTTTACCGGAAAGATCTTAACCGCCACAGAGACGAGGTACTCTAATATCGAGAAAGTCTTGTTTGCTCTTGTGATAGCATCCAGGAAGCTGAAACCATACTTTCAGTCGCACCGAATCACCGTCCGAACCAATTGGCCCTTAAAGCAAATCACCAATAACCCAAGCGCCTCCGAAAGGATGATTACTTGGACGGTAGAACTTACTCAGTTTAAAATCCATTACATTCCGCGGACAACAATAAGAGCCCAGGCCCTGGTCAATTTCATCACCGAGGCAAGTTTCTTTCGTCAAGAGGAGCGGGAAGTCCCGTACAAAATGTGGGTGGACGGAGCTAGGTGCAAAACCGGTGCGGGGGTTGGGGTCATAATCTAGACTCCCGATGGAAGAAGAATAAGTCATGCGGTAAGGTTGGAATTTAAGGTAACAAACAACGAAGCAAATACGAGGCGTTAATACAGGGGTTGGAAGTAGCCTGCGCCCTAGGAGTGACAGAGCTGGAAATACAATCTGATTCCTTACTTGTAGCAAGGCAAAGTGAGAACATCTTCGAAACAAATGAGGAAAAGCTAAAACTCTACTTGATAAAGGTACAAGATCTAAGGGCAAGATTTTCGAAATGCAATCTCCGACATATACCCAGAGACCAAAATTTGGAGGCCGATGTACTGGCTAAATTAGCAAGTATAGCGGAAGGAATACCGGCGGAAGTCCAGCTACAATCAAAAAAATTCTCGAGTATTGAAAAGATGGGGACAATGGCAGTTGAGATAACCAATTTGGGTGAATCATGGATGACCCCGATTGTCCGGTACATCCAAGAAGGGTCACTACCGGAGGAAGAAAAAGAAGCCAAAACAATTAAAAGAAGGGCAACATCATTCTTTTTTGAAAATGACCAACTGTACAAGCGATCTTTTGACAGACCATCACTGAAGTGTGTGACAGAGGGTCAAGGACTAGAGCTTATCAGCGAAGTCCACAATGGGGTGTGTGGTAATCCCCAAGGGGGAAGAGTAGTAATGCATAAAATTTTAAGAATGGGCTACTTTTGGCCGTCAATCCAAAGGATGTGCGAAGACTATGTCAAAAAATGTGTGCAGTTAGTTGCACGGTCCAAGGATTGGAAACCCTCCTGCGGAGATGAAGTCTATCACCTCCCCGATCCCTTTTGCAAAATGGGGATTGGATATTGTCAGACCATTACCAGAAGCTTCTTCAGGAAGGTATAAATACTTATATGTTGCGGTGGATTACTTCACTAAATGGGTGGAAGCTCTTCCGGTAGTAAATATAACTGCACGGAAGACAGAGGAATTTGTTTGGAAGAATGTCGTATGTCGGTTTGGAATACCGAAGGTAATCATAACAGACAACGACTCACAGTTTAATTGCAAAAGCTTCAGGGAGTTTTGCGAAGAATGGAAGATTGACTTGAGATTCACATCTGTTGCTCATCCACAAGCAAATGGCCAGGTCAAAAATACTAATGGACAAATTGTGAAGGCTCTGAAAAGAAAGTTGGAAGGTAAAAGAGGAAAGTGGGCGGAGGTGCTACCGCTAGTCTTATGGGCTAACAGAACAACTGTCAAGGGGCCAACCGGTGAAACTTCTTATAGGTTAACGTACGGTTTGGAGGTGGTGGTACCGACGGAAATTATGATACCATCGAAGAGGATTGAAGGGTACGAAGAGGAAGAGAACGACGAAAGCATCCGAGATGAGTTGGACGTCTTGGATGAAAGGCGAATGATCGCCGATTTAAGAAATCAAAATGACAAGTTAAGAATTGAACGTCATTTCAATAAAAAGGTAAGGGAATGGTCTTTTTCCTTGGGTGACTTGGTACTTCGGGAAGTAAAGCAACCAGCGAAATTGCAGCCTCAGTGGGAAGGCCCGTATATCGTTCAAGCTAAGACAGACCGAGCGTCTTATAGGCTCCGAAATATGGACGAAAGTGATCTGCCGCATTCCTGGCACGCTGAATGCCTCAAGAAGTTCTATATGTAATCTCCTTTTGGCTACAAGTTAATAGACTATTTGTTGATATCGCAGGAATGATCTCATATGGATGTCCGACGATCTCACCATCAATAGTGATGAAGTATTTTACTCGACAAGCCTCAGTTGTCTCATTTTGGATATTTGTTTACAAAATTTTTTAGGGGATTAACCACCCTCTAGTAACGATGTATAAAGTTTTCGAAACAAAAAAACAAAAACATTGCAAAAACAATTTCTCTCTTACTCAAAAACAGGGAACAAAGAATTTTAAGAAAAGGAAAGAAGGACAAAGAATATGGTCGACGATCTCACCATCAGCGATGGTAGAGTGTTTTGTATCCGACGATCTAACCATCAACGATGGTAGTGTATTTCATCCGACGATCTCATGTCTTGAAGACAAAAGAGTGTTAAACCGACGATCTCACCGTCTCGAAGTCGGTAGAGTGTTAAATCGACGATCTCACCATGTGTACAGTGGTAGAGTGTGAAACCAAAAGATTACAGAAAGAAATCTTGGCAAAAATAAAGGGCAGTTTAAAAATTCTTCATTAACAAAGTCTCTGACTTTCAGGAGACTGGTCGCTCTGGTCATGCCCGAAAGATCTGGCCATTCCATCAAAAAAGGGGGATATAATTTACAAAGCAAAAGTACTCCGGTACAAAATAAATGATAACTGTAACAAAAAAAGAGTTTATGATGCAGGCCCTGCAGGATCCTCCGCAAGCTTCTCGGATTCTTGCGTATGCTTTGTAGGGTTTGAGGTACTTCCTCCGGAGTCTTCCTTGTTCTCGCCTACCAGAACAAGAGCGGCATCGCTACGAGCTCGTGCAATGGCTGATCCCATAAAAGATGGAGCAAAGCATGTGTTCCCTGCGGGCCGTGAGAACTTCACCAGCTCTTTGTGATATCCGGTGGAACGAGTAAGAGCTTCGAATTCTAGGCTGTCATAAAGAGCTTCGTCCATGGATTGCTGCTTCTCGGAGAAGAACTCGGATACAACTCGTTGGCTCTCCCCGGTGAATTTACGGCACTGAGAAGAGAGAGTCTCTTTGAGACCTGAAACAGTGCGGTCCTTCATTTGAAGTTCCGACCGCGTCTCTTTGACAACCCCCTTTAACTTCGCAACCTGGCTCTCGTAGAATAAGGTAAGACTCCGGTATCGCTCCCTCTCCGACTCCGAAGTGATTAGTGAAGCTTTAAGACCAGACACCTTTTAAAGCCAAAAGTCGGAACTCCTGGCAGCCTCTAACGAAGGACTTGGATTTTCTGCATAAATTACAAAAGATTAACAGAACAATGTAAAAGAGAAGGAAAACTGAAAGCTTTCGGTGATACGAAGATTGCCGGAAGCCTTTTTCTTCTGTGCTTCCAGCTCTTCCTCAAGCTCTTTAATTCGAAAAGTTGCCTGTGCAAGCTTTTCCCTCTCCGTTTCGAGACTGGCTTTAAGGTCATTCTGTTTGGCCTCAGCTGCTTGCAAGAGTTGGTTCTTTCTTTCCGACTCTGATTCAAAGGATGTCCGGAGATCCTCAGTAGTTCTCCGGACCTCTTCAGCAACCTTCCGAACGTCTTCGGCTTTCTCTTCAATAATCGCTTCTGATCGTCAAAAGCGGCCTGTAACCTGTTGACAACATCCTCTCGATCGATGGATGCAGCTTCTTGGAGTTCCTCCCGGAGGGCGGCCTTTTCATCCTCAAATTGAGCCTGCGCTCGTTTAAGGGTTTCTCGAGCCTTGGCCTTCTCCTCGTCGACAACTTTCTTATATTTCTCCGCTCGGGCCTCGGCGGAGCGAAGAGCTTGGGAAGAGTATTGAGACTGAGTCTCAACGCATTGGGCCATCGCTGTGGCCTAAAATGCAAAGGTGTTAAAATAAACAACCAAAAGGTAATACAAAGTAAATGCATATAAAGAAGTCAAACCTGAATTAAGGCACTCTAAAGGCGGTCAAAAGCCTCTCTCTTCCGAATAGAGTGGCGGACGATGGCGTCGGAGCTACCCTCCCCAATCCGGAGTTTTTGTTTTAGAGGAGTTGGATGAGAAGCAGGGGCAAAGATGCCATTGTCATTTTTTGCCACCGCCGCAGCAGTAGACCAGAGGGTCTTGTACCTCATTCCTCGCACATACGGAAGACAAGGAACTGGGTTTCCCCGGTGATAGCCCCAGTCCAGTTTTGAAGAGGGACTGCAGAATGAAGGATCAGCTCGCGGTGGAGGAGAGGATCTGTCGCCTGCATGCTTGCTCCCGGCTCCGGACTGAGGAACCTCCTGGGAGGGGGCGTCAGACGACTCCGAAGAAGAACTACCCTCCGCATTATCCTCGACAATACCTTTGCCTTTACCGGGCGGAATTTCGTGGGCCTTTTTTCTCTCCGGAGCACCACCTTCCTTTATTGCAACTCCGTGCACGGGTCGTCGCGCCCGTTTAGGCTCCGGGTCTATGGAGGGAAGAGTACTAGCTGCGAGAAACAAAGTCATAAGTAATCAAACAAGTTCAAAGTTAAAAGCAAAAGGAAAAAAGGCTGCGGAAAGGTATACCGGTGGAAAAAATGGAATCGGTATTTTGAGTTAAAGCTTCGTCTACGCAAAAAAAGCCATGCAGATCAGGGAAGAGGGATGATGAGAGTTAAATCCACATCTTTTTTAACTCCACCCGGACTGCCGGCAGGAGTGGACACGGGAGTACCTGTTTTCGGAGGAACAACGGCAAGAGGACCGGTGGAACCAGTTTCGGTAACATGCTTTTCCCTTCGTACTAATTTTATTTTTGATTGTTCAACTTTCCTGGGCCCCTCGGGGGCTTTCCTCTTAACAGCGGAAGTTTTGCTACCGGAGGGACTCCGAGCTTTTCCACCGGAAGGAGCAGGAAGGGCTCCCTTTTTCTCTTCAGTAGCCCGGTAATCAACGAGCTCCCAGCTGTACCGGGGGGAGAATTTTCCGCCCGATTGGACAAAAGCTGCGGTACAAAGGGGAAAATGAGGAAAACGTCCGAACGGTAATAAAAAAAGGACACTCAGAAAAGATACGTACGGTCGATATTCCTCCGAGTCTTGTCCAGTTTCTCTTCGGATAGGAAGAAGGTGATAGGATGAAGCGCCGACGAGCTTAGCCTCTTGAGTATGTCTCCGATTGGAGAAGAATTGCCTGAAGAGGGTAACGGAGCGGCAAGCTGCCCCTTAGCCATATCTCCAACGTGGGAGACTCCGATGAAAGTCCCCCTCGGTGGGTAGAAGACGAACCAGTTGGAGGACCAGCCACTCTCTAAGCTCACACGCTTGAAGAAGGAGTACCCGGGCGTGGCCAGGATGGATATGTCCTCCTCCGTGGTAGTTGTGTTCACCCTGGTTGTGAAAAAATTCACAAACTCCCGCTCATCGGGAGTAATGTCGTTCTCCACACAGATGGTAAGGAAGGCATGCAGACAGCCTAGGGCATTGGGATTCAGATGAGCAAGGGTACATCACCGGCGTGAGAGAAAACCAAGAACAAAGGGGTGCGGAGGAAAACGCAAGCCACGGTGAAGATGCTCCCGATACACCACGAAGCCATCCCCAAAGCAGTTAAAAGGGTGCGCCGTTGGCTCCGGCACACAAATCTTCGACCCCAGCAGGACTTGCACGCCTTTCATGAGTTTGCTCAAGTCTTTCACGGAAAGACTGGAACCGGTGCCCAGGCGAGGGTAGTCCCCGCCGATATCTTCGGTTGGGATGGCAGAGTCTTCCAGAACGCAGTTTCCCCTATCGACAAAAAGTGTCGATCTCGCCGGCACCGAAATGGAAGAACTTGGGCTTGACTGGGCCATTACAAACAAGGAAAGGCGAAGATTCAGGCAAACAGAGGGCAGGGAAAGGCACGGAAGAGAGAAGACATAAGAGAAGAGAGCAAGGAATTGGGGAGCAGGAAAGAGAAAAGTAAGGGAACTAACCGCTATATATAATCAAGGAAGGGGGAGGAGCACGTCCCATCCAGGAAGTCGCGACCTATCGCCGTAGCTGTGTCAGGGAAAGGGGAAATCTCAGAAGACGAGGGGACAACGACCAGAAGGCACACGCTACCAGAGCGCCGCCAACGGTAGAAATTCAAAAACGGATAAAAATGGTGGGAAATAATGAAAAAATAACCGGAATAAAAAGTCGAAAAAACCTATTGGTAGGTAGATCCTGTGGGACTGGAGTAAAAGGAACGAAGGGCGCATTCAGAGACAAGGTGGCAGTGGTTGAAACAGAAACGCCAGATAAGTACCGGTGGACTCTCAGCAAAAGAGGAACTTGAGAGCAAGATCAAAGACTTTTTCTTTATTTTAAAGAAAAAGTCTTGTGGGACTAGGAGGAGTGGAGCAGAACGCCAAAATTTTAAAAGACAAGAAGATCTTTCCTTGGAGAACAAGAAAAGATCTTGTGGGACTGATGAAGTGGGGTTCCACCACGCGTAGTAACCAGGTGGCTAGCAAAGGATACATGCTGCCTGCGGAGACAATAGGAGAGCCTCCTACCGGTCCCAAGATCGGACTCTCGCGTCCGGAGAGCCATTCTTTAAATAAACTGCGGAAAAACGATAAGCCATGTGGTCTTTCCCACCAGTAAAGCGAAGCAAGGCCCTCTCCGGTAGACTAGAAGTAACCATTCAGTAAAAGGAATAAATTATGGGAAAACCTTGTATATTGGAGAATATTCTTGAGTAGTGTAGGCCCACAGAAACGGTTATACTCTATAGGAGGGGCCTATAAATAAGAGTCACAAGTTATGTAAGAGGACACGCTTTGATCAATACAACGTTAGGAGTTCTCTTTGCAGCTCTATCCGAATACAAGTTCCACTCAATCTCAAAATATATAGTAACTATAACATTTTAGACATATTATAAAATTTTTATTTCACAAAAATATCTTTTTAAATTATCCAAATAATTCCATAATACTCATAACTTGCAAAAATCATAACTTACGTTTAAAAACTAAAAACCCATATTAATTTACACCAAAATAAACTAGATTTTATAAGGAATCTATGGTTAAAATTTCAAGTCAAAATACGTTCGGAAAAGCCATTAAATAAATTCAACAAGTTAGGGTTTAATTCTGGAATTATTATAAAACTTAAAACATTTAAAACTTCTACGTTTTAATCTCGGCCGTCCGTCTCTATAATTCAAGATCGGACGGCCACTGAAACGCGAGTTCATCAGCAAAACGAAGTTGAATGCCGAGTACTAATTCGATGATTCCTCTCAACTCACAGAACCAAATCAACTGATTTTTGTTTCATTGAATTTGAAATTTGATTGCGGTTCTATTGATACCAATTTCGCTAGCTATCGTGCAGCGCACTGGAATTTTGATTTTGGGTAACTCGGTTTAGGGTTTATGTTAGTTCAAATTTTAATTTGCCAAATTCTCTTAGTATAGCGCATAATAGACGAAATTGATACATGGGTTTGACCGGTAATGAACATACGAACGACAACATCGGAACAATTTGAACAGAAAGTCACCGGAATCGCGCCAACGAAGAATTTTGAATTCGGGTTTCTGGAAAAATTCGACCTTTACGAGCTGTTTGGGTAGCCAACTTCACAACTCTATAAATTGCAGTACAGATCGATTTAGGATGTGTTATTTGACTCAATCGAAAGATGAGACATAGATCTACAGATTGATAGCAAGAACTTACCCTAATTCGCTATATACAGAAAGAAATCTAGTCCTAAAGGTACGACTTTACCTTGCGTTTTTCTATGATTTCATGTGATGACGACTCAGGAATTTAGGCACCTCGCTCTTCCAAATGGTTACGAAACAGCCTTGGTAGTTAACATGAAAATTGTAGAGGGATAAGAGATCTACACAACAAGCTAAAGAACTCGAATTTTGGATGAGAGACGAAGAAGTTATGATCAAACAAAGTTTACCTGATTTCAGTATATTCTGAAATTCTGGGTTACGGCTTTGCAGGGAGGTGACTTTGGATTGATTTTTCGGCGGATTTAGGAAGAGTTAGGTTAAGTGTGAGCTGTGGTTGCAAAGAGGAGATTAAGGAGAAGAGAATGAAGAAGACAACACTCAAAAATACCAAGGGACGACAGAGATATTGAAGTCGCAAGTTAGGGCAAAATACTGGTGGAGGTTAAGGACTTAGCCGATTTTTGTGCTAAGTTCCGGCGAGGCTGACGTGGCGGACACGTGTCTGAGTCAGGAAAACCCTAGCCACGTCTGCATTCTACAAATTTTTGACCCTAAACTTCATTCTATCATAACTTTGGCTAGGATGATCCGTTTTTGACGTTCTTTTTATCAATCTTCTTGGTTTTCCATAACCTTTTTATTGGTATAGGTTTCATGGGCTAGTTTGACCATTCTCAAAAAGTAAACCCTAGCAAGGCTTAAGAAGCTTTATGGTCTTCATGATTTTATATTGACTTTTATGATTCAAACTAATGTTCCAACTATTTCTAAAATCTTTATAATATACTTGGAGTGTTTATAAATTTTTCCAAGATTTATTGACTTATAAATATTATTATTAAATTCATAATACTATATAATAATATATAGTAATCTAATATTTAATAGTATTCTTTAGGGTTAAATAGAAGAGATCCCCTAATTTAATTCCATAATTCCGTATAGTAGTATAATAATTTATTATTCATAATCCCATACAATAATTTAATAATTAATAGTATTATCTATGGTTTAATAAAAGAAATCCCCTAAATTAATTTAAATTAATTTTGGGGTATTTCAGTATATCCCCCTTAAAAGAAACTTCGCCTCGAAGTTTAAAAATCAACTAGAGACAATAATAATTCCAACGAAATTCCATACCAATCCAATCCTTAATTTCCATCCATTTCCATTTCAATATTCCACTCGAGATTACTCAGAATCAAACTGAATCAAAATATACCAAGATATTTCATGATGAAAATCAAAAGTCACATACTACTGTGTCATAACGTAAAAATAAGTACACACATACACCTCTCACTCTACTAATAACGCAACAGGGCATAATCCGAATGAGGTAATGAAGAAGGAGTATGCCAGTATATCCCCCTTAAAAGAGCTAAGGTACGCCCTTGTACCGCTACTAACATGAACCACAGAAGGATAGGAAAACATCATGCGAATAGATGTGGGTACTTCACTCTCATGGAGTCCTCAGTCTCCCAAGTAGCTTCCTCAACCCCATGATGCTCCCAAAGAACTTTCACCAGTTTGACTGATCTGCCTCTCATTTCTCGGACCTTCGTGTCCAAGATGCGAATAGGAGTCTCCTCATACCTCAGTGTAGGCTCAATCTCCAATCTCTCTGGCTGCAGTACGTGAGAAAGGTCAGGCATATACTTCTTCAGCTGAGATACATGAAACACGTCGTGTACCTTCCCCAACTCCGCTGGTAGATCTAGCCTATAAGTAGCTGGGCCCACTCGCTCCGTAATCCTGTACGGGCCGACATACTTAGGGCTTAGTTTCCCTCTCATCCCAAATCTGAATATACCTCTCATCAGAGACACTCGTAAGAAAACCATGTCACCCAACTGAAACTCGAGCTCTCTGGTGCACTGATCCCCATAAGATTTCTGTCTAGACTGCGCTGCCCTCATGTGCTGCTGAATAACTATGACGTCATCCTGCAGTGTCTGAATGTACTCGGGCCCAATCAAGACTGCCTCAGTAGGGTCACTCCATGATAAGGGAGTCTGGCACGACCTGCCATACAGAGCCTGGAACGGTGCCATGCCGATAGACGAGTGGTAGAAGTTATTGTAGGAGAACTCCACCAGGTGTAGACGCTCTACCCAACTCCCCTGATAGTCCAGAGCGACCGCTCGCAGCATATCCTCCAGCGTCTGAATCGTCCTCTCAGTCTGCCCATCAGTCTGAGGATGAAAGGCTGTGCTAAAGCGTAACTGAGTACCAAACGCCTCCTGCACCTGACGCCAAAATCTGCTGAGGAAACGTGTGTCACGATCGGAGATGATCGTCTTCGGTACCCCATGGTACCGGATGTGCTCTGTGGTGAACACCTCAGCCAGTTTGGGCACCTTCCATGTGTCCTTGATAGGTATAAACCTGGCTGTCTTGGTCAACCTATCGACTATCACCCAAATAGAATTCAGTCCACCTCTAGCTAGAGGGAGACCGACCACAAAGTCCATGCTGATGTCGTCAAACTTCCAGCACGGTACTGGTAATGACTGAATCTGGCCTCCTGGTTGATGATGCTCAAACTTCACCTTCTGACAGGTGAGGCATCGGGAGACGAAATCTGCTACATCCCTCTTCATCCTGCTCCACCAGAATAATTGCTTCAAATCTTTATACATCTTGGTGGCTCCAGGGTGTACTGATAACGTAGAGGAATGAGCTTCAGAGAGAATCCTGGTCTGAAGTTCTATCGTATCCTGAGGAACGTAGAGTCTGCCTCTGACTTGAAGGTGTCCCTCGCTGTCTAGCTCGTAGTCATACTTCAGACCATCGGTCTGACCGTCCGCTAACTTCTGCCTGATGCCCTGTAGGTATACATCACTGTCCTAGGCTGCGTATATCTCCTCAGCTATCGTGGTCGTCTCTATCAAGGCTAAGAGTGAATATGCTCTCCTGATCAGAGCGTTTGACACGACATTCCCTTTACCTTCAGTGTACTGAAGGTTGATGTCATAATCAGCCAGTAGCTCGACCCATCGTCGCTGTCTCAGGTTCAGCTCCTTCTGGGTCTAGATGTATTTCAGACTCTTATGGTGAAGACTATGGCGAGGAGCTCAATGTCGTGTGTGGGGTAATTTTCTCCGTGCTTATTCAGCTGTCGAGAAGTATACGCTACCACTATGCCATTCTGCATCAGTACCCCCACCAATCCCTCTGCATGAAGCATCACAATACACTTCGTATCCCTCGTTCCCTTCAGAGATTACTAATACTGGAGCTGTGGTCAGGGCGTCCTTCAGCGCCTGAAAGGAGACCTCACAAGCCTCTGCCCACACAAACGGGCTATCCTTCTTCATCAGAGAGGTTAATGGCTTGGCTAGCCTGAAGAAGTCCTTCACAAAGCGTCTATAGTAGCCAGCCAACCCAAGGAAACTCCGAATCTCTATCACAGTGCAAGGTCTATGCCAGCTCTTCACCGCCTCAATCTTAGCTGGGTCTACTGAAACTCCCTCAGCTGAGATCACATGTCCAAGAAATGACACCTTGTCCAGCCAGAATTCACACTTGCTGAACTTGGCATATAGTTTCTTCTCTCTTAGAGTCTCCAAGGCTGTCCTCAAATGCTGCTCGTGTTCCTCCCGACTCTTGGAGAAGATCAAGATGTCGTCTATGAATACGACCACCGACTTATCTAACTAGGCTTGGAAGACTCTCTGCATCAGGTCCATGAATCTCGCTGGTGCATTGGTCAGTCCAAACGACATCACTGTGAACTCGTAGTGGCCGTATCTGGTCCGGAAGGCTATCTTCTCTATATATGACTTAGCTACAGCTATCTGATGATATCCGGAACGCAGGTCAATCTTGGAGAACACCTTAGCTCCCCTCAGCTGGTCGAACAAGTCATCGATCCTGGGCAGTGGGTACTTGTTCTTGATCGTGACATTGTTCAGCTCCCTGTAGTCGATACAGAGTCTCATGCTCCCGTCCTTCTTCTTGACGAAAAGCACTGGAGCACCCCAAGGTGAGACACTGGGTCTGATGAAACCCTTATCTAGTAGCTCCTACAGCTGTTTCTTCAACTCAACCATCTCTGTAGGACCCATCCGGTAGGGGGCCTTAGCAATCGGTCCCGTGCCAGGCATGAGGTCGATGTTGAATTCAACCTCGCTCAACGGTGGCAGTCCAGGTAGCTCCTCTGGAAAAACTTCGGGGGTACTCCGACATAATGGGAACATCGCTCTGGAACTTCGGATCCGTCCTCAGATCCTGGGCATAACAGTAGTAGGCGGTCGCACCCTTGGACACCTCCTTCATCAGGGATAACGCCGACACAACCTTCACGGTCGGCTGCTTAGGCTGCATTCGGTATGACACTGTGATCCCTGTAGCTGACTTCAGGAGGAGACGATGCTCTGCACAGTGTAGTCTGCCTCGGTACCGCTGTAGCGTGTCCATGCCCACAATTAGGTCGAATCCCATGGCAGGGAAGACAATGGCATCAAGAAGGAAGTATGCTCCCTTGATGTGTATACTCAGATTCTTGCACGGCTTACTGCACTTGATCAACTCTCTGGATGGCAGCAAGACTGGGCAGTCATGGATATCCTCTGTGGGAGCATTGATCTTAGCATGAAACGCTTGGGATATGAAGGAATGAGAGGCTCCAGAATCGAATAGGACGGTGGCCTCCACTCCATTTATTAGGAACGTGCCTGAAATTACAAAGTAAATTTTTAAGATTACTAGGCAACTTTTCCAAGGTGGCTAATCAGGATGAATTGTTTATACCTGTGATGACCATTCCATTGCTCTTTGCTTGAGCCTGGTTCAACACATTCAACCTGATCTCTGAGTTTCCAACCCCTACAATGAAGCAATAACATTCTTAGAATTTCCATTCTTATTGAAAGCTTCACGAGCAACTTAAAATTTACAATGCTGAAATTGTAAAGTACAAGGCTAGGTCTGTCTAAGGTTAGGTTTAGACGACCCGGTTTCATGTGGGTCTGGTTAATGATGGGTGTGGGGGCTATGTTGGACTTGATTCTCTTCACCCCATGGTAGATAAGTCTAGCCGCCCCACCAAAAATCAGTACATCACCTGACTTCAGGAGGATCTTGGTAGCAAGGTCCATCCTCCTTTGCTCACCAAATAGGAACTCCGCGTCGTCTCCAAGTGATATGGATACCACTGGAACCCCTCTGGTGATGGACTCTAGCGCTTCGTCCTTGTCTTGGTGCATCCCTAGCTTACCCTCTTTTCCATAGAAGTTGATGATGCACACGTCTGAGGTTAGGTCTGGGACGGGCTCATCCTCCAATTCTTATGCTGCCTTAACTGCAGCTCCAATGATGGTCTGCAATTCTCCCGGAATTGGTGGCACCTCCACCTCTTCATAGCTCTTTGTGGTGTGGTTCCACTTCTTACCTAGGCACATGATCTTCACCTTCATGGTTGAACCATTCTTGAAGGTAGGGGTGTAAAAATTTTCTTCCTTCACACCTAACTCCCTGATCTTGAGGATCAATGCATACTGGACTGCTGGGGTCAGGTACTCTCGTAGTAAGATCATCCCGGGTCTCAATACCTCACACTTCTCTAGTGGGTGTGGTTTGGCTTCAAAGGGGATGTTGGGTGTGGAAAATGGAAAAATAGGAAAGAAAATATCGAAAGCTGAATGGAAACAACAATTGCCATTAAATAAATAAGTCAAGGTTCACAACTGGTAATGAAAGGTTCGAAACAAAAAGAAAGGGTTTATAGTTCATCCCTTTTACATTGAAAAAGAAAACTAGCCAGTGGCATGTAAAGAAAGTAAAAATCTAAGCTTCTTCGCTAGGGAGTAGTCCTCACCAGGCGAACTCGGGTCATCACTTGCTGCCTCGACATGGTCCACCAGGTTAAGAATCGGTGCCTTGCCCGGCCTTTGAGGGTAGTTCTGTCCCGGCCTCTGTGAGTTGTTCTGGGTAGGGCGGCTGGTAGATGGTCTAGCACCTCCTATGCCCCTTCTACCTCCTCCTTCATTAGTGTTAGTGGCTGGGGCTCTATTCGCTGACCGGTGCGTGGCTTGTAGTTTCTGGAATCCGGGTTCAAGAAGCATTCAAACGATATGTGCCCCTTCTTGCCGCAGTGGTTGCAATCCACCAGGTTTCCCTTACAATCTTTGCCCGGGTGGTCCTTCTTGCACCACTTGCAGAAGTACCTCCTTGCAGGTTGGTTTCCTGTTTCAGTTCAAAGTTAGCAACTTGATGAAAGAATACAAAACATAACCACATTGTAGATTCTAACTTTTCTCACCCCTAAGTGGCTCGTAGCGAAGAGGCTTAGCAACAGCATGAGAAGCAACGATGGCTCTCTCGTTTCCCCCCTTGAAAAACTTTCCCTTCTTTTCATGATTCTGAGGGGGTCCTCTTCCATTTCCTCCTCCATTATCATTTTGCCTCTTGCCTAGTACAAAATCCTGGTAGGTAATGGTGGTCTCGCAGTCATTTGCATCCTCAGCTAGTTCCTGTTGTTACATTATGTGTTAGTGAGGAAATCTTAGCGTACCAGGAATTTCAAAGTCATATCCCATACCTGTAAAGTCATTCCTCTGGTGGAACCGATCATAGTCATGATCCTGAAGTCCAAACCGGTATGGAATTTGTCCACCAGATACCTCAGAGCGTAAGCTCCCTCTCCAATAACAACGAGCAGCTCCACAAATTTGTTATAATACTTAGCAACAGAGGAAGTTCCTTGCTTCAGCTGCTCGAACTCGCTCCTCATCCTCTTCTGTAGGTAGGATGGATAAAACTTGGCTCTCAGGGCCACCAGGAAGACTGGGAAGTCGAAATTCGCCTGGGCAGTCAGCTCAGCTCTGGTAGTCTGCCACCATCGATGCGCGGGTCCCTGGAGGAAGTAGGCCGCTATGTCCACTTGGCGATTCGCTGGAACGTGCAGAGAGGTGAAGGCCTTCTGCATCTCGTCGATGTATTTCTCTAAGGTCTTCGGTTCAGGTTGGCCTTCGTAGATTGTTGACCGCCTTCAGCCAGTTGAACTCCCGGGGACCGTTAGGTGGTGGCGGTGGTGGTTGTGGGATCTGAGCCTGCTGCTGAGCTAATGCAGCCGTCACAATCTGCGCTATGACCTCTGGGGTGACAGCGTCGGGTCCATAGCCTCCTGAGGGACCAGCTTCTCTTCCTCCTCTTCGAGACATTTAGCTGGTATTGACAGTTTTGTTACTCAGAAGGTGTATTGTTAAGTCTAGATATCTATATAGTAAAGTATGTAATATTTATAACGTCCTAGGGACGGTGTGTAGATATGAGTATAGTAATGTACAACCAATCACGGTGAAGTATGGGGTAAGGGTATCGTGCCTTTCTAGAATTCTCACATCCCAATTCTACCCCAATTCCCTAGTTTTAAGTGCACCTAAGTTCTAAGTATTTCGCTCGGCTCGTTTTCTCGGGTTCAGAACGTAACTACGTTCTGATACCATTTTCTGTAACGCCCCTATTTAACATATTTATTACGGAAATAAAATACTAAAGGCATAACAGACCATCGGATTCCAAACACCCGACACCGAACCTCACCAATTACAACTTAAAAGATTACAAAAGCCACGGTCTGAACCTCGAGAAAACTTAACATAAACATAATAGTAATAAAATACATTAACTCTCCACAAAACCTAATCCCACCCCAATCACTCGTTCTCTTCGTGGCCACCTGTATAATAATTCGTACCTGCAAGATAAAACCAAGCAGCCCACCCCGGGAGGGGTGAGTCAGTTCCCTGGAATGGAACTGGTACGATTCTCCAAAACAAAACCTTTAAACATACCTCTTAAATAAGCAATAACTTGAAGTCAAACAACTTAAAACAAAACAGAGGAACAAGGCACTTAAAAATCACCAAGTCAAAGTTGACAAGATAAGAAATAGAGATAAATAACAGAAAAGTAAAGTTAGTCAATTAAAACCACACCATGAGTTAGTGAACAACCATTGCTTATGTTAGGTCCAATTCAAGTTAGGAGTAGAAAGACTCGGGTAGTCACAAGGACTAGGAATGAATGAGAGAAAACCAGGAACCAACAACTCAAGAGTGGAATAAAAACAACTGGGAGAGATGGCCCCCACCGCCAAGTACGTCCTTTTAGGACAGGGGATATACAGCCCCTCACTGTTTACTACGTCCTTTTAGGACAGGGGATATACAGCCCCTCACTGTTACCGATGAAGACGCGCGCACGTCACAACAAAAAGACTTAGCTCATGGATGAAACGATATCCAGAGTCAAAGGAAGAATTTACCAAGATTGAAATTTCCCAAATTCCCACTAGAACATTAACTGCACCAGAGCAATACCAAAACACTTAGTCCTACAGAGTGCTGAAGCGGAAACCCTAGGCAGTTAATGTCTAATGAAACAACCAGATAGAAGGAACCAATAACCATGTAAGTTTCACATTCAAGGCTCAGTTAGTCACATCAAGCTGAGTTAGCCACACAACAGTTTCCTTTTGAAATTCCTTTAAACTCAGTTAGTGTTTTTTCGAAAACGTCTCATAAGTTGGTCAGTGAAAGTATCAGAGTACGAGAAATCGTACCTGGTATGTGTAGAAGCAGTAAACAAACTTGAAAATGCGAACCCCCACTAATCACCTATATTTAAGGTGTTCCAGATATTGATTAGTTAAGGAACTACAATGATAAGCAACTTTCATTCTTACTAGTTTATAGTTTCTGGTTACAATTACTCTCTCTTAAGGATCTGGGCTAGATCTCGTTAATTAAATCTTCCATTAGGCCCATCTCTTTTAATTTGGAATGATTTAGGGTTTAACCCTGAGAGTGGCCCAAACTCTCTTTGAATTGTTTAAGTGGGCTTTGGAGTTCATAGACTTGGGCCCAGTAGGTTAGCCCAAGTCCGTGTTACGTTTACGTTGTTTAAATAAATTCCCTAAAAAGATTCCCGCGAGGTTTCGAACTACGCCAGTGAGTTTGTTTGTCTCAAGAGTACATTTCATTTTACTTCAATTACTTACTCCTAACCATAGGGTTAGTTTAATTAAACTTTTAGGTTATCGCTGAATAATTTTTTGTACAACACTGAGTAAGGTCCTAAAGTTTAGTATATATATTCTTCTTATTATATTTCCCACAAGGAATGTTATTCCCTTCATCTATATTTAATGTATTTATATATATATATATATATATATATATAATATATATATATATCAAGATTTATCTAGAACATTTTTAAGAAATTTTATTGTATTTAATTATATGTAATAACTTTTAGACACATCCACAACCGATATATGGTTTATAACATAAAGTATTTTCCTTAGTTTTAATTAAGAATGTTAACTTCCATATTATATAATAAATAAAATGTAGGTTAGTTTAGTTCCTTGATTTAACATAAGTTTCTATTCTATTTCTCTCATATAAGTATATATATGTATATATGTAAACAATTTTTACTTCACTTAAAAGTTAATTCCCAAAATATTTATAAACATACTGTTACTAGATGCTAATTTAGTCTTCTCATATTTTCCCAACCTAAAAAGTTTATTAATAAACTATACCTTAATTTCTGTTACATTAAAAACCTTATATTATAAGATAACTTATAAAAAATCTTATAAATACAATTTTTAAACCCATTTCCTCATGTCTAAAATTCCCCAAATTAAATATATAGTAACTATAACATTTTAGACATATTATAAAATTTTTATTTCACAAAAATATCTTTTTAAATTATCCAAATAATTCCATAATACTCATAACTTGCAAAAATCATAACTTACGTTTAAAAACTCAAAACCCATATTAATTTACACCAAAATAAACTAGATTTTATAAGGAATCTATGGTTAAAATTTCAACTCAAAATACATTCAGGAAAGCCATTAAATAAATTCAACAAGTTAGGGTTTAATTCTGGAATTATTATAAAACTTAAAACATTTAAAACTTCTGCGTTTTAATCTCGGCCGTCCGTCTCTATAATTCAAGATCAGACGGCCACTGAAACACGAGTTCATCAGCAAAATGAAGTTGAATGCCGAGTACTAATTCGATGATTCCTCTCAACTCACAGAACCAAATCGACTGATTTTTGTTTCATTGAATTTGAAATTTGATTGCAGTTCTATTGATACCAATTTCGCTAGTTATCGTGCAGCGCACTGGAATTTCAATTCTGGGTAACTCGGTTTAGGGTTTATGTTAGTTCGAATTTTGATTTGCCAAATTCTCTTAGTATAGCGCATAATAGACGAAATTGATACATGGGTTTGACCGGTAATGAACATACGAACGACAACATCGGAACAATTTGATCAGAAACTCACCGGAATCGCGCCAACGAAGAATTTCGAATTCGGGTTTCTGGAAAAATTCGACCTTTACGAGCTGTTTGGGTAGCCAACTTCGCAACTCTATAAATTACAGTACAGATCGATTTAGGACGTGTTATTTGGCTCAATCGAATGATGAGACATAGATCTACAGATTGATAGTAAGAACTTACCCTAATTCGCTATATACAGAAAGAAATCTAGTCCTAAAGTTACAAGTTTACCTTGCGTTTTTCTATGATTTCATGTGATGACGACTCAGGAATTTAGGCACCTCGCTCTTCCAAATGGTTACGAATCAGCCTTGGTCGTTAACATGAAAATTGTAGAGGGATAAGAGATCTAAACAACAAGCTAAAGAACTCGAATTTTGGATGAGAGACGAAGAAGTTATGATCAAACGAAGTTTACCTGATTTCAGTATATTCTGAAATTCTGGGTTACGGCTTTGCAGGGAGGTGACTTTGGATTGATTTTTTGGCTGATTTAGGAAGAGTTAGGTTAAGTGTGAGCTATGGTTGCAAAGAGGAGATTAGGGAGAAGAGAATGAAGAAGACGACACTCAAAAATACCAAGGGACGGCGGTGATATTGAAGTCGCAAGTTAGGGCAAAATACTGGTGGAGGTTAAGGACTTAGCCGATTTTTGTGCTAAGTTCCGGCGAGGCTGACGTGACGGACACGTGTCTGAGTCAGGAAAACCCTAGCCACGCCAGCATTCTACAAATTTTAGACCCTAAACTTCATTTTATCATAACTTTGGCTAGGATGATTCGTTTTTGACGTTCTTTTTATCAATCTTCTTGGTTTTCCATAACCTTTTTATTGGTATAGGTTTCATGGGCTAGTTTGACCATTCTCAAAAAGTCAATCCTAGCAAGGCTTAAGAAGCTTTATGGTCTTCATGATTTTATATTAACTTTTATGATTCAAACTAATGTTCCAACTATTTCTAAAATCTTTATAATATACTTGGAGTGTTTAGAAATTTTTCCAAGATTTATTGACTTATAAATCTTATTATTAAATTCATAATACTATATAATAATATATAGTAATCTAATATTTAATAGTATTCTTTAGGGTTAAATAGAAGAGATCCCCTAATTTAATTTCCATAATTCCATATAGTAGTATAATAATTTATTATTCATAATCCCATACAATAATTTAATAATTAATAGTATTATCTATGGTTTAATAAAAGAAATCCCCTAAATTAATTTAAATTAATTTAGGGGTATTTCAGTTATATATATTTTGAAAAGGGGATTTTTTCTGCCTTTAAATTTTAGAAGCTTTGCTTTTTTTTTTCACTTTCTTCGCTTTCCTTGCAACCGTCTCTTTTCCCTTACTCTCTCGACTTTTAAAATTCTCGTTGTTGTTGTCCCCCAATCTTGACACTTTCTAGCGTCTCGTACTATTCATCTTTTGAGAAGGGACAGTTATGGAGTCCACCGGTCCCAAACTCTGATGTACCAATAAACAAGCCTGTTGAAGCATTCTGAAAGTATGTTTCTTACTCTTTCTTTATTTTACCTTTGCTTCCAAGCGGATTTACCCTTACTCTGTTGTTTTTATCCTTATATATTTTCCTCAAATTGGGTCAAAGATGGGCCCCTTTTTTAACTGGAATTTTGTTACCTTCAAAATAGGTGACGACCGAGTCGACTATTGTGCCTCGATCAATGCTACTGAGGACGCGGCCAGGCAATTGACTAAGAGCGCCTCCCCTTTTGTTTTTAAGAAAAGACAGAGGGAGTAGTATGATAATGAACAAGCAAGGAAACGGAAAAAAGATATGGTTCATGAATCACCCGAGTCCCCGGGCGCCACGTCCCTGCCAGGTACATGGCATTTGAGCCCTGAGTCTGGGTGTCGTGTCTTTCTCCCTCTCACCTCGGGTTGAGCCTTAGCCCTAGCCCTCGCCCAGGTAGAAAGGGTGTGCGACCCCTATTTCCTCTTTGTTTTTTGACCTGTCAGGTTACTTTTCCTCAGATGTTGCTCCATAAACTTTTCTCGAGGAGGAGACCCCTGCCTCTGCTCCCTCTCCTAGAGGTGTCTTTCTTTTTTTTGTTTTTTTCAGATTTCCCTTCCTTTTTACATATTTACCTACCTGATGTGTGGCCTTATATTATGCAGTTTCATATTCTTCCAAGGATCTTGGGTCTGGGCATCCTCCAAAGAATACAGTTGCTGAGAAACCCACCCGGGTGACTACTCTTGAGCAAAAAGGTAAGGGCACCCCTGGGGCGCACTATGTCCTTCAAAGAAAGTGAAGAAAATGGCAAAAGGCCAAGGCTTTTGGACGTTCATGACGTCAACGCCTCTCCTAAGGGTGGTGCATAAGAGAATTTCCAGTACCGAGTCGTTCATAAAAATCTAGAGCTTCGAAGTAAAGAACGGGAGGACATCCTTGCGTCTTCTTCATCCCCTCCTCCTGCGGCCAGGGAGTCCTTCTATGGCCTATCCCAAAAGGAGGGTTGGTTCTATCACCGAGGCCAGCCCATGTGAGGCATCCCCACGGCTGACTCAACTTCTTATTCCGACCTGTGGATGGAGGTTGTCAAACAGTCAAACTCTCCTGATGGCATCTTCGCACCACTATGCAACATCATGGTCGTGAAGAAAAACATTCGAGTAGGGGATGGTGGTGTGGACGCAATCATGCACCACTCCATCCTGCTCGAGTAGGCCCTTGAGTTTATATGGCAATGGATATTTTGAGTTTTGACTCTTTGTCTTTCTTTTTTGTCTTTTTTACCTTCCTTTTGTGTTTCCTTATTCCCCTTTTAATTAATCTTTACTCAGATGATGGCGATGGCCCAAAGCATTGAGTTTAACCTCTATTGCGAGAAGAGTCGGGTTGAGAAGGCCCAGGAAGAGCTTGAGCTGTTACGGCCTTGCCATAATCGCTATGTTGATACCATAAAAGATGATATTAATTCTCGGATAAAACAGCGCACCGAAACTCTGAACAAAGAGCTTTCCCAAGCCCGGGCGTCTTCCATCAAACAACGTGATGAGTATGAGGCCCAATTTTTGAAGTTGAGGGGACGATATCTCTTCTTTAAAGCACCATGTGCAGCCTCTTGAAGTTGAGGTCGTTTCGTCAAAGCAGTTGAGAGACTCTTTTGACCAAGAAAGTGTGGAATTATCCCAGAGATTCTTCGACCTAAAGGCTTTGCTTGAGTAGTAAAGGGCCTTCTCACAACAAGAGAAGTAGAAACTTACCAACCTGGAGGTTTCCTTGGCTCAATCTGAGCTGATTGCCCTTCAGAAAGAAAAGCCCGCTTTTACGCAGGAGAGAACTGTCTAGGAGGAGAAGATAAAAAATATGGAGGCTTCCTTGGTCACCCCTCAATTTGAGAACATAACACCTCTGAGTTAGGCCCAAAGGAAAGAGGCATCTTGTACCCTGAAGAATGTATGATGCTTATTGTTTCTTTACTTCTTGTTAACTTACTTTTTTCTTCTCATTTTTCATTGTGTCTCTCCTTTTTCTTCCTCCTTTTTAGGTGGGGCGTGGGCGGACGATCTTTTACGGCATGTTCGATCTTTAAACGAAGAGATTAACAGGCTGTCCGATGACCTTGTTGCTTGTAAATCTAGAGTGCTTGTTACCGTGATTTGGTGCAGACTCTTGAAGCCCAAGTTTCCAACCACTTAACATTTTCTCAATGAAGCCAGGAGGAGATTTAGAGACATGGCGCTGCCCTCTCGTCCTTGAAGGAACTTCTTACCTCTCAATGCGGAAAATATGTAAACATGTCGTCAAGCTGTAGAAGAATATTTCCTTCAAAAAGGGATGCTCCCTGATAGATCGTTATGCTCTCAGTTGGAAATTGATGAGATTATGAAGAAGACACACTTTTATGAGGAGAGCGAGATGTTCGGGTGCCTCCCTTGGAAAACATGCTTTGCGCTCGGGTAACCCTGTTTTCTAGGGTTTGGGGGCGCGGGGATCCGGCCTGGAGTGAACTTCCTCAAATTGTTGAAAAGGCACAAGGCTCGGGCTCTGACGAAAGTGTTTCCAACCCTGCTAAGAATCTTTGAAATGATGATGTATATGATATTAGATTTTGCAGACATACAATTTATATTTTTGTTTTAATGTAATTTTTTGTTCCTGCTGTACTTCCTCCTATGGAAAAATTTTATGTATCTGGTTCACTTGCATTTCATCGTAATTTCACCTTGTCTTTGCTTTTCTCTTTTTTTTGAATGTTCCCCCCTTTTTTAGTTTTATGTTTTTTTGAGATGCCTATTGGGTTTTACACGGAGCGACCGACTTCCCAATAGTTCATTTTTGTTTTTTCATAATTGGCTTGTTATGATGGCTTGGGCATGATAGCCATTATCTTTCTTTCGTTGGCACGATGGCATGGGTGTGATATCCCTTTCTTGACATAATGGCCGGGTGTGATAGCCCCTTGCTGGCACGATGGCCGAGCGTGATAGCCCCTGGTTGGCACGATGGCCGGGCGTGATAACCCCTTTTGGTACGATGGTTGGGGGTGATAACTCCTTGCTGGCACGATGGTCAGGCGTGATAGCCCCTTTTGGCACAATGGCCAGGCATGATAGCCCCCTTGCTAGCACAATGGCCGGGCATGATAGCCCCATTTGGCACGATGGCCTGGCGTGATAGCTGCCGTCTGATCTCTACGGCCCGACCTGCTACTCTTCTTTCCTTTTATAGTCATCTATTTGTTTGATCTCCTTGGAGAGAGTAACACTGTTAGTTGTTCAGTGACTTTTGCTTCCGTGAAACTCAAAGAAGGCTACAGGGACCTCTCTTGGTTGCGGCTTTTTTGGAGGAGGAAAGAAACATTCTTTTACTATTGCCGCAAACGTCCCTGGGTTGATTTGTATGATCTTTGCGCCCAGATAGGGATCTCCCTAGGAGGCTTGAGTCTTGAAGTACGGTTTATAGCTTGATCCCTCGGTCAAGGAGCTTTCTCCCATGGGAATTCCCCTTACGCCAGCTTTTTTCTTTGTAGGAGCTGGCGCCTTGAAGCTATTTGCCAGTTCTTTTGCCTTGTTCTCGACCATCTTTGACTTTAGAAAATCGTGGAGCATCTCTGCTAATTCTTCATGTATTTTTGGTGCCTTTGTTTCTATCTTCCCTGTGAGTCGCGGGTGGGCCAACCCATTCCCAAATGCTTTTATCAGAATATTTTCATCTACATAGTCATCTTCTACGACTTGCTTGTGAAATTGCTTATTATACTCCTTCACCGATTCTCCTTTTTGTTGTTTTACATCCATCAGCTCGATGGTTTCCCTTTTGACCTTCTTACTAGCTACAAATTACTGTTGGAACTCTTCTGTCACTTGTTTGAAGCTGGAGATGGATTGAGGGGGCCTTGTGGAGATCTAGCTTAGCGCTCTCTTGAGAGTGTCCCCGGGAAGAGATTGCACAAAGCGAGGGGACTGATCCCTTGAGTATTCATGGCAAACTTGAACTTCTTGGTATGCTGGGCCGGATCCCCTGTCCCATCATATTTCTTGATCGTAGCATGACGAAGCAAGGGGGGAGCTTCACATTCTAGATCCTTTCCGAGAAAGGATAGAGGCTCATGTCAACGGATTCCTCTTCCTTAACTTACTCATTGATCGCTCTTAGTGACTTCTTCTGATCTTCTTTCTTCCCTCTAAGTCCCTTTCTTTCAGAAGTTTGTTTGCTTCAACCATTTCTTCCCATTTCTTTTGGTAATCTTCATCTCGCTACATAAGCTCCTGTTGTAGCGGCTCATTTCCTTCAACAATTTTCTCATCGATCACTCTCGTTAATCATTTCAGCATCTCCTTCAAATCTTTCATAGCGATCGAATCATGTGGAGTCTCAACGCTAGCTTCCAGTGCTCTTCTTCTCTTTGGAGGCATTCTCAGAGAACCTGCAAAAAACACGTTTCCATTCTCATATCAATACTTATAATGGTAAAAAGTTTTACTCAATCATCAGTGGGATCGTGGTTGCTCGTTTTGAGCTATTCAATTCCCACAGACGGAGCCAAATGAAAGATTGGTTATAATCTACCTCAATGCGGTGTTTAGCTATCCTATTCTCACTTCCTATTTTACTTCTGAGATCCTTCCTAAATTACCTGATCCCCAAATGATAGCAAGATAAAGAGTTTTAGGGGGAGAGATTTAGGAAAGGAGAGAGGTCTGAAGTAATGGAGTCTTGATTGTGTCTATTGCTTTGGGGGTGAACCCCTTATTTATAGTTTTTCCTTACGGTTCTCCCTACTTTACCAGGCTGCTAGTTTGTTACTGTCAGTATGTCAATTTTGCTATTTGCCAGGTATGGAGGGTGATTTTTTTGGTATGAGGGGGTTTAGCTGAATAGTTCTATCTAAAAAGCCTAGATCCTAGAAATTTACCATTCTATGGAGGGTGAAAACCCGTTACTCTTGCATCCCTGAAATACCTACTTTATCATTTGTCTTTCTCAAAAAGCATAAGGGGAATGCTAGTGAGCACTACACCCGCTCTCAATGGGCTCCACCCAGACTTATACAGTCCAAGGTGGGAGGCCAGATTAAGATGGTGCGGAGGGATTCCCTAAATCCCAAATTTAAGAAATAATGTTTATTTAACCCAATGGAGTTAATAACTCATTAGCTAGGGTTACTTTTGACCCGACAAAGATAAACATTGAGTTAAGGAACAACCAATTCTAATTAAAGAACGGTTGGTACAATGAGATAAGAGTGGATGTGAGAATAAGGGAAATCTGAACTTAAGGAGTTAAAAAGCTAACTCACTTACTTAAGTGTAACACCCCAACTACAATATCACACTTAACAACAATTTGCAGCGGAAAACACAACTCAACATTTACTTAATTCATTGGTGTTGCACGCCGTTAACCACCCACGTGGATAACAAGGCTAATACTTATACATTGTATCGGTCTGATGGACCAGATTCCCGAGCAACTACACATTACAATCTCGTTACATTCCTAATCAATCAATTACATTCATATTCCAAATGTACCGAGTATTTACGAATTAATGCCGATAACAATTTCGGTCTTACTACACCTACAATACATAAGTAATAAAATAGCTACCCATGCACAAACAACCACCACGTCCAACTCTCGAACGACTACCATCTCCATTGTACCTGAAAAGGAAAAAGGGTGGCCCCCTAAGGGGCTTAGCACCTTTGCTGGTATGGTAATCGTGCAGCCCGCATACTACCGGGCCACACACAACTAATTGTCATCTAAGCATGCAGTTGATTATATTTAAACATGCATGTAGAACCATAAACACATAACACATTCACAAACATACAACACCCATAAGCATAGCAATATTAATTGCATAGCAACAACAACACACATAACACGTTAGGAACGAATCCCTTGAGGGAAATTAACCAACACCAGTTAGACCAACTTGGTAAGCCTAGAGAGTGATTTCAGTCTCATGTTAAGCTCGTTACATAATAACTTATTTGGGTGTGTCGGTCTTAATATAGAACCGACCACACCGTCACACCATGATTGTATTTATAAGTGTCGATCTTAATATAGAACCGATCACACCATACGTAACCCGTTCCCGTTCTGTTGACGAACGTTAACTCTTCCCAAAGATGTGTCGGATATAGTGACCCAATCACACCTTAAACATAATCCCCCTAGCCCGAACAATAGTCAGGTAGGAAAGCCATTTATCTTAGGCTTGTGGGTGATTATAATCCAAGAAGGAAAAACAATCAATAACAGAGTGGAAGTTGAAGCGCATATAGACATCAACTTCCAAACAAACTTTACCATAATCCCCCTAGCCCGAACAATAGTCAGGTAGGAAAGCCTTTTATTAGGCTTGTGGGTGATTGAATTCCAAGAAGGAAAACAACCATACATGGGAGAGCTTTGAATCCATTATGGATATCAACTCCCACACATACACGCGCGACCGAGACTCTCGGATTCCTCACCCCCATTAATATATATATATATATATATATTTAAGAGTTCCATTTATGGAACCTTTCACATCCATACACCATATGGTCTTACAACTTGGTTAACACACAAGGGAGGTAAACACTTTTGCACCCACATCAACACACACTAAACACATGGATAACCGTAGTTAGAACATTCCTTAGGTTGAAACGTTAAAAACCGGGTACCGCTTTCTTACGTATCCTTGTTTGGTTAACAAATGGGTTAGCACATATTCGAGGTTAACGGTACCGGTACACACACGACACAACAATAACAATGACTGTAATCTCATTTCATGATTTAAGTCTTACAAAGTCATAAACATCCAGAAAAACAAACAACACACAAGCCGGTGTAATTCGGTAGGACACAGGTTGCAAGAAAACCATACCTCTCACCTTGAGGATGGCTAGCCTTACATGGCGACCCCTTAGTCCCGGCTGCCATCTCGACTTGTTTTCGTTCCTATAATTAATTTAGTCAGAACGGTCAATTTTCGTATTAACTTCGACGACTTGTCATAACGTATGACGTCCTCTTGTCCTTTCTTACATTCCATTAACCTCACACTTATTACTCACCTTATTTCAAGGTTTCTTATTAATTAACACTTGTGATCTAAAAGTTTCTAATGTTTCCATTAACCTTAGACTTTTAGTTCTTAACTTCACATTATGATTTCCGATTAATAACCACTAAGTCCTTGTAGTTTAATCTTAATCATGTAAATCACTTACTCCTCATTATCTCTTAATGGTGTACTGCTAATGGCACAAATTTAAAATAATTTTTTTTTGGTCCGACCGACCCACTGACCGACTCAGACCCCTGGGTAGGTCGAAGTCAGAAAACACTCGACAGGCCAACCGACAGCCCGACCGACCCAACGCCCTGGGTAGGTCGAAGTTAGAAAACACTCGTTTGGGCTCGTTTTAACTCCGTTCTTCTTCCCGTTTCTTCCCTAACCTTTTCACATGTCTTTTAAACATGTTTAAACACCTTAAAAACTCTTAAAACATACTTAAATCATTGATTAAACTCATCATCCAATCCTTGTTCAATTCCACCAATTTAAATTTCCATTTTCTACACTTATGCACACTAGTGCATCACCAACCTCTCTTGGTGTTTCACAACCTTCTACCAACATTACCAACTCACTTATGGGCCACACCTTATGCATCATCAATCATCCTCATCTCCTTAGCTCAACAATTCTCAACATCACCACCTCTTAGTTCAACCCTTAGTCCTTACAAGACTTAACACCTCATTTACTACCAACTTTTGCACAAGTGTTAACAACATTTATTCCTTAACTTTGGTGTGTCCAAATCACCCATTTGATCTCTAAATCCTCCAACACTACTCATAGTTCTTCCTAGCACTCAAGAACACCTTAACTCATCAACTTTCACCAATTTAAATCCTTAACAATCCCTAGTACAATCTAGGTCACAAAACTTCATCAAAACACTTAAAACTCTTGGTTTCTCAACCAAATTTGCCATAGCTTCCCTAGTATACTCTTACACCCAAACACTTAGTTTTTCATCCTTAAACATGCCAAAGACATTAACATCCTTAATGAAGGTTATTTACACACAAACTACACCCAAACCACATCACAATATAGTGCATTAACTTAAATTGCTTGGCACTTAGGCCCTTAAATGACATGGCTCTTAGGCCCTTAAATAACATAAACCTTTAAACACTGAATTTCCACATATAAAGTGATTTCAACCTGTAAATACACACAACAATCTCATATGCCCTTATAATCCACCTTGTGGTTATTTTACTACCTCATTTCCCTTGGCTCTTTAGATTGTTTATAAACAATGTAAGCTCAATTTCCTAAGGTACTAAACTACATTAGGATAGGTCACTTACCTTTTTCCTCCTTAAGACTTCCTCTCTTCACTTGTCTTTCTTGATTGAAAACCGGCAAGAACTTTTGTTTACTTGAAAATATTCAAATCAATTACACAATTAAGGGTAATGAGTATTAAGCATCATACCTAAACTCGTGAACAACCCCTAAATTACAAGAAGTGTTTTAAAACACTAGAATGGATGTTTACCTTGGAATTTAAAAGAGAGCTTGATAAGGAAGTAAGGTAGGACTCCTCCTAACCCTTTGGAGATTGAATCAAGACTAATTCAAGGAGCAAAACAAAACCCCATGAGAAGCCATTTTCGGTAATGTACAGAAATGTAGGAAACTTGACTTTTCTTTGACTTTTATTACCTTAGAACAAGGGAGAACAACAAGGTGCAATAAGCTTAGCTTTTACCCCTTCAATGGATATTCACCATGGATTCAAACTTGAGTTCTTGAAGTTTTGAAAAGAGGTAAATGAAGGGCTTGGTCTAACTAGCACAAATATGCTCTTAGAATTTGATTTGGAGCATGGAGTTGGATTTGGCAAGGAAATGAAGATGGTGAAGTGAGGTTGCTGTATCAAGAACGGTTTTGAGCTGGGAAAAGGATTAAGAACACAGTGGGGAAGAATGGAAATGAAGAAAGTGAGGTGAGAGAGTGAAATGGTAAGTTATTTACTTAAAAATGCAAATAGTCTTTTTACTTTATTTCATCTTCTTTTCTTTAGTTGGCTGGCATGGGTGATGACTCACCACCTTAGAGAAACGTCCCCATTCAATACTTGGGGTATTAATAGGCTAGTTGGACCATTTAATCAACTAAAGTTGACTTAAAGCTAAATTAAGCACTATTTGAGCACTATTCATAATTAGTGCACATATTTGTGAATTTTTTGATTTCCCATTTATTTAGGATTCCTAATGTGATACTAAGTAGTACAAATATTGATTAAGGAGTAATGATGATCATTTAGCCACTCAAAACCCATTTCCAAGACAATTTTGCAAAAACGTGCTTTAAGACTCCTTAAAGCACAATATGTGTTTAAACTTGTTTTTGAGCTTGGTTTTCTTTAGTAATTGGTTTAACATGTCAATTAGCATTTAATAAAGTCTTGGTAAGCTCTTTGAGTCCTAACCAAGGTTATCCCAAGCTTAGAGCATGTTTTTGCTCAAATTGTCTTAATGGTACTTTATTGTGTTTACTATGGTTTAAATTGCTTACTAACATTTATAAGGCCTCTTTTAGCCTTAATTTACCATAGTTTAACATTTAATTAACATATCTAGGTTTGGGGTATTTCCTTACACCAAGTCTAGAGCAAGTATTTGCTTAATTTGACTTTATGGTATTTTCTTGTGTTTTCTTTGGTTTAAACTGCCTACCAAAGTTTCTTAAGGATTTAATTAGCCTTAGAAAATCATAATTACATATTTAATTAACACAGGTTTGGGGTATTTCAATCTACCCCCCTTAAAAGAACTTTGTCCTCAAAGTTCACAGTTTCCCACGCATCTTTTAAATTAGAACACGGTGATTACTTACAAGATAAAACTTCCTTACTAAAACATACTTTTACATACAACCTCGGACTCAATGGTCCGGGTAACATAACAACATGTGTACTTACATAACAACCCTCAGACTCTCAGGTCTGGGTAACATAACAACATTTGTACTTACATAACAACCCTCAGACTCTCAGGTCTGTGTAACATTTATTACACATACCACACAACATGTCTTAGCATGTATATCAATCGAAAATACCTTTTTCCATCTCTTCATGGGCTCAGTCCTAAGAATATAGGACATTACAGTCCTCGAGTCCCATGTCGAGTACATATAAACTATGATCCCGCAGAACCCGATCGCGATGGACACCTTCTGGTCCCCGTTCCTTTGGGAGATCAAAACAATCACTTACTTTTTAACATATATACTTCTCATGTCACCGGTCTGAAGACAAAGACTCATACGTCCTCAGCTCGTGAGCAAGTAATACATAAAATATTCTTTACGAGGTTAACTAGAAGAAAATCCTTTTTTTAAAAGTATCGACTGAAAATCCTTTTGAAAACACCAATTGAAAATCCTTTTTGAAAACGCAATACAACTCCAAGTCCAATTTATGCTCTTTGCATCTTTTCTTAGCGTGGTTATTTGTGACCACTTATAGGGAGCTTCAAGAGTCATCCAACCCTGATGTGATCAGCATCAGTGTTGAACTATCCTTCCACCCCAATTTGTGTTCGGCTTCCCTTGATCGCATGCATATCAAGTTCCATCTCCCACGTCAATTTAAAGCATCAAATAATACACTCATTTCCAATTTTTTTTATCTTTTTAGTCATTCTAGTCATAATCGTTACATCTTCAAGGGATAGAACTCCGTCCATCAATTATCTCCAATTCACCTTTAATCAAGTTACCTAGGGAATTTAATTCTCACTAGGTTCTATGTCGGTTTCATACCCCTTCATAAATCACAATACTGTATATATATATATATATATATTTATCAAAATACGATACCCAATACTACATTTAGCATTATATGAACATATACTGTCGGGGTTTTAGCTCCCCGGGAGTTTCTTTACTCCCTTATACTTGTACTCTTACACAACAGTTAACAAAGTGGGTACACTTATCACAATGGTATTCGCATCATTTGTGCGCAATTACCACAATTGAACCATGAATGAATGCGTATGTTCATGTAATACACGCACCAATCATCAAAACAAATTATTTTATGCTATGCACACCATAGTTCACGTACACTTGTACGTTAAAACACACTAAGCATTTTAGCGCTCTACCCCCCTTAAAAGGGATTACGCCCACGTAATCAATCACTGAACATTGGTTTAAAATGTTCTGCCGCCGTGAAGTATTTTAACTTCCACGCGGTCTGTTATACAATGCATTATGGTTAGAGGATCTTAACCATATTGGCGGTTTAGTCCCTAAAAAAATAATTCTTATTGGAGTTTGTTTAACTCATAATCGGTTTCGATTCTGGCCTGTCAGAAATTAGCCATGTCTCGTATTCACCATGCATATTCAACATCTGAATCATTAGCTCACTATCTTCTGTTGCGCGACTCTGACAACTTAGAGGTTAGTTTACCCCTTTCGTTATTCATAATGTATTGTACATCACCCATTTATCACCTTTATCTTGGTAATAATGGTTTCTCAACCGATGCGTGGTATCTCTTACCGTGCGTGAATCCGGTGAGTTTTTAAACTTTCCATCCAGTTCTTAGATAATCTACTGCATATACAACTATGTATGTTCGTGATTATTCACTTGGTTTCTTCCGACTTACTGTCAGTTGAGGTCGAGCTACTACCTAATATGTAGTGCTCCCTCGGTTGTTTCCAACACTTGAGGTATGTTCCTTACCGGTATTTGGTATTCAGTGCTACTATAGTCACTTGTTCTTAATTATGCATCCTCATTTGGTTCTATAGCAGTGTATTCTTTCATTGTATGACCTTGCATTACATATGCATCGGTCCTTATAGCGTTACAAGTCTCTTTCCGTCTTTATTGCGGTGAGGTTCGACTATTGTGCCGGTTGGTATTTACTGGTGCGTTTTGCATGACTTCCGTATCCAGTACGGGTTGGTTACTTAGCATTCGGGTATTCTTGTTCCAAAGCTTATTATTTCACTTATCGTGTAAATTTACTAAAAGTACACTTCCACTCCTTATGCAACTGCAATAGGAATTCACACCGTGTTGCAATGAAATCCTTATCGTATAGTACGACTACTGGCTTACTGTCTAGTTTATTTACTATCATTTACCGTTGTATCTCCACCGAGTTTAACTCATAACTCCGCTTATTCGCCATATTATCGTTTAACAATACTCGTACAACGGTCACTTACTACGCACCATGTTCTTACTCATTGTACAACACTAACTCACACGGCATATACTATTATGTTAGTTGCCGATCATTTATTTCCGCCATTACTTGGCTGATTACTGGAAATGCCATTCTTCGAGTCTTTACGCTCCTTGAGTATTACTCACTCGGTGCTTCGCATTATACTCATATGCTATTAAACTAATTGCTCTCCCGCAATAACAACATGGTTAATCCTTAACATATTTCTTGAACTTGGTTCACATAACTACCGCTCCCGTGGTCTCACAATATCGAGAGGTATCCCCACTCTTAAAGCAGTGGTTCTTTCTTCGCTCTATTCACTTGTACAACATTAACTTTTGTAATCAATTTGAATTTACATAACACATTTGGTTTGTGGCTTATAAGCCTCATTGCCTAGAGCTCTGCTCATTATAGGCTGTTCGCACAAGTTTTACTTCTCCATTCACCATCACATGGCTTGGAGGCTGTATTGGGCTTCATGACAAGGTCGTTGCATCACGCTTCCTTTCATGGGATGCCCTTTGAGAATGTCAGACTGCCTCCTGATGACTTATGTTTAAACTGAGTGTTAGTTTCAACCCTTGCGTTTCTGTCACGTTATTTCGTTCAACAATTGTTGATCCAAACACCCTTCAAGGATTGCTCCTGGGTGTTGCTAAGTTATGCCATCACATCTGGCTTGTACTTATGGGTATGTTTAGTTAATTACACCACCTTGTGCTCTTGGTTGGGTTGAATATTCTCTTCCGTGAAGATCGACATCCCCTGATAGCCTAGGTGATTATTTGAGAAATTTCATCCCGTTCATTGCACATTAATGTGTCCACATTAGGCATCTTCCTTACCATGTATAGGCTGGGTATTCGTTCCAGCTATCATGTTTTATTCTTCATGACTCTTGAGACATATGCGATGTCTTTACTTACTAATTCCTTAAAACGAATTCGATAATTCCTTGGTCTCGTTAATTTAACTGAGTTCTTTTACTCCAACCATTCGTGGTAATCCATTGCTCTTGCTTGACTTTTACTGCTGACCGTAGTATGGAGTCGACTACTTCCCGTGTTCCTGACTCTACTCGTATACATATGTGGGGTACCCTACTGATACATTGCTACTTACCCGACTAACCAAGTAGGTCTGTCGGGCCCACAAGCTCTAATCGGAGTGTGGTCGTCCCACATTTCATTTTTGTACACTCGTAGTGTCCGTCACACGTCTAGGTGAAATATTCTGTTGTCAACTCCCTCATATCGTCCTATGATAATATGCATTCCGTGCTTCCCGAACTTAATCAAGGGAAGTCTATGCACTGTTTGTATTTAGTACGGACTCATTGATATCCTCGAGTCTTAGGATTTTTCTAAGGTTGTTCGAAAGTGAACTGGGTGTAACTTACCTACTGTGTGGCGCTGAGGCCGGTGTAGGTTCTCTGGTTTGGTTTAAAGGAAATTCTGAAAAATTAGAAATAAATATGGGCTTGAAAGAAAATTTGGTTTAAAGAGAGTTTGAAATGAATCAGTGTTTGAAAGGAAAATTCTCATGGTATTACAACGTCTTCTTGTCTTAACCGAGTCTAGCTTCTTGCTGACTGGTGTATTCCCAATTACAAAGGTTAGGCTGTTAAGCCCTTCCACGGTTATGATGATCTCCTTTAACTTCATGTTACTTTACTAAGTACTTCGTATTTGTTAAAATTTTCCCAAACAGCCCGTTATAGCAGCACTTGCCATGGCAAGTGCGCCATGCTAACTGGCTATTGGCTCAACACATACCGGTTGAGGTATTGTTTTTACCCGCGCCGTATTCAGTAGCCTTGTTGGCCCTTACTTTGATCTTACAGTCTTGACAATAAATCTTCTGGGCAACTTCTCATTGTCTCATCAGAGGCCCTTATTCACTTAACTCTGTGTTTTTTTCCTTGTTGCTCGTTCCCACGCATTTGTCGTGGTTACCGAGACTAGACCCTTCACTATATGGTAGTCCTGCTGGAACACGTTGTGTAAACATCCCCACAGCCGTCTAGGCTTTGCCAATCAGGTATTAGAACTTCTTGTACTCTGTAGGCTTGGAGTTACCCACTCCTGACTAGTTCCTTAGTCAGCTGGTATACCGTTGGTGTATTATTTAACAATTGTGGTCCCGTAGACACACGTCTCGGGTTTTATTACTTCACTCTCTTGCTTTGTTGCACGGTTGGTGCGTGCCTTCTTGCTGGGCAAGCTGGTTGCTCTCGACTGCTAGGCATGTCGACCCAGGTTGCCGGAAATTCCATTATCCTATGCATAGGATTCTTCATTCTTCGCTATTAAATGCGGTTAACATCGCTCACATGAGAACCGTCTCCGGTATTCCTAGTTTTCGGAATATACCGTATGACAGGTTCTTCGTACTTACAGAGGTACTTAATAACAGCCAGATTGGGTTTTCCCGAGTAAGAGAGGACTTCCATCTCTCTGGCGTTCTTTCCCAAGTTATAAAATAGGGATTGTGGAGGGCGGGAAGGATGTCGTAGGTATCCAGTACATACTGGTAATTCCTAGCTAGCGTATCTTTCACACTATCACTCAACCCTTAACCCAAAGTATTAAACTCCCAACTCGGTACTTCCTAAGCTCGGTATTTCCAGTCATCAGAGCGATACTTCACTCTGATACCACTTTTTGTAACACCCCAACTACAACATCACACTTAACAACAATTTGCAGCGAAAAACACAACTCAACATTTACTTAATTCATTGGTGTTACACGCCGTTAACCACCCACATGGCTAACAAGGCTAATACTTATACATTGTATCGGTCTGATGGACCAGATTCCCGAGCAACTACACATTACAATCTCGTTACATTCCTAATCAATCAATTACATTCATATTCCAACTGTACCGAGTATTTACGAATTAATGCCGATAACAGTTTCGGTCTTTCTACATCTACAATACATAAGTAATAAAATAGCTACCCATGCACAAACAACCACCCCGTCCTACTCTCGAACGGCTGCCAGCTCCATTGTACCTGAAAAGGAAAAAGGGTGGCCCCCCAAGGGGCTCAGCACCTTTGCTGGTATGGTAATCGTGCAGCCCACATACTACTGGGTCACGCACAACTAATTGTCGTCTAAGCATGCAGTTGATTATATTTAAACATGCATGTAGAACCATAAACACATAACACATTCACCAACATACAACACCCATAAGCATAGCAATATTAATTGCATAGCAATAACAACACACATAACACGTTAGGAACGAATCCCTTGAGGGAAACGAACCAACACCAGTTAGACCAACTTGGTAAGCCTAGAAAATGATTTCAATCTCATGTTAAGCTCATTACACAATAATTTATTTGGGTGTGTCGGTCTTAATATAGAACCGACCACACCGTCACACCATGATTGTATTTATAAGTGTCGGTGTTAATATAGAACCGATCACACCATACGTAACCCGTTCCCGTTCTGTTGACGAACGTTAACTCTTCCCAAAGATGTGTCGGAAATAGTGACCCAGTCACACCTTAAACATAATCCCCCTAGCCCGAACAATAGTCAGGTAGGAAAGCCATTTATCTTAGGCTTGTGGGTGATTATAATCCAAGAAGGAAAAACAATCAATAACAGAGTGGAAGTTGACGTGCATATAGACATCAACTTCCAAACAAACTTTACCATAATCCCCCTAGCCCTAACAATAGTCACGTAGGAAAACCTTTTATTAAGCTTGTGGGTGATTGAATTCCAAGAAGGAAAACAACCATACATGGGAGAGAGTTGAATCCATTATGGATATCAACTCCCGTACATACGCGCGCGACTGAGACTCCCGGATTCCTAACCCCCATTAATATATATATATATATATTATTTTAAGAGTTCCATTTATGGAACCTTTCACATCCATACACCATATGGTCTTATAACTTGGTTAACACATAGGGGAGGTAAAAACTTTTGCACCCACATCAACACACACCAAACACATGAATAGCCGTAGTTAGAACGTTCCTTAGCTTGAAACGTTAAAAACCGGGTACCGCTTTCTTACGTATCCTAGTTTGGTTAACTAACGGGTTATCACGTATTCGAGGTTAACGATACCAGTACACACACGACACAACAATAACAATGACTGTAAACTCATTCCATGATTTAAGTCTTACAAAGTCATAAACATCCAGAAAAACAAACAACACACAAGCCGGTGTAATCCGGTAGGACACAGGTTGCAAGAAAACCATACCTGTCACCTTGAGGATGGCTAGCCTTACATGGCGACCCCTTAGTCTCGGCTGTCATCTCGACTAGTTTTTGTTCCTATAATTAATTCAGTCGGAACAGTCAATTTTTGTATTAACTCCGACTATTTGTCATAACGTATGACATCGTCTTGTCGTTTCTTACATTCCATTAACCTTACACTTATTACTCACCTTATTTCAAGGTTTCTTATTAAGTAACACTTGTGATCTAAAAGTTTCTAATGTTGCCATTTAACTTAGACTTTTAGTTCTTAACTTCACATTATGATTTCCGATTAATAACCACTAAGTCCTTGTAGTTTAATCTTAATCATGTAAATCACTTACTCCTCATTATCTCTTAATGGTGTCAATAATTTTTTATTTTGGTCCGACCGACCCACCGACCGACCCAGACCCCTGGGTAGGTCGAAGTTAGAAAACAGTTGACAGCCCGACCGACCCAACGCCGTGGGTAGGTCGAAGTCAGAAAACACTCGTTTGGGCTCATTTTAACTCCGTTCTTCTTCCCGTTTCTTCCCTAACCTTTTCATATGTCTTCTAAACATGTTTAAACACCTTAAACACTCTTAAAACATACTTAAATCGTTGATTAAACTCATCATCAAATCCTTGTTCAATTCCACCAATTTAAATTTCCATTTTCTACACTTATGCACACTTGTGCATCACCAACCTCTCTTGGTGTTTCACAACCTTCTACCAACATTACCAACTCACTTATGGGCCACACCTAATGCATCATTAATCATCCTCATCTCCTTAGCTCAACCATTCTCAACATCACCCCCTCTTAGTTCAACCCTTAGTCCTTACAAGACTTAACACCTCATTTACTACCAACTTTTGCACAAGTGTTAACAACATTTATTCATTGACTTTGGTGTGTCCAAATCACCCATTTGATCTCTAAATCCTCCAACACTACTCCTAGTTCTTCCTAGCACTCAAGAACACCTTAACTCATCAACTTTCACCAATTTAAATCCTTAACAATCCCTAGTACAATCTAGGTCACAAAACTTCATCAAAACACTTAAAACTCTTGGTTTCTCAACCAAATTTGCCATAGCTTCCCTAGTATACTCTTACACCCAAACATTTAGTTTTTCATCCTTAAACATGCCAAAGACATTAACATCCTTAATGAAGGTTATTTACACACAAACTACACCCAAACCACATCACAATATAGTGCATTAACTTAAATTGCTTGGCACTTAGGCCCTTAAATGACATGGCTCTTAGGCCCTTAAATAACATAAACCTTAAACACTGAATTTCCATATATAAAGTGCTTTCAACCTGCAAATACACACAACAATCTCATATGCCCTTATTAATCCACCTTGTGGTTATTTTACTAACTCATTTCCCTTGGCTCTTTAGATTGTTTATAAACAATGCAAGCTCAATTTCCTAAGGTACTAAACTACATTAGGATAGGTCATTTACCTTTTTCCTCCTTAAGACTTCCTCTCTTCACTTGTCTTTCTTGATTGAAAACCGGCAAGAACTCTTCAAATCAATTACACAATTAAGGGTAATGAGTATTAAGCATCATACTTAAACTCATGAACAAACCCTAAATTACAAGAAGTGTTTTAAACACTAGAATGGATGTTTACCTTGGAATTTAAAAGAGAGCTTGATAAGGAAGTAAGGTAGGACTACTCCTAACCCTTTGGAGATTGAATCAAGACTAATTCAAGGAGCAAAACAAAACCCCATGAGAAGCCATTTTCGGTAATGTACAAAAATGTAGGAAACTTAATTTTCTTTGACTTTTATTACCTTAGAACAAGGGAGAACAACAAGGTGCAAGAAGCTTAGCTTTTCCCCCGTCAATGGAGATTCACCGTGGATTCAAACTTGAGTTCTTGAAGTTTTGAAAAGAGGGAAATGAAGGGCTTGGTCTAGCTAGCACAAATATGCTCTTAGAATTTGATTTGGAGCATGGAGTTGGATTTGGCAAGGAAATGAAGATGGAGAAGTGAGGTTGCTGTAGAAAGAACGTTTTTGAGATGGGAGAAGGATGAAGAACATGGTGGGGAAGAAGGGAAATGAAGAAAGTGAGGTGAGAGAGTGAAATGGTAAGATATTTTCTTATAAAAGCGAATAGTCTTTTTACTTTATTTCATCTTCTTTTCTTTAGTTGGCTGGCATGGGTGATGACTCACCACCTTAGAGAAACGTCCCCCTTCAATACTTGGGGTATTAATAGGCTAGTTTGACCATTTAATCAACTAAAGTTGACTTAAAGCTAAATTAAGCACTATTTGAGCACTATTCACAATTAGTGCACATATTTGTGAAATTTTTGATTTCCCATTGATTTAGGCTTCCTAATGTGATACTAAGTAGTACACATATTGATTAAGGAGTAATGATGGGCATTTAGCCACTCAAAACCCATTTCCAAGACAATTTTTCAAAATCGTGCTTTAAGACTCCTTAAAGCACAATTTGTGTTTAAACTTGTTTTTGAGCTTGGTTTTCTTTAGTAATTGGTTTAACATGTCCATTATCTTGTTCAGATTGTCTTAATTGTACTTTATTGTGTTTACTATGATTTAAATTGCTTAATAATGTTTGTAAGGCCTCTTTTAGCCTTATTTTAACAAAGTTTAACATTTAATTAACATATCTAGGTTTGGGGTATTTCCTTACACCAAGTCTAGAGCAAGTATTTGCTTAATTTGACTTTATGGTGTTTTGTTGTGTTTTCTTTGGTTTAAACTGCCTACCAATGTTTCTTAAGGATTTAATTAGCCTTAAAAAATCATAATTACATATTTAATTAACAATTAAAGGTTTGGGGTATTTCATTAAGGAACGCTTTTAAGTCGTTCATTGTGTTTGAACTATGAATTGTTTCATAAGTTTGCGTGGTGTTTATTGTACTTCTCATTATTGATGTATTAATAATCAATTGCATGTTTACGACAAAATAGTCATGCGTAGCCCCTTTAGCTTGGGGGATACAAGTTAATCATACCAGCGAAGGTGTTGAGCCCCTCGGGGCATCCATATTTATTTTGCTGGTAAGCGCCCACAGAAGACTCACCATGAGAGTAGGAGCGGGTAGACTTAGGATGGGCTTTACATTTTGTCTACAGGTTGTGCATGTACACCCATTAGTTGATAGTGGCATCATTTAGCAAACTATGTTAGACCTAAGATACTTGATACTCGAATGGTGTTTTGGTATTTTGGATAAGCGTTGTAAATATTAAGTTCGGTATATTCTAGTTGATCAGACCGTAGCAAGCAACTGGATGATGTTGTTTAATTCCGCTGCGATGTTGATATATATATATTAGTAAGTTATGCGATAACCACGATGGAATGAGTTGGGGTGTTACAAAAAGTGGTATCAGAGCGTAGTTACGTTCTGAATACTAGAAATACCGAACTTAGGTAAATACCGAGCCAAAGTATGAGTTAAGATATGAGATATGGGTTAAGGGTGTGAGATGTTAGTGTGAGAAGATTCGGATGACCACTAATAAAGGTAGATCGTCTTTACCATCCACGGATGTTATAAACTCATAACCGAGACCTTTGTAATCACATGCCTAATGTGCACTGTACTTGTTCAGATGTCAGGAAGGAGAGGCCGAGGCCGTGGTCGAGGAGAAGAGGCCACCGAAATACCGGGTGGGCAGATGATGGCCGAGATCGTTGCTGCCGCTCTCGGGCACATGGGCTATCAGCCCGGTGCGCCACCTCCACCACCACAGCCCCGGGAACCGAACTGGGTGAAGAGTCTTGCTGGCCTTCAACCCCCACCGTTCAAAGGGGAGACTGACCCCCCCCAAGCTCGAGGCATACATCTCAGAGATAGAGAATGCGTTCGAGACCCTTGACGTTCCTGCTAGAGTCAAGGTTCGACTTGCTACGTTCTACTTGAAGGGTGCGGCAGACGATTGGTGGAAGCTGGTAAGGGCCGAACATATGGCCAACCCCGACTTCGGCTGGGAGCAGTACATGGCGTTGCTACGAGCCAAGTACTACCCCGCCCATGTTCAAACAAAGAAGTGCTTACAGTTGGATGCGCTGAAGCAGACGGACAAGATGACGGTGGACGAGTACTACTCCGAGTTCACCACCCTGTTACGTCTTCTACATGGACTGGGGTACTCGGACCAGATCCTAGTAGACCGCTTCTACGGCGGGCCGAGCCACCGTTTGCGATATGGCATGGGGCCGACCAGCTACACTACCTTGCAGGTAATAAGAGAGATTAAGCTACTTATAAGTGTTCAAGGTGATACACCATAAGAAGGTAGGACTAATACCTTGGAAGCAGAAGTGCTATCATGCCGCTGCTAAGGTGGAGATTACTGTCCAGCTGAGGGACGAGGACAATGCCTCCAAGAGGAAGGCTTTTGGAAAGGGCGCCGATAACCAAGGGCAAGGCGGGTACAAGAAAGCAAAGTACCAACCTCAGTCCCAATAGGGCCCAAGGGAAAAAAGAGAAAGACAAGGCTGCTGAAGAGCCACTGAAGCTGACCTACACCATAGCCACAAAGCCACTGCGCTCGAAGGCGCCAAAGGGTTAGGAAATACACCTTAATGTGAGATGAGCATCCTTTAGTAACTTTGAGATCCAATCAGTAATATTGTGAACGATCAGGTTCTGAGTCTGGCAAGGGAGCTGACGGGGGCTACCAACGTCGATACATATGCTCGTGGTGTAACAAGGACCACCCCAAACTCGACTGCAAGGGCAACAAGGTGGAGTGCAACTTCTATGGACTATTCAGACACCGAGCCTAAGAATGCTTCCGAAACCCCGAGAGCAAAGCCTACAAACCCGAATGGAAGGGCAAGGGAAAGACCGATTAGAATGCTGGATCCGACGGTCAGAAGGCGACACAACCTGCCGCCAACAAAGAACCCCGGGTAGTCCAGAAGTCGGGGCCTACTCTTCACATGGTGGACCGGGAAGACGAGGCTGAACCCTCATCGAGACCAGATACCGCTATAACCTACGAAGTGATAAAACTGCTTGCTTACCACATTTCATGCATGTTTGAGTGGATAATTAAGATTAGATAAGAATTTAGTACATGATTAGAACTTAAGTAAGATATAACCTACTACCACCTTAGGGAACTTCAACATTTGTTATCCAATACCTACAACACATAACGCAGAGGCGACCGACATCCAAACCTGCGAGATCTCGCAAAACCAATGTCAGGTTATCCGCCCAAGTATGATTTTATTATGGGGATACCTGACACCTGAGGTGTAAATATCCATCATCAGAAGATGCAGTCAGTTAGGAGTGGGACCGGGAGGTTTCTATACACCGGAGTACCCTGGAGGAGCGAAGATGAAGTTAAGGATGATGAGCTTAGGCAAGGATTGGAATCTGTATGCCAAAACATACCAGGATATGAGAGCACAAGATGGAGCATCACCACCAGAAATACCCGAGGAGTTCCATCCGGTTGTTGCACAAGCCGTGGAGATTGTTAGTAGAAATATATGTTATTATACTTCTACCTAGACAGTGTACCTATCGTTTTGCGGAATAGTGAATTGAGTGGGGGTTGTCGATCTCAGGGACCTCGTTCAATTAATTGACAATTTATTTACTAACTGAGAAACTAAACTAAGAAACCACGAAAAATAACTTTTTTCAGATTTTGCTTAATTTAATAAAAAGATTGACATAACAAACTAACATAAAAAAATGAAAGTGTAAAAATAAACAAGATAAAGAAATAAAGATTAAAACTATCGAATCTAAAGAAGCCCCCCGGATTGTTCTACAAACCTTCACTTTATTAATCTATTAATAAACTCTTCCCTAATTCTACAATAAACTCAGGAATCTTAATTAATCCGTTGACCGGTCCCTGTACAACGAATCCTAATTGGCAGAAATAACAAGCCGCAAACCATGCCCAAGTCAATTCTAACCAATCGCTTTATTACCAATTCCTATTGGAGACAGATTAACCTATAGGCAAACCATGCTTCTAGTCGTTAATCCGGTTTAACTTCTTATGTCTTGTTAACTAATCTCAGCACCGCATTTTGATTAGAAAACTACAAATATACTTTAATAATTGATCAGAGAATTAAAGCACATGAAGAACTGGAATTAAACTATTGCATTAATGAATTAGTAAAGAGATTACAAAATAAATATAAAGATCCAGTTTGCTACCCCAATTCGGGGAGCAAAACTAACTACGCTAACATGACTATAAAAATAACAAAAACAACAATGGAATAACACATTGAACAGATCAGAGAAAAGGGAAGAAGAAACTCTGTTAGAAGAACTCTGCTCCGCTTTCTGTCATCATATATCTCTGCATTAATCCTCTGCCAGAAGTGTGGGGTGTAATAACAATGGACTTGTGTGGGTGTGAGAGAAGAAAGAAGAGTGCCACAGCCCCCGAAGAGAGAGGCGTGAGCCGTCTCGCGTGTGAGCCTTCCCCTCGTAACCCTAATTCCTCTTTTATATAAGCAGCCTAAAATAATACTTATATTGTTTGCCGCCTTTAATGATGATGAGAAACAACTATTAATCACCGTGAGTGATAATATTGTCAACATGAATGATCCAGCTGGCGTGAGATACTCATGGCAATTATGATGAGAGTGTATATTATATACATGGAATAATGATAAATTTCGTCATTGATTAACTGTGCCATGGTGTATTAATTCTTAGAAAATAACCTGGCATGAGAATATATATTATATTCATCATGAGCATGGTCAAAGCAGCAGCGTTAGCAGTACTCTCGGTATGTATATGTCTGGACATAATTTAAACAGGGTCTAAATTCTTTGTTTTAATTCTGATTTGCTTCCCGTTTTTTTGCGTTGTAATCCTCATGAGATGAAGGATGTAAATTTGAGACTTTTTCCTGCATTTAACACATAAAAAGCATCAGCTCTTATCTAAACACAAATCTAAGGAAAAACATATGATCAGTGAGAAATATGACATGAATTGTTAACAAAATAGGAAGAATTATAACCCTAAAAGTATATATATTTCGCACTTATCAAACTTCCTCACACTTAGCTTTTGCTTGTCCTCAAGCAAATACAAAATATGACTACTCTTAAGGGCCGTAGTATTGAAACTTAGGATCAAACAACTGCCGATGGAAAACAAGTAAAATGACAATCAAAAGAATAGTTCTGCTATTTGCTGTAGGTTTTCATAAACAGTGAAAAAGAGTGGAGTTAAAAGCATGAAGAAGTTAGATTATAGAAACTGAAACAGAATAGTTTGGGATCTTCCACCATTTCTTTCCTCTAACATTTGGATGACAAGGGGTGTGAAGTAGCACCTTATTCCGTGATACCTTTCAACACCACTTACTCATGATCAGAATAAGCAAAAATGAATTACACATTTAACTTTTCAAAGTTCCTTTCCCTTAACATTCTATTCTGCCATTTGCATATTCAATTCATCCCCTCAGACTTTTCTCTTCACCCATATAGCGGCTTTGGGCCTTCTATCCCAGATCATAAGACCTTAGGTAGACGGGTGATGAAGCACCCAAAGGACTTAATAACCGAATGAAGAGGCCTGTTTTGGTTCAGAAATAAATTTCAATTCAGATCAGCGGAGTACCTTGCCTTATCCTTTCATACCGAACTTTCTTATCATTCCCAAAATCCCAAACTAGACTAATTCAGTTTTCATAATCAGCTAATCCACCAAATTTCAATGAAAATAGATTCAGTTTGGATAAAACTATACATACAAACAGCCAAAAGCAGAAAGATTCTTGAGGTGGCCATCAGGCTTGTTTTCAAAACCTCAACAAAAATTTTCACCTTAATATTCAATATTTATTGGCACTTAAAAGAAGCAATTCTTTCAAAATAAGAGGACAAACAAAAACAAGTATGACATTTAAGTGCAACTAGCATATTTTCAAGGAAAGGTCTCTACTTCCTCACACTTAAGAGGAGCAATGTCCTCATTGTTCAAAAATAAAAATCAAGAAAAGACCTTTCAAAATATGCCATACTCATGAAGAATTTCATTCAGAACAATCATGGACTGATGTAAAAATAAGCATTAAGCATGATAGGCTGAACACAAACATTTAAAATAAAGAAATTGAAACTCCCCTGATAACATAGATTGAGGAAGGTTCCCTTCCTCACACTTAAGCTTGAACAAGGGGGTAGCGTTCCTTACACTTGCGTTCAAGCAAGTGTCCAGCCTTGAGGGTACATCAAACACCATGATAAAAATTGCACCTGCACACACTCACAACTTCCACAAAAAACTCTAAAAGCGTTGCATTAAAGCACGAGCACCATTACAACTTCTAAATAAAAGAAAACTAAAATTAAACTACCAAAAAGAAATTAATGCAAAATAAAATAGGCTAGGCTAAAACAAAACAAAACAAATATACTATATAAAAAAAACTAAAACAAGTAAAGAAAATAAAGAACTCAACCAGGATAAAAAATATAGGTGGATAATGGCTTCAATGGTGATAAGGAGTAGGCACCAATCTTCATTATTAATCCACCTGGATCAAACAAAGCGTTACCTTAACAAATAAAATTGAAAAATATAAACTCCACAAAACCTGGTGTTTGAGGAGGTATTGACGGTAACAAATCTCTAACAGAAGAGCAGGAGCTGATGGCTTCTCTTCCTCAAATCGGAGAATGTAAACATCCTCTTCTTGTTGGTGAGGCTCCTTGGAATGATTGTGAAGTTGATGACTAGTTGTAGGTGGCTCTTCCTTCTTAAATTTAAGAATGCAGACATCTTCCTCAAGTGTTAAAGGCTCAATGGAAGATTCTTGTTGGCAGACAATTGTTGAGGAAGCTTCAATTTCTTCAACCTCTCTAAAATAAACTATCTCTGGTATCTCTGTTGGTTCATAGATCGGATTAGAAAAGGTATTCTCAATCACTGGATTGTCGGGTTGAGTCGAGGTTGCGGAGGGAGGGCAATATAACTCTTCAGCGTGTCGCTCAACCTCTTCATCAGACTCCTCTTCAGCTTCAGAAATTATAGGCTTGGAATGGTCTTCACCCATCAAAGTCTCTACTTGAGATTGGTCCACTAGGTCCGAATAACTTTGGCTATGGAGAATTCCACTTGCTCTTATGCTAGTTGCTCTGCAAGCTGGCTCGTATGTCTCTCCAAATTCTGATTAATGGAGGCCTGGTGAGCATATCTGGTTGCGTGCTCTGCAAACTTAGCATCATACCTAGATTCAATTTCAGCCAATTTAGCATTAGTGGCTTTTCTTTGCTCAAGGATCTCTGTAAGCATGCTCTCTATCTTGCTCGTATCCTCCCTAGGAGGCTCCTGATAAGTGTAGAATTTTTGTTCCTCTATCTGCATTCTAGTCTGCTCACCTTCCCACCAATAAGGCTGTCGAAAAGACGATTGTTGTGGCTGGTAATAATCTTGTCGCCTGAACTGGTTGTAACTTTGAGTACCCGGCTGATTATACCTGGTCAAATTCTGCTCTATGTTCATTATCGCAACCGTCGTTTCCAACTGTGTCAACACTCTCCTCAACTCATCCATGTTATCCTCCATCTTTACCTACAAAAACAAAAAATAAAATAAAAAGTAAAATAGAACTAAAAATAGAAAAAAACATAAAAAATAAAAGTAACTAACTCAAAAGAATAAAACTAAAATACAAATAAGCATTCAAATTAAATTATGAATTACTAAATGAACAAGTATATAAGAAAAGTAAAGAAAAAGCAAAGTAGAGTAAAGATTAAGAAGACCTAACCTACTGTACGTGAATGTACTACTGGAATAACGAATTCGAAGAAAAAAAACTTACTTGAACGTATCAAGTAACGAAGAAAAAAAAACACAATAAATAATAAAAAGCAAAAAAAAAAACGAAAAGAAAAAGTGAAAGAATAAATCAAATTAGTAATGAATCACGTAACGACTTAGATAAAATTTAAAATTTAAAATCGTACTTGACAAAATTGAATTCGTGAAACCAACGAAAATAAAAAAAGATAAAATTTAAATATAATCTCAATCACATAAATAAAAATATCAATTAATCGTGCAAGAGGTCCCCAGCAACGGCGTCAAAAATTTGTTAGCAGAAATATGTGTTATTATACTTCTACCTAGGCAGTGTACCTATCGTTTTGCGGAATAGTGAATTGGGTGGGGGTTGTCGATCTCAGGGACCACGTTTAATTAATTGACAATTTATTTACTAACTGAGAAACTAAACTAAGAAAACAGGAAAAGTCACTTTTTTCAGATTTTGCTTAATTTAATAAAAAGATTGACTTAACAAACTAACATAAAATAATGAAAGTGTAAAAATAAACAAGATAAAGAAATAAAGATTAAAACTATCGAATCTAAAGAAGCCCCCGGATAGTTCTGCAAACTTTATTAATCTATTAATAAACTCTTCCCTAATTCTACAATAAACTCAGGAATCTTAATTAATCCGTTGACCAGTCCCTGTACAACGAATCCTAATTGGCACAAATAACAAGCCGCAAACCATGCCCAAGTCAATTCTAACCAATCGCTTTATTACCAATTCCTATTGGAGACAGATTAACCTATAGGCAAACCATGCTTCTAGTCGTTAATCCGGTTTAACTTCCTATGTCTTGTTAACTAATCTTAGCACCACATTTTGATTAGAAAACTACAAATATACTTTAATAATTGATCAGAGAATTAAAGCACATGAAGAACTGGAATTAAACTATTGCATTAATGAATTAGTAAAGAGATTACAAAATAAATATAAAGATCCAGTTTGCTACCTCAATCTGGGGAGCTAAACTAACTACGCTAACATGACTATAAAAATAACAAAAACAACAAAGGAATAACACATTGAACAATCAGAGAAAAGTGAAGAAGAAACTCTGTTAGAAGAACTATGCTCCGCTTTCTATCATCATATATCTCAGCATTAATCCTCTGCCAGAAGTGTGGGGTGTAATAATAATGAATGTGTGTGGGTGTGAGAGAAGAAAGAAGAGTGGTGCAGCCCCCGAAGAGAGAGGTGTGAGCCGTGTCGCGTGTGGGCCTTCCCCTCGTAACCCTAATTCCTCTCTTTATATAAGCAGCCCAAAATAATACTTATATTGTTTGCCGCCTTTAATGATGATGAGAAACAACTATTAATCACCGTGAGTGATAATATTGTCAACATGAATGATCCAGCTGGCGTGAGATACTCATAGCAATTATGATGAGAGTGTATATTAAATACATGGAATAATGATAAATTTCGTCATTGATTAACGGTGCCATGGTGTATTAATTCTCAGAAAATAACCTGGCATGAGAATATATATTATAATAATCATGAACATGGTCAAAGCAGCAGCGTTAGCATTACTCTCGGTATGTATATGTCTGGACATAATTTAAACATGGTCTAGATTCTTTGTTTTAATTCTGATCTGCTTCCCGTTTTTTTGCGTTGTAATCCTCATGAGATGAAGGATGTAAATTTGAGACTTTTTCCTGCATTTAACACATAAAAAGCATCAGCTCTTATCTAAACACAAATCTAAGGAAAAACATATGATAAGTGAGAAATATGACATGAATTGTTAACAAAATAGGAAGAATTATAACCCTAAAAGTATATATATTTTGCACTTATCAGAGATCGCTTAGCAACTTGAACCTGACTCGGTCCCAGACATACAAGCAGACTTATGCATCGTCAACTTCTACGAAAAAGAAGGACGACTTGGATTACACCAAGATAAGGACGAGACAACGGAGTCTCTCGAAAGGGGGATACCCGTAGTGTCTTGGTCCATTTAAGACGACACTGAATTCCTATATGGCGAGCAGAAGCGTGTGGACCGCGCCAAGAAAATAATACTTAAATCTGGAGACGTGTTAATCATGGGTGGAGAGTCAAGAATGTTATACCATGTGATTAAGAAGGTCAAACTGAATACAACACCATCAACAGTAATCAATGTAACACACTTGAGACCAGGATGATTAAACCTAACCTTTAGGCAGTATTAGCCATGTAATACCTTAAGTATGATGTAATAGAAGAAGCACATGATGTAAAGAGGATGGTTATCAATAAAATAACAGTGTTGTTCATATTATTATTACGACTCGTGTTATGCCATCAATACTCATGAAAGCTGGTGAAATACATAGGTTGTGGACTCGGTACGGAAGGTACACTAAGCATCCTTACAGAGGCACATGCCGGCGAAAACGGTACTATCCTCACCGGCACCTTTCCGATCAATGGCGTTGATGCATCCGTGCTCTTCGACTCAGGGGCCTCACATACCTTCATCTCGTCATCATTCGCGAGGAGGTTGGGGCTAGACGCTGACGAGCTACCCGACTTTATGGTTATGCTCCCGTCTAAGGAGAAAGTACGATGTACTCGCTACTACCGAGCAGCCACCATCAGAATCAAGGGTGAAGACTTCCCTATCACCTTGATTGAGTTCAGAGATCTGGGGTTTGATGTGATTTTCGGGATGAACTGGTTGGAGCGGTACAAGGGTCGTATCCTCTGCGCCGAGCACCGACTGTTACTCAGAAGTCCATCTGGGGTTACAATATCATACCGCCAGAGGCCCAGAGAGCCTTCGACCAAAAGATCATCTCCGCCATGGCAATGTTTAGAGAATTGAGGAGGAAGGAGGAAGTATATCTCTGCTATGTTCAGGACATAGAGAGGGACCCCGAGTTCGACCCCGATTTACCGGTTGTGTCGGAGTTCCCCGATCTCTTTCCTTGGGTACTACCCGGCATGCCACCCACTCGAGAGGTAGAGTTCACCATCGAGCTGCTACCTGGAACCGGACCGATAGCTAAGGTGCCTTACCGCATGGCTTCGGCTGAGATGAACAAATTAAAAGAACAGGTGAGAGACCTGCTCGACAAAGGATTTGTGCGACCTAGCGTTTAGGATTTGTGCGACCTAGTGTTTCACCATGGGGAGCGCCAGTACTCTTCATGAAGAAGAAGGATGGCAGTCTCCGTCTCTACATCGACTACAGAGAGTTGAATGCAGTTACTATAAAGAACAAGTACCCGCTGCCACGCATTGACGATTTGTTTGATTAGTTGAAGGGGGCATCTGTGTTCTCCAAGATTGATCTTAGATCTGGGTACCATCAGATAGCCATTAAGGAGGGGGACATTGAGAAGACGACATTCCAGACACGATACGACCACTACGAATTTACAGTGATGCCGTTCGGTTTGTCGAACGCACCGGTGAAATTTATGGATCTGATGAACCGCTTGTTCAGGGAGCAGCTGGACAAGTCGGTTATAGTATTCATTGACGATATCTTGATATATTCAAAGTCGAGAGCTGAGCATAAGAACCACTTGAGAAGAGTTTTGGAGACACCGAGGGAGAACCAGCTTTATACGAAGTTCTCCAAGTGTGAGTTTTGGCTTGACCAAGTCTCTTTCCTTGGTCATGTCATCTCGGATGTTGGGATCTCTGTAGATCCAACAAAGATCGATGCTGTACACACCTGACCTAGACCGAAGATAGTTACCGACATCAGGAGCTTTCTCGGTTTGGCAGGATACTATCGAAGGTTTGTCAAGAATTTTTCAAAGGTCGCAAAGCCAATGACCAGCCTGATGAAGAAAGATGCACCGTTCGTATGGACGGATGACTATACTAGTTCATTCTAGAGCTTGAATGACTCATTGACCACTGCACCGGTTCTGACCATTCCAGACGGTCGGAGGGCTTTGAGGTTTATTGTGATGCATCCGGCAGGGGATTAGGTTGTGTACTCATGCAGCATGGCAAGGTGGTTGCATATGCCTCTCGCCAGCTGAATAAAACATGAGGAGAACTACCCTACACATGATTTAGAATTAGGAGATGTAGTCTTCACCTTGAAGATATGGCGCCACTACTTATACGGGGTTAGTGTGAAGATCTACACCGACCATAAAAGCTTGAAATACATATTCACTCAGAAGGAGTTGAATCTTCGACAAAGAAGATGGTTAGAATTTCTGAAAGACTACGATATTGACCTCCAGTACAAAGAAGGGAAGGCCAATGTTGTAGCTGACGCCCTGAGCCGTCGAGCACGCTCACTCCATTCGCTACTCGCTTCTTCTAGCTTGGTTGATGACGTGTGAGAGGTTTAGAGGAGCGATGAGTATATGAGAGAAGTCAGACAGAAGCTGACAGAGGGTACCTTTGAGAGTCAGAAATACGACTTCAGACTTCATGACGATGGTCTGATCAGACTTAAGGGCCGGTTATGCATCCCACGAAGCAGCGCTGATCTAAAAGAGCGCATACTATGAGAATCGCACTGTTCTTCAGTTTCTATCCATTTGGGAGCCTATAAGATGTACAAAGACATGAAGAGGTACTTCTGGTGGTTGGGGAAGAAGGCAGATGTTACAGAGTTCGTACTGAGGTGTCTCACATGCTAGAAGGTAAAATTTGAGCACCGACGACCGGGCGGAATGGTACAATCGATGCCAGTTCCAGAGTGGAAGTTTCATGACATCTCCATGGATTTTGTGGTCGGACTCCCACCTACCAGGGGAGGTCTGAACATGATATGGGTTGTAGTTGATCGCCTAACCAAGGTAGCCTGATTCATTCCGATGAAGGACACTTGGAAGGTAACTAAGCTTCCAGAGCTATTTGATAAGGAGATCATGAGACACCACGGGGTACCGAAGACCATTCCGAATTGAAGTTGAGTATAGTGTTTCATCCTCAGACCGATGGTCAGACTGAGCGTACAATTCTGACACTCGAGGACATGCTGAGGGCATGTGCCTTGGACTTCTAGAGCAGTTGGATTGAGAAGCTGTATCTGATCGAGTTTTCTTTCAACAATAGCTATCATGCTTCGATCAAGATGGCACCTTTCCAAGCGTTGTACGGTAGACCATGTCGTACACCGCTCTGCTGGGATGAGTCGAGTGAGGCAGTCATTATAGGACCAGAGTACTTAGAACAAGTTCAGGATGAGGTTCGACAAATCAGAGAGAATATGAAAGCTACTCAAGATAGGCAGAAGTCGTATGCTGATGTTCGACGATGAGACCTAGAGTTCGTAGTGGGCGACCAGGTATTTATGTCAGTTTCACCGATGAAGGGTCTGTTTAGGTTTGGGCAGAAGGGCAAACTAAGCTCGAAATTTGTGGGTCCTTATGCGATTACAGAGCGGATGGGCCCAATTGCTTACAGGTTGAACTTACTTGCTGAGCTGGGTAAAGTGCATGACATCTTTCATGTTTCACAGCTTAAGAAGTACATGCACCACCCATCCCATGTTTTGGAGCCGGAGAGATTATCCTTAGAGCCGACTATGAGATCAGTGGAGACCCCTTAGAGGATCTTGGATACTAAGACTAGGGATCCTCGCCATAAGTCAATGCGACTGGTGAAGGTTCTCTGGCCTAACCAGAATGTCGAAGAGGCTACTTGGGAGTTAGAGGATAAGATGATAGCAAAGTACCCTTCACTGTTTACTAACTACATTGTTTTCATAGGTTACGGGGTGTACCCATTTTTAAGGAGGGTAGAGCCTCTTTGCTTTTGAGTTAGTAAATGAACAATCACGTTGTGTTGTTTGTCGTTTGCTTGGTTTGTGTATGATACCTTGTGTATTGCACCTTATAGTAGATATGAGATATGTATAGTACTTATGTATTGTACTGGGTGGCAGACAATATGGGTCTGAAGTTGTGTGAATGTTAATATAATCTATGGTATTAAGTTGTTCATGTGTTGTAAATGATATAGCAAGTAACATGTGAACTTTGGGGATAAAGTTCTTTTAAGGGGGGTAGAATGAAATAACCCAAACCTAGATATGGTAATTAAATGTTAAACTATGATATAATAAGGCTAAAAAGTGCCTTAGAAACATTAGTAAACAATTTAAACCATAGAAAACACAAGGAAACACCATAAAGACAATTTAAGTAAAAACATGCTCTAAACTTGGAGTAACCTTGATTAGGACCCAAAGATCATTATTAAACCTTATTAACATGATAATGGACATGTTAAATCAATTACCAAAGAAAACTAAGCTAAGAAACAAGTTAAAACACAAATTGTGCTTTAAGGAGTCTTAAAGCACATTTTTTAAAAATTGTCTTAGGAAGGGGTTTTGAGTGGCTAAATGACCAATATTATACCCTAATCAACATGTGTACTACTTAGTATCACATTAGGAAGCCTAAATCAATGGGAAACCAAAAAGTTCACAAATTTGAGCACTAATTATGAATAGTGACCAAATATTGCTCAATTAAGACTTTAGTCAACCTTGCTTAATTAAATGGTCAAACTAGCCCATAAATATCTCATTAAGAGGGAAGGGGCCAGTTTTTGAAGGTGATGAGTCACCACATATGTAACACCCCTACCGCTAATACTGTCATTACCGTCCAATCTCCTTATACAATCCAGACTCACGCAGCGGATACTTACATACTCAACGGTGGGTGATACAATGCCGTTAGCCACCACATGACTAACAAGGCTACTACTACTACTACATACAGCATCGGTCTGATGGACCGGAATATCCGAGTACTACACACTTACAATACATACTCCAATTACCAAATCAAATACTAGAACTTCCATTCATTACAATACTCCATAAGTTCAATACAATATCATACACCGAGTTTACTAAGATCCTTATACAATTACAACACCTCTTTCAATTTCATAAATACTCATCACGAGTCTATCCACTACCCATTCCTCACAAACTACTTACTTTCTAAGTACGAGGGTGCACCACTTAGCACGCCTCTACATTCTACTTCTACTATCCGAGTGTAGCCACAGGTCTCTTACCTTGACCATATCCGCTTCGGGTACCTGCACACTAAAAACGTTCCCCTAGGGGGTCAGCTTTCGCTGCATATGATAACCGCATACCCCGCGTACTAGTGAGGGTACGCCGACCACTTGGTCGAATACATGCAATTCATTTTACAATACATACCTGCATACATGCTTTCATACAGAATACTACAATACTTTACGCAAGGAATACATACATACATTTCAATACATACAAGGTAAACCATACAAGTCAACCGATACTTACTTACCTTTCCCGAAGTACACAATACACATACATATACCATACATCCGCAATACATACACAATCCACCATACTTGTCAGCTCATGTTGGTCCACCCGGGTTAATCGGGTGGAGATTACTCTTTTACTCGTTCCACAGTACTTACGCATACATACTCATACTCATACATACTTACTGATCCATACTTACTTACTTACTCTTACTCATGTTAAGTCGGTATGACCTCTGGGCAGGGACTACACCGTCCCACCACCGGGCTTTACTTGGTTCACCAATCCAGGATGCTACCCATTTAAGGGATTTGGGCCGTGGACCAGTTTAAGAACCGGATCCAACCTCTTATGTCTCCTCATCCTCACGCGTGGTTGAAGCTATATCGGACTTCTACTCATTCCAATTTATTCCTTACTTATGTTAGGAGTTAGGTAGTTAGGAATTAGTAGAAGTCACACATCCAAGCCACATACACATTACATTGTTCATATACACATCCATACGCAATACAATACAATATTCAAGTACACTACGAGATACAAATACACTTCATCATTATTCATATATTTCATGAATTATACAAACTAGTGTTCAAGACAATAAATATCAAGAACAACATAAGTCAAGCACAGGTAAGTGCAATATAGTCCGATTCATGCATTTATCTTATTTAGGTGATCAAATAAGCACACAAATCGGGGTAACCAAATTAGGATACAGGGCATGAAGAAATCATACCTTTCACTGTTGACTTTGGACTCACCGACTCCCTTCGGTGTTCAACTATTTGAATCCTATCACATACATACAGTTGGATGGTTAATTATTCATAATTAACCTTACTCATTACTTTCCTAAAGTTTCCTAGTTTATACTTACTAACTCTTTGTTACTTAATACATTTACCTAAGTTACTTACTTACAATTATTTCCTAAGCTTGTTCATGGCCTTAATGACCTTTAAACATCATTAATTATGTCTTAATCATCTTATACAATCATTACCCATCCTTACCCTACCTTATAATAGCTTTAAAACACATTCTGGAAGAATTTTAGTAGTGTCCGGGTTTACAAACCCGGACCATAGTGCTTGGTCAGTCTCGGGTGGAATTTAAGTGTGGTCCGGGTTTAGGGCTGGGTTTACAAACCCGGACCATGCATTGTAGTTTCTCTCGGGTGAAAAATTTGGGTGGTCCGGGTTTAGGGGTTGGTTTGCAAACCTGGACCATTCCTTTGCAAATCTCTCGGGTGTATTTTTGGGGTGGTCCGGGTTTAGGTTCTGGTTTACAAACCCGGACCACTCCTTCTGAATTACAATCTGTCGAGTTTTTTGACCGGTCCGGGTTTGCGTACTTGTTTGCAAACCCGGACAAGTTGCAGTATTTACATATATGCTAGTTTTTGACTATGTTTCAACTCCAAATTTCTACCAATCTCTTCCCCATTATTCTTACATATAATCTAGCATATTTTAGCATTGATTAGGCACTTTAAACTAGCCTAATCCACCTCTATCAAAATTTGTTACAATACACTCCACTGTCAGTTTTTCTCCACTGTTACAGTTTTTCTTTCTTCAACAAATGCTACAGATTTTCTCCCTCCTTCTTCCCATTATTCCTATGGCTCTTTCATTGCCTCATTTGCATTACACTCAACCCAAAGCCTTACTCAGTACTCACTTTGCTAAATCTTACACATTAATCCTTCCTTATTTCTCCAACACATTTCAATACTTCCCTCTACAGATTTTACTCCTTTTCATTCTTATACTACCACTACCATTCCATGATTACTAAACATCCTTACTATCCCAAATACACACCTAGGTTTTCCCATTCACCAAGTCATCCATAAATGTACATTTTCTACCAAAATTTTGCCATATAGTTCACCTACAATTTCTACTTATCCTCATACACACTTTTTCACCAAAATAATTCCTATTCTAGCCAAACCACAAGGGTTCTACCAGCACACATACCAAATCTCAATACACCAATACTTCCTCAATTACAATACCAATATATCATTACTTCCTCAATCCATCATACTAATACACCTACACAATTTATTTGGCTCTAAGGCCTACAATCCAAATACAACTCATAAATACTCAAACTTCCACAAGTACAATACCAATACAATACTTGGGTTTCTTTAATTAGTTTACCCATTCCCATTACACTAATGCATTTGAAATTTAACATCAAGAAGAAGCTCTTACCTTAAGCTCTTATTTCTTCTTTTCTTTCCCATTCCCTCTCCTTCTCACTTTCTTGCACAATCGGCTACATGGGGAATGGAGTTGCCAAACTCCATTCTCATCACCCAATACATACAAAATAAGTGCAATTAATAAACTTACCCTTAGATTTATACTAATCCTTTGAAATGTTCAAAACACAAATTCTTGGGTTTACCTTTGGAGTGTTTTAGGAGGGGTTTTAGCCCTTGGTTTGAGAAGGTGATTCCACCACCATTGCAAGGTTGAGATTATGCTCAAAAGAGAGAGAGAGAGAAAACAAGGCATTACAAGGGGGTAGAAATCGGTTACAAAAGAAGATAAAGGAAACATGAGTTTTTCATGTAGATGTTTTTACCTTAATGGAGAGAGGAGACTCCAAGCTTTACTTTGGTACCATTTCCTCTTTGAATGGGGAAAACCCATGGAGATGAAGTTCTTCCTTTTCAAATTTTGAAAAGATAGAATTGCAGAGAATGATGAGGGGAGTTCAAATATGTAATTTGTTTTTGATTTGGAGCTTAAATAAAGCTTGGGCAAGCTTGAGAAGGTGAGCTGCCATGGTTGTTTCTTTGGAGCTTCAAAAATCGCCCAGCAGAGGAAGAAGAAAGGGAATCGGCTGGGAGAGAAGAGAGCTCACGCGAGAGAGAGAGAGAGAGGAGAAATGTGAGAGTGGGAGGAGAGAGGTAAAGTAAGTACCTTTTTACTTTTTCTACTTTTACTTTTTGGCTCTTTAATTAATTAGCTAGTTACATGTATGTGTGAGGGTATTATTTGACATATTAAAATTGGTCCCACACAGTAATACTAGGTGGAGCGTTTTTCGTCTTTTACCGAAAACGCTCGTTAGCTTACCCGGTTCTGGTACTATTCACTAACCGGGCCCGTTTTCTGGAATTTTCTTGTTTCTTTATTTTTATTGGTTATTAAGCTTTTGTTAATGCTTAATTATTGTTATTTGATGAATTATAATTTTTATGGGTTCGTTTGACCACTTAAAGTCACGTTTTTGGGTTTTCTCAAAAAACGTGCACTAAAGCTCTACTAGCGTTTTAATACATTATTTGGATCCATTTTCTTCGGGAGTTATTCCCATATATTATTTAGGTCTTATCAATCCCTTAGAATCCATATAATACGCTAACCGAGGTCTCATACCTCCTATGGTTATTTAACGCTTATTTAGCGTTTTTCGCTTTTTAAGCGTTTCTTCATTTCTTTTGGATTTATTTCTCCTTACCAAAATTACTAAGGAATTATTAGGCTCATAAATACCTATTAGGATAATTTAATCACTATATTTAAGGTCGGGGTATTTCAATCTACCCCCATTAAGAACTTTGTCCTCAAAGTTGTTCAAGGTTATAGGTTTACGATGCTTACTCATTCTTACATGCCTAATACCAAAGCCATACATTCCTCCTCCTTACAATTCCCAATTTCATTACTCAAGGTTTCTACATTCCATACCATACCAATATACCATAATTACTCCAATCCGCATCACATCCAACCATCCGGTTTTACTCTACAAGGTTTATACATACATACAGTGCAAAGCTATTCCCAAAGCAATGCAATACACATTACAATCCCGCAGGCACTCAGGTCATCTCAACACAGGACTCTTCTATGTCCCGCTGCCCTTGGAATAATACAACATGCTACACTACTATCTTCTCCGATATAAGCTTCTAACCAAAACTTCATTCTTAGTCTAAGGAAAATCCTTCCCAACAGCTAATTATAAATCCTTCCAAAGCATACAACTCCAAATTTCAATTTATATTCAGTACATCTATCCTATGCGTGATTCTTGTGACCACTTAAGGGGAGCTTCAAGAATCGTTCGACCCTGATGTGATCAGCACCAGTGTTGAACTATCTTTCCACCCCAATTCGTGTTCGGTTTCCCTTGATCTGATCAGGATCAAGTTTGACTTCCCACTTCAGATTCAACCAACAAATAATTTGATTGTTTCCATTTTCTGTCCTTTTTACTCTTTCTAGTCGTGATTACAAATTCATACATCTCCAAAGGATGGAATCAATCCATCAATCATCCTCAATCTACTTCCCAAATACTTGCTTCGAGATTCAATACCTAGGTGTTAATTTCATCAATCTTCTCTACTTTCATCCATTACTCTCTATTATCTCTCATATTCTAACTAAGGAATACAATACTTATGAAATTCGGTTGTCCTCAATTTACTTCCAATGACTTACTTAAAAATACACTACTCATGGGCTCCATTCATATACTACTCTCAATCAATTCGTACTATTTCTTTAGGGGCTACAATACTTGTGGAGCTCCGTCCACTACTTATTACTTTTCTTTTACTAATACTATTACATGGTGTTACAAGGTAGGTATATCCATCCTATGGTATTTGCATCTCTCATGCCTAATTACCACGATTTCGATATGAATGAATACTTATGTTTATTTAACATAGGCATCAATCATCAATTCGTTTCTCATTTGTGCTATGCACATTATCGTTTATGTGTTTTCTTCATGAAACTTATACTAAGCGGTTTTCGCTCTACCCCCCTTAAAAGGGATTACGCCCACGTAATCTCCCATATGTTAATATTAAACATTGGTTTACTTGATTTGGGCAATCTGAAGCGTTTAGCTTCACTACGGTATACTATACAATATGCTCTGGTCAAAGGGTCTTAACCATGCCAATGGTTTAGTCTTTGCACCGAGGATTCCTATATGAGTTTATTTAACTCATAATTAATTCGGTCGTAGCTTATTAGGCTTCAAGGCATTAATAGCCCTTCTATTATACTTACTAGGTATATTATCTCCTAGCTAGGGCCCACTAGCTTCTGCTGCGCGACCCTGATAATCTCAGTACTTTATTGTTCTTTGGTTAATCCAAGTGTGCTACTCATCGCCTCTTTATCCCTTCGTTGTGGGAATAAGGTGTACTAACAGTGTGGTATTATTTTACCGCTGTTTGAACTCAATAAGTTTAAGATTTATAACCAGCTTTCCCTGCAATCTATCATGTATACTATTCGTATTCCTGTGATTATTCACTAAGCTCCTCCGACTTATTATCGGGCGAGGTTAAGTCTCCACTTAACTGTAGTGCTTCCTCTGTTATCAATAGCTTCCAAATTACACCAGTTCTTCTGGTTCAGTACAAGTGTTCTTTACTTGTATGACCTTGCATTGATATGCGTCGGTCCTAGTGACTTTCTGAAGTCTCCTTTCACCTTTTTATTCCATCGGAATTCACATTTGTGAGTGTTAGTGTGTTTCACACTCTTCGTGCTTCTTTGGCCTTAGGCCGCACGGTTTGTTGCTAAGCTTGCTTCACTGGCTTGTGCCACGTTCGTTAATGAAAAGAAGGGTTACTATCATTTACATTTCCTATATCCCTCGCTATCCCACTAGGTCATTAGCTGTACAAGTGCAATACCAAAACACTCAGTCATACAGAGTGCAGAGGCGTAAACGCTTGACAGTAAATCACTTATGTGATAGAAATGAATATTTCTTCCTGTCATCTTATTACTCTGTTCCGTTGTCTTACTAGTTCCTCATAGCGGTCGCTTGTTGCGCACCATCCCCTTATGGTGTGAATACACCGAGGGTTTCCTATGTTCGTGTATATGACGGTTGCCGTAGTATACCGCAATACTATTTTCCCAAGTGGAGATGCTTCATTTCAATTTAGGTTTCATGTGTAGGTTAGCTTACCTCACATTATTTCCTCATTCGTGACATAATTTGTCAAATATCTTAGTTGACCAAGGATGAGGTGGTTTATCATGTTACAAGCTCTCTTGAGCGTTGGTCATTTGTGATGTGCAATGTGCTCTCACATTGATTGTTTTTGACAATTACTGTCTCCATAATGCTGAGCATTAGTTATAGGCTCTAGCTATGTAGTTTTACTTGTATGCACATCACCGGGACATCCCAAGAAACTTCAAGGGTTTTCTGGTCCCATTCTCCAATTGGAGGGTGTTTTATCACTGACAAGTGAAGGTTCTCGTTGAGAGGTGTGTTTCCACTCATAAGTCTCATGGCGGGGTTTACCATGTTGGTGTTTACACAATGGCTCACCACATGCTTGGGTGCATATGAGATATACTTACTCCTTTAAGTCATAGTTGTTTGGAAATCTCATTTCCTTTTTCCATCGCCCCTTGACAATATCTATTGCATAGGCTTTATTGTTATAGTAGATGGAAGCCTTTCCTAAGGGTTCACATCTTCACCGCATTGGTGGTCTTCGGTTAATGAAAGGTACCTTCCCTCAAGTTTTCTCGTATAGTCCAAGTGTGGACTAGGCCATTATTGGTGTTATCACGATTCTTATGCCTCTGTGTCACCATTGCTACAGAAGGCATGAAGGTAATTAAAAGCTTGTCAACTGTATACTAGACTGATGCTTAAGTGACAGTGACACTGACACTGAGTTGACAATTACTCCAGGTCACTCTGGATGTTGGGTTCGAGTTGGTGGTCCAGTTGTTGATTTCTTGTCGTATGAGACAATATTTCTTGTAAGTCTTGTTAGTAATGGTGTGGGTTTTGCAACCGTTTGAGTTCACATAACGTAGTTGGTTGGTGGCTTTTAAGCCCTATTGCTACAAGCTGTGCTCTTTGCCAGCTGCTTATACATGTTTCCACTCCTTGTATACCCCATAGGTTGGAGGTATTGCTGGGCTCCATGGTAAGTCGTGACATCACGCTTCCGTTCGTAGGAGGCCCCTTTAGGCATTCTGATGTCAATCAGTGCCCTTTGGTGTCCTAACCGAATGTTCGTTCGGGTTGTCGTGCTCTCTCCATGACGCTTGTTCGATTGGTGTTAACTCAGACACCCTTCGAGGATTGCTCCTGGGTGTTGTTAGGTTATGCCGTTACATCCGGCTAATGTGTATGATATGTTATCACTATACCGCCTTGCGGTATTGTATTTAAGCCATTCCCTTTTGGGTTATAACGTCTCCCGTCGTTGGGTAGACCGTTTATACTTGTCCCTAGTGCTTAAGACTAGGTTAAATATCCTCTTCGATGATGGATTATGCTTTGTGGTAATTTTAGGGTTGCTCTTGGGAGTTCTGTCCCGTTTGTTGAGCATTGTGGTGTTCACGTTAGGCAATTGCCTTACTATGTTTAGGCTGGGTATACTTTCCAACTATTACGTATTGGTTTGATGTCCTTGAGACATATCCAATGTCTATACTTACTAGTTTGTGCTCTTTGCACTCCCTAGTTGTTATTCTTACTTTCAGATGGATTCTCTGAATTCCTTTATACTTGATTGTCTGAGGTGTCCAGCTGTTCTGATTTGAACTTACTGATGGTCCGTAGAACGGAGTTGACTACTTCCCGTGTGTCGTTCACTACATGTATACATACGTGGGGTACCATGTTGATACGTTACCACTTACCCAACTATTTGTCAGGCCCGCAAGCTCCTTCGGAGTGCGGTTGTCCCACATCCCATAATTGGGTACACTCGTAGTGTTCGTCACATGCCTAGGTGAAGTATTCTATTGTCAACTCCTCTTGTATCAATCTATGATACTCACCGTAATTCTGTTGGTTTTATTTAAAAATCCAAGGTTTAAAAGAAAATTTGTGGTTTTGAAAGAAGAATTTTGGCTTTTGAAACAATGGTTCGGTGTTAAAAGAAGTTCTACATGGCATAGCCATGTTTGTGGTCTTGACCAAGTCCAGCTTCCCGCTGACTGATATGTTCTTAATACAATGGTCAGGCCGTCAGGCCTTTCAAAGGTTCGATTCCTCTAGCTTCCAGGATTTATGATCCTATAGTTGTTTCACTGCTGTCACTGTACATTACTATGTACCTGTGGTGTGGTAAAGTTCCTCTACATGCTCCTGTTCTTACTGCACTTGCCGTGGCAAGTGCGTGGTACTGTTGGTTTTTGGTTAGACCTATACCGGTCTTGGTATGGTTTCCACTTGCATTTAATAGTCTTGTTGACTCTTCCCTAGATCATATTGTTCTATGTTTGGGGTACTCGATCCTTTTAAGCAGCTTCCCAATGATCTTGACATGGTTGTCTTGGTCGGGGTACTTCTCCAATCCTTGGAGGTACCCATTTATTTAGTTTGTGTTTTTCCTTGTTGCTCGTTCCCACTGGTTTGCCATGGTTATTGAGCCTTAGCTTGTTCAGGCACTACTCTCGTAGTCCTATCGGTTCATATCCCTTGGATATCCTTGTAGCTGTTTAAGCTATGTCGGCCAGGTATTGTAATCTTTTGGCGTTGTAGTTTCGAAGTTAACCACTCCTGACTAAGTCCTTAGTCAGTTGGTATACCATTGGTGGTATTATCCAGCTACTACTGTCCCGCAGACTTGTGTCTCGGGTTCCATTACTGTTCCTTTTTCCATTTCGTTGCACGGTTAGTGCTTCTTTTCCTGTTGTTGGTTGTCTAGCCAGGTTCGCGACTGCTAAGCACGTCGCCCCATGCTGTTGTAAGTTATAGCCTCCTTGTGGTTGAGGTACTCATTCCACCGCTTTTAAGTGCGGGTATTGTTGTTCAACCGGAACCATCTCCGGGACTTCCATTTCTTGGAATCTACTACATATCAGGTTCTTATTTACTATACGGTAGTTTCACAACTGCCAGATCGGGTTCTCCCGAGTATGAGAGGACTTCCCTTCTCTCTGGCGTTCCTTCCCAAGTTATACAGTGGGGATGCGGAGGGCGGGTCTGGAATTGTAGGTATCCGGTACTCACCGGTAGTTCCTAACTAGCATCTCTCTAATGCTAAGACTCAGCCCTTAGCCCTAAGCTTCTACTTCCTAACTCGGTATTTCCTAAACTCAGTATTTCCAGTCATCAGAGCGATACTTCGCTCTGATACCACTTTTTGTAACACCCCTACCGCTAATACTGTCATTACCGTCCAATCTCCTTATACAATCCAGACTCACGCAACAGATACTTACTTACTCAACGGTGGGTGATACAATGCCGTTAGCCACCCACGTGACTAACAAGGCTACTACTACTACTACTATACAGCATCGGTCTCATGGACCGGAATATCCGAGTACTACACACTTACAATACATACTCCAATTACCAAATCAAATACTAGAACTTCCATTCATTACAATACTCCATAAGTTCAATACAATATCATACACCGAGTTTACTAAGATCCTTATACAATTACAACACCTCTTTCAATTTCATAAATACTCATCACGAGTCTATCCACTACCCATTCCTCACAAACTACTTACTTTCTAAGTACGAGGGTGCACCACTTAGCACGCCTCTACATTCTACTTCTACTATCCGAGTGTAGCCACAGGTTTCTTACCTTGACCATATCCGCTTCGGGTACCTGCACACTAAAAACGTTCCCCTGGGGGGTCAGCTTTCGCTGCATATGATAACCGCATACCCCGCGTACTAGTGAGGGTACGCCGACCACTTGGTCAAATACATGCAATTCATTTTACAATACATACCTGCATACATGCTTTCATACAGAATACTACAATACTTTACGCAAGGAATACATACATACATTTCAATACATACAAGGTAAACCATACAAGTCAACCGATACTTACTTACCTTTCCCGAAGTACACAATACACATACATATACCATACATCCGCAATACATACACAATCCACCATACTTGTCAGCTCATGTTGGTCCACCTGGGTTAATCGGGTGGAGATTACTCTTTTACTCGTTCCACAGTACTTACGCATACATACTCATACTCATACATACTTACTGATCCATACTTACTTACTTACTCTTACTCATGTTAAGTCGGTATGACCTCTGGGCAGGGACTACACCGTCCCACCACCAGGCTTTACTTGGTTCACCAATCCAGGACGCTACCCATTTAAGGGATTTGGGCCGTGGACCAGTTTAAGAACCGGATCCAACCTCTTGTGTCTCCTCATCCTCACGCGTGGCTGAAGCTATATCGGACTTCTACTCATTCCAATTTATTCCTTACTTATGTTAGGAGTTAGGTAGTTAGGAATTAGTAGAAGTCACACATCCAAGCCACATACACATTACATTGTTCATATACACATCCATACGCAATACAATACAATATTCAAGTACACTACGAGATACAAATACACTTCATCATTATTCATATATTTCATAAATTATACAAACTAGTGTTCAAGACAATAAATATCAAGAACAACATAAGTCAAGCACAGGTAAGTGCAATATAGTCCGATTCATGCATTTATCTTATTTAGGTGATCAAATAAGCACACAAATCGGGGTAACCAGATTAGGATACAGGGCATGAAGAAATCATACCTTTCACTGTTGACTTTGGACTCACCGACTCCCTTCGGTGTTCAACTATTTGAATCCTATCACATACATACAGTTGGATGGTTAATTATCCATAATTAACCTTACTCATTACTTTCCTAAAGTTTCCTAGTTTATACTTACTAACTCTTTGTTACTTAATACATTTACCTAAGTTACTTACTTACAATTATTTTCTAAGCTTGTTCATGGCCTTAATGACCTTTAAACATCATTAATTATGTCTTAATCATCTTATACAATCATTACCCATCCTTACCCTACCTTAGAATAGCTTTAAAACACATTCTGGAAGAATTTTAGTAGTGTCCGGGTTTACAAACCCGGACCATAGTGCTTGGTCAGTATCGGGTGGAATTTAAGTGTGGTCCGGGTTTAGGGCTGGGTTTACAAACCCGGACCATGCATTGTAGTTTCTCTCGGGTGAAAAATATGGGTGGTCCGGGTTTAGGGGTTGGTTTGCAAACCCGGACCATTCCTTTGCAAATCTCTCGGGTGTATTTTTGGGGTGGTCCGGGTTTAGGTTCTGGTTTGCAAACCCGGACCACTCCTTCTGAATTACAATCTGTCGAGTTTTTTGACCGGTTCGGGTTTGCGTACTTGTTTGCAAACCCGGACAAGTTGCAGTATTTACATATATGCTAGTTTTTGACTATGTTTCAACTCCAAATTTCTACCAATCTCTTCCCCATTATTCTTACATATAATATAGCTTATTTTAGCATTGATTAGGCACTTTAAACTAGCCTAATCCACATCTATCAAAATCTGTTACAATACACTCCACTGTCAGTTTTTCTCCACTGTTACAGTTTTTCTTTCTTCAACAAATGCTACAGATTTTCTCCTTCCTTCTTCCCATTATTCCTATGGCTCTTTCATTGCCTCATTTGCATTACACTCAACCCAAAGCCTTACTCAGTACAATACTCACTTTGCTAAATCTTACACATTAATCCTTCCTTATTTCTCCAACACATTTCAATACTTCCCTCTGCAGATTTTACTCCTTTTCATTCTTATACTACCACTACCATTCCATGATTACTAAACATCCTTACTATCCCAAATACACACCTTGGTTTTCCCATTCACCAAGTCATCCATAAATGTACATTTTCTACCAAAATTTTGCCATAGTTCACCTACAATTTCTACTTATCCTCATACACACTTTTTCACCAAAATCATTCCTATTCTAGCCAAACCACAAGGGTTCTACCAGCACACATACCAAATCTCAATACACCAATACTTCCTCAATTACAATACCAATATATCATTACTTCCTCAATCCATCATACTAATACACCTACACAATTTATTTGGCTCTAAGGCCTACAATCCAAATACAACTCATAAATACTCTAACTTCCACAAGTACAATACCAATACAATACTTGGGTTTCTTTAATTAGTTTACCCATTCCCATTACACTAATGCATTTGAAATTTAACATCAAGAAGAAGCTCTTACCTTAAACTCTTATTTCTTCTTTTCTTTCCCATTCCCTCTCCTTCTCACTTTCTTGCACAATCGGCTACATGGGGAATGGAGTTGCCAAACTCCATTCCCATCACCCAATACACACAAAATAAGTGCAATTAATATACTAACCCTTAGATTTATACTAATCCTTTGAAATGTTCAAAACACAAATTCTAGGGTTTACCTTTGGAGTGTTTTAGGAGGGGTTTTAGCCCTTGGTTTGTGAAGGTGATTCCACCACCATTGCAAGGTTGAGATTATGCTCAAAAGAGAGAGAGAAAACAAGGCATTACAAGGGGGTAGAAATCGGTTACAAAAGATGAAGGAAACATGAGTTTTTCATGTAGATGTTTTTACCTTAATGGAGAGAGGAGACTCCAAGCTTTACTTTGGTACCATTTCCTCTTTGAATGGGGAAAACCCATGGAGATGAAGTTCTTCCTTTTCAAATTTTGAAAAGATAGAATTGCAGAGAATGATGAGGGGAGTTCAAATATGTAATTTGTTTTTGATTTGGAGCTTAAATAAAGCTTGGGCAAGCTTGAGAAGGTGAGCTGCCATGGTTGTTTCTTTGGAGCTTCAAAAATCGGCTGGGAGAGAAGAGAGCTCACGCGAGAGAGAGAGGAGAAATGTGAGAGTGGGAGGAGAGAGGTAAAGTAAATACCTTTTTACTTTTTCTACTTTTACTTTTTGGCTCTTTAATTAATTAGCTAGTTACATGTATGTGGAGGGTATTATTTGACATATTAAAATCGGTCCCACACAGTAATACTAGGTGGAGCGTTTTTCTTCTTTTACCAAAAACGCTCGTTAGCTTACCCGGTTCTGGTACTATTCACTAACCGGACCCATTTTCCGGAATTTTCTTGTTTCTTTATTTTTATTAAGCTTTCGTTAATGCTTAATTATTTTTATTTGATGAATTATAATTTTTACGGGTTCGTTTGACCACTTAAAGTCACATTTTTGGGTTTTCTCGAAAAACGTGCACTAAAGCTCTACTAGCGTTTTAATACATTATTTGGATCTGTTTTCTTCGGGAGTTGTTCCCATATATTATTTAGGTCTTATCAAGCCCTTAGAATCCATATAATACGCTAACCGAGGTCTCATACCTCCTATGGTTATTTAACACTTATTTAGCGTTTTTCGCTTTTTAAGTATTTCTTCATTTCTTTTGGATTTATTTCTCCTTACCAAAATTACTAAGGCATTATTAGGCTCATAAATACCTATTAGGATAATTTAATCAGTATATTTAAGGTCAGGGTATTTCAACATATGCCAGCACTTTAAGGAAAAGAAGAGGGAAAGTAAGAAAAAGAACTATTTACCTTTTAAGGAAATATCTTACCTTAACACAACTCTCTCCTCTCTTCTCTTCATTCCTCCCCTTCACCACCAGTTTTCTTCATTCTCTTCTTCTCCATTCACGCAAGTACCTGCCTCCATTCTTCTCCACCTTGTCTTGCTCACCAAAGTTGCTATATTGCTCCAAATTAAAAACAAAACCTAGATTATTGCTAGTTGGAGCAAGACCTTGCCTTTGGTCCTTTCAAAACTTCCAAAGCTCAAGTTTTATTCCATGGATAAACTCCATTGAAGAGATAAAAGTTCAGTTGTAAGAGCTCCTTTACACCTTCTTTCATTCAAGGTAAGAAAAGCTTGAAAAATCCAAGGTTTTCTCTATTTTTCTTAATGTCCAAAAATGAATTCTCATGAGGTCTTGTTTTACTCCTTGAATTAGCTTTGTTTTAATCTCCAAGAGACTAGAATAAGTCTTGCCTTGTTTCCTTATCAAAGTCCATTCCAAATTCCAAAGGTAATCATCCATTTTAGTGCATTAAGCAATCCTTATAACCTAGAAATGATTTCCATGAGTCTAGGTATATTCCTTAGCACTCATTACCTTATTTGAATGTTGATTAGAAGCTTAGCATGGGAACTACAAGTCCTTGCCGAAAATCAGTCAAGAAAACCAAAGGAGAAGAGAAAGAAAAAGGCTTGAAAAACGTAAGGTAAATTGCTTACCTTAAAGTGGTTTAGTGTCTTAAGGAATGATGTTTAGATAGATACCAAATTTAGCCTAGGACTTACATTATATAATGAACTATATAGCCTAGGAAAGTAACATGATCATACTTGTGAACTTGTGACTAAGGAGCCAATGAAAATTGAGTTAGTAAAACAACCATAAGGTGAACTACAAGAACATTCATAATTACCATTAGATTGATGTGTGTAATTGCAGGTTGAAAGCTATTAAATTTGGGAAATTCAGTGTTTAGTTCATGTCATTTAAGGGCCTAAGTGCCATGTCATTTAAGGGCCTAAGTGCCAAGCAATTTAAGTTTATGCACTCTATTGTGATTTGGTGTAGTTTGAGTGTAACTTGTGTGTAGAGAATGTTTATTGAGGATTTGAGTGTTCTTGGTTGTTTAAGGATGAAAAACTAAGTGTTTGGGTGTAAGAATGTGCTAGGAAAGCTATGTCAAAATTTGGTTGAGAAACTAAGAGTTTTAAGTGTTCTAATGAAATATTATGACCTAGGTTGCACTAGGAATCATTAATGGTTAAGTTGGTGGAAGTGAATAGATTAAGGTGCTCTTGAGGATTAGAATGACCTAGGATTGTCTTGGAGGATTTAGAGATCAAATGGGTGAGTTATACACTCCAAGATCATGGAATGAGAGATGCTAAGACTTGTGCAAAATTTTGTAGTAAATAAGGTATCATGTCTTATAAATACTTAGGAGTGTTGGTGATATTGAGAATTGTGAGTAAAGGGATGTAGATGAGTAATAATGCTTTTGGAATGGTTAAAATTGTTGGGAGGAAACACTTTTGTTAGTTAAGGTTGTAGGCATGGTTTACCACTTAGAAGCCTAAGGAATTATGTTACAAGTGTTAGGAATTTTGTAATAAATTGAGTAAAAGATCAAGGAGTTAATTAATGGATTGATCAATGAGTTAGGAGGGTGTTTAAAAGTGCCAAAATGATGTTAGAACATGCTAGGACACTTGTGGAAGGGATTTGAGTGAAATAAGCACCTTCAAAAAGGGGTCTGCAGTCGACCAACCCCGGGGACCGACCCTGACTGGGTCGGTCGGACTGAAATAAACCAACCGGGAATGCTTCTGCATTCGACCGACCCTGTCTGGGTCGGTCAGGCTAAAAATATTGAACCAGAATGCTTCTGCATTCGACTGACCTAAGTACCGACCCTGGCTGGGTCGGTGGAGTAAAAATTTTCAAACCCGGATGTCTCTACATCCAACTTACCTAGGGAACCGACCCAGGGTTGGGTCGGTCGGACCTTAAAAAAGAAGAAAAGAAAAGAGAGAGTGGCATTAGTAGTCCACCATTAGGACAATAATGATGATTAGAAAGATAAGCATGTAAGGACTTGAGAGATTAAGTAAAGTAAAACGATATATGTGATTAAGATTAAACTACAAAGACTTAGTGGTTATTAGTTGGGAAGTGTTAGTGGCTAAGTAAGCTAGGTTAATGAAAGTAATTAACAACCCAAATTGGATGAATGTTTTAGGACTTGAGAATTTGGACTCGGAAGGAGATTAGGCAACCGAACAACTGACGGTGAATGGTATGGTGTTCTTGTAGCTTGTTTGCTAACGATGTGTCCCTCGGCTTGTGTGCTATTTGTTTAATTGCTTTGACTAAAATAAGATAAGGCATGTAACCGGTTTATTGTGTTTCTTGTGTGTTTGCATTATACTAACACACTTGACTTGAGTTGACTTACTAACTATGGTTAGTAAACAAAGGAATGAAATAAGAACACACTCCCTGTTATTGGTTGGTTAATACCCAAAAAGGTTTAACTAACACATTTGTCTTTGAGTCTTCTACTAACTGGAACTTGGGGGGAGTGAGGAATCCGAGACTGACTCCGGTCATGCATGTTAAGGAAAAGGGGTTGGTATCTGTATCAGATCCGACTTCCGTTTGAGACTCATCTTTGACTTGTCGCCTAGAGTCGACATATAGACTTGACCACCTTGGATTACAGTCCAAGGTGGGAGGCCAGATTAAGATGGTGCGGTGGGATCTCCTAAATCCCAAATTTAAGAAATAATGTTTATTTAACCCGATGGAGTTAATAGCTCATTGGCTAGGGTTACTTTTGACCCGACAAAGATAAACATTGAGTTAAGGATCTTGGATACTAATTAAAGAACGGTTGGTACAATGAGATAAGAGTGGATATGAGAATAAGGGAAATATGAACTTAAGGAGTTAAAAAGCTAACCCACTTACTTAAGGAATGCTTTTAAGTCGTTCAATGTGTTTGAACTATGAATTATTTCATAAGTTTGCGTGGTGTTTATTGTACTTCTCATTATTGATGTATTAGTAATCAACCCCATGTGTGCGTATCCCCTTTAACTTGGGGGCTACAAGTTAATCGTACCAGCGAAGGTGCTGAGCCCCTCGGGGCATCCATATTTATTTTGCAGGTAAGCGCCCACAGAAGATCCACCTTGAGAGTAGGAGCGGGTAGACTTAGGATAGGCTTTACATTTTGTCTACGGGTTGTGCATGTACACCCGTTAGTTGATAGTGGCATCTTTTAGCAAACTATGTTAGACCTGAGATACTTGATACTCGAATGGTATTTTGGTATTTTGGATAAGCGTTGTAAATATTAAGTTCGGTATATTCTAGTTGATCAGACCGTAGCAAGGTTCTGGATGATGTTGTTTAATTCTGCTGCGAAGTTGATATATATATATTAGTAAGTTATGCGATAACCACGTTGGAATGAGTTGGGGTGTTACAAAGCTAGAAGCTGTATCTAGGACACCCATATAGAGAAACAAACGACCAGTCGGGTATTAGTCAGCGACCAGTCGTGGAGGTGTCTGCAACCTATGCAGACAACCCGGTCCTCATGTAGCCAATTGCTATAGAACACGTTTTACGAGACATTGGCAACTCAAGAAAATAGGACTAAAATGGGTAGTTAAAAATGATCCTAGGAACATGATTACTGGTGGAGATGGATCTAAACCTTCTATGGACCCTAACCCCACATCACTAACATGTTAAGCGCAGAATCGAGTGGAAATGGACCCCTACTGGTACGTCGACAGTGGGTGCTCTAAACACTTGACAGGAGACAAGTCGAAGTTCTTCTCACTCGAACCAAGAAGCCAGGGAACCATTTCCTTTGGCGACAACAAGAAAGGAAAGATCATCGGTGTAGGTAAGGTTGGTTTCACCTCTAACTATGTCATAGATAATGTCAATTTAGTTAATGGTTTAAAATTCAATCTGCTCAGTGTATCTCAAATATGTGACAATGAAAATTCAGTTCACTTCTATCCTACGCATTGTAGTATAGTAAGTCAGGACAATGGCAAAGAGTTGTTAAAGGGAAAAGGTGGAAAAACGTTTATGTAACTAGTTTGGAGGATATTGACAGTCCAAACCTTCCATGCTTGACTGCTTCAATAGATGTCTCCACTCTATGGCACAAAAGATTAGGGCATGTTAGCACTTCATTGTTAAGAAAACTTGTCAAGAAACGGTTGGTAAGAGGTCTCCCTGAGATTAAAGAATGTAAGACCAATCTTTGTGATGCTTGTGTTAGAAGCAAACAAACTAAGACTTCCTTAAAATCAAAGAACTTAGTTAGTACATCCAAGCCACTTGAATTACTTCATATGGACTTATGTGGACCTATGAGAATCAAAATTTTTGGAGGAAATTGGTATGTGTTTGTGACTGTTGATGATTACTCACGATTTGTTTGGACACTCTTTATTGCTTCCAAAGACAAAGTCTTTGAGAAATTTCAAGTCTTTGCAGGAAAAGTCCAAGTACAACTCAACCACAAGATCAAGGCTCTTCGGTCTGATCATGGGTCAGAGTTTGAGAATCAACAATTCAAGGATATGTGTAACAACATGGAATCAATCACACATATTCAACACCAAGAACACCCCAACAGAATAAGGTAGTTAAGCGTAAGAACAAAACACTACAAGAGGTAGCTAAGGCCATGCTATTTGGGACCAGTCTTCCTCAGGTCTTTTAGGCAGAAGCAGTGGCGACTGCATGCTACATCACAAATAGAACGCTCATATGATCTATCCTCAACAAAACTCCCTATGAGCTAATCAAGGGAAGAAAATCAAACATAAGTCACTTCAGGATCATTGGTTGTAAATGTTATGTCCACAATAATGTAAAGAATCCCCTAAGAAAGTTTGATGCCAGAAGTGATGTGGCCATCTTCCTTGGGTACTCTGAAAGAAGCCGGGCATACAAAGTATACAACAAAAGGACAATGAAGGTGGAAGAAAGTGTGCATGTGGTCTTTGATGAGGCTGATGTTCACAAAATCAAGAAATCTGAAGAAGATGAAGAACTTAGATTTATCTAGCTGATTAGGATCACACAGATAATCCCAAAGATGAATCATTGACCGAAGAAAACCTGTCCGACAGGTCAGCGACAGGTCAACAAAGGGTCAACGATGGAAACAATGATGTCGAAGATCCTCTATCACCATCAACATTCATCAATCTCGTACCATATACAAAGATCATGCATTGGAGAACATCATATCAGATATGTTCAGGGGAATCCAAACCATAGCACAAGCTCGAGATCTTCTAGCATTATCAACGATAGTTTCACCCATTGAATCCAAAAATGTCAAAGAAGCCCTTCAAGACTCAGATTGGATTAAGGCAACGCAAGAAGAATTGAATCAGTTTGAAAGATGCAAAGTCTGGCATCTTGTGCCTTGTCCTACACATCAAAGAGTACTTGGCAGCAAATGGGTCTTTAGAAATAAGCTAAATGAGATGGGAGAAGTCGTTATAAACAAGGCTTATCTGGTAGCTCAAGGATATCGTCAACAAGAAGGGATAGACTTCCAAGAAACATTTGCTCCTGTAGCAAGGATGGAATCCCTTCGATTGTTGACAGTGTTTGCTACACATAAGGGAATCAAACTCTTCTAACTTGACATCAAGAGTGCCTTTCTAAATGGGTACGTCAAAGAGGAAGTTATGTTGAACAACCTCCAGGCTTTGAGACACAAAAAGGAAATGAAATGGTACTCAAGCTTGACAAAGCTCTTTATATGCTCAAACAAGCTCCAAGATCATGGTATGATCGTCTATCTTCTTATCTTTTAGAAAACCAATTCAAGAGAGGAAAGGTGGATAAAACCTTGTTCGTTTACAATAACAAAAAGGATTTCTTAATTGTGCTAGTATATGTTGATGATATAATCTTTGGAGCCTTTGATGAGAAGTATTGCAAGAAATTTGAGACTTTGATGAAGAAGGAATTTAAGATGAGTGATCTAGGAGAATTAAAGTTCTTCTTGGGACTTCAAGTTAAGCAGGACAACGAAGGGACTATCATATCCTAGGAGAAGTATGTAAAGGATTTACTGAAGATATTTGGAATGGAGGCATGTAAACCGTTTGACACACCAATGTCAGTTGGTACAAAGATGGGTACCATGACTGGTGACCGACCAGTCGACCAACGATTATACAGAAAGATGATTGGTTCTATACTATATCTTACTGCTAGTAGACTTGATATCATGCATAGCGTTTGCTTATGTGCCAGGTTTCAAGCATATCCAAGAGAAAGTCACCTCACAGCTGTAAAAAGGATACTACGCTATCTCAAGGGGACCATGAACCTTGGTCTCTTCTATCCTATGTTTACTAACTGTAACATTGTAGGATTTTCAGATGCAAATTATGGAGGATCTATCACCGATAGAAAAAGCACGTCAGGAACAACATTCTTTGTTGGATCTTGTTTGATTGCATGAGGATCAAAGAAAAAAGTGTTGCAATCTCAACTACGGAATCTGAATACATAGCTGCTGAAAGCTGTTGTGCTCAACTCTTATGGCTTAAACAGCAGATTGGCGATTATGGAGTCAAGACAGGTACATTGCCAATTATGTGTGATAATACAAGTGCCATCTCTATTTCTAAAAATCTTGTGCATCATTCTCGTACCAAACATATTGACATAAGACATCATTTTCTTAGAGATTGTTGTGAAAAGGAATGAGTTGGTTTAAAGTACATTTCTACCAAAAATCAACTAGCTGACATTTTTACTAAGCCATTAAGTAGAGAAAAATTCAACAAGATTGTTCATGATCTTGGAATGATATTTATTAATCACAATTAGGCTGTCTTTTGATTCCCACGATCGGTCACTGACACGTGAGCAACACCCTTAAACTAGTCGTTCAGTAATCAAAGATCAGTTTAATGCATAGAAGTTATCTCAAATGACTACTTGAAACAGATATGTCATTTTCCACAAAAGTGAGGTTAGTTTAGAGAGGGTCCAACGGATAGAAACGGGAAAAATGCCAATGATTGCTGATAGCCTATCACAACCGTTGCCCGTTATGAATAGTACTGTTGGGACATGTCAGCGAGTGGACGAGGAACAGTCGTCGACCGTTACTCGATATCTATAAAAGGGTGATGGGAGTTTTGCTCTTGTCACACTATTGCCCTCATTTTGTCTAATCTCTCAGTGCATTCAAAGCAAATTCTCTTCTCTCTTACAACACTCTATTGAGATTGAGTGCAAAAATCCCCATCTCACAACCGCTCTAAGGATTCTCTAGCGAAAAGTTTATAAACTCCAACCAAATCCCTCGATCAAAATGGCACCTAGATATGTACTTCAATCAAAGAAGAAGGTTGTCCTCAAAGAAGCTCCATCAGCACAAGTGGCCGACATACTACTGACAGAATCTCTCAGAGCATTGCCGCCCCCTCACCTATCAAAAGAAGAGGAGGATCAACTTGTGCGTAGGGTCACAAATGAAGGTGACCTACTCCGAGAAGAGTTAACCTATATAAGCTTCAATTTACCCAAAATTCATCATCTCATTCAAACCGAAATCCTTAAACCAAAAATCCTTCCAACTCCTACCTCCACAGAAAAACCGACAATGTCTTCTTCCGTTCCATCACCTAAAATTGCCACTAAACACTCCAAAGCCAAAGATTCCAAAAACCAAAATCTTTCTACTGCTACAACGAGTCGTGTAACTCATGCAACTCGTGCCTTAAAATGTGCCAAAATCCCAAAAGAAATTCCACAAAAGCCCATTCTACCCCTAAAGGAGCAACTCACAAGTTGCACTTCACCGACAACGAGGAAGCCACTCTTTCAGCAGTCGTCGAGGTTGTCGTTCGACAGATAGAGGAGGAGGAGGTACAAAGTGATGAAAAGTCACAGAAGGAGGTTACAGCAGAAAAGGCGAGGAGGCGAGAGTAAGCAGCATGAAGGAACGGGAGGCGAGATGGCAGAAGAGAAGGGTAATGAATAGGTATGACTACCCAAGATTATGAGGAGGAGGTTGAAGCAGTCGCTCAGACTAAGGAACCAGACACCAATTGGTCACCGACACCACAACGATTCAGTCGTGAAGGTGGCAGCGACACAGAGTCGTCACTGATCATTCCAACAGCCGAACAGTGAGAGAAGGAGGTTGAGATAGCTAAAGGCAAGCAGAAGATGGTGTTGTCACCACATGGTCAGAAGCTCGAGGAGCAATTTCAGGCCAAGAAGGAAGCTGCAAAGCCACAACCACCCCAATCACTCAAGCGTCTCAAAAAGCTCAAGGAGCTAGAGCCCACATTGATCAAAGCAGAGAACGTCAACGACAAGTCCTGTCCTGTCCTACCCAAGACACTGGACATGGAGTGGATGGACAAATTGGGTCTTGGAAAGATCTTAGAGCTGTTGGAGTTCCAAGGATGGGGGGATTACTTCCAGGAGATAGTCGTCATCTATACCGGGCTACTCAAAGAGCATATACGACATCTTGGATCACTCCAAAGTGATGAAGGCGATGACTACATCATCTTGCAAGTCCTAGGACTTCTCATCAACATTTCTCTAAGTCCTGGACATGCGACACTTTTGGCTTAGAATCAGAGGGGTTGATTGTCTGAAAGGACACCACCGGGAATGACTTAGGCCATCAGGGAGGAAAGATGGTCCAGTTGCTCAACAAAGGGGCCACGATGAACAACTTCCACACAGTGGAAATGTCCATCCCCGACAGGGTCCTTTTCATTCTCCTCACCCACAACGTCACCCCTCGTAACCAGCGCACCCACATCATCAACGCAAGAGATGTGAGGTTACTCTATACTCTCAAGACCAAGGAGAAGATTGATCTCTCAGCAATGATTATGCTCACCATAAAGGAGAGTATATACGTCAACCAAGGTCTGGTGCATGGGGGAGTGGTGACCAAAGCGCTACAACAAAACGGAGTGGACACCGATAGGTTCCACAAGTGCGTGCACACCACTCAGGACAACATCGGGGATCAAGACAAAAGGAGATCGGTTGGTGGTAGCTCAGAAGCCAAAAAAGAGCAAGGACTCAAGGTCAGAGCCTCGACCAACCACTAAAGCATTGGCACTCAAGAGGAAGAGAAGTCTCTCACCAATCCACAACAGGTTGGGGACAAGTCTGGATACTTCAGCTAGGGAGGTTCTAAAGAGTGAGAGAGTTACTCTCATTGCTGTGTAGGTCGTCTCTAGAGAATCAAGTGTTCATCACATGGTTCAAGGAGCTATAGACTTCATAGACTCCCACCTAGCCTGAGTGTTCTTCGTCTCGTAAAGACTTGAGTGAAAACCGTGAGAATTAGCTCTAAGTTAGATTTTTTTAAACTTTTATACTGCCATTGACTATCTGTTTCTGAGTCAATATTTTGATATGAATGGAAATGCAAACTGTTTTCTTTGTCTACTTGTATGATCAGACTATTGGTTACGAAATAATTTATTGTATTGGCTGCTTCTTCCTTGATTAAAAATTGTAAAATGATCTAAGATATTCAATCTTATCCATTCTACTAATCCAATCTCCAAACCTGACACCTAAAAAGCCTACAAATGTAGCCCACAAGACGTTGCACCTCATTTAATACCACTCACTAATCAGGCATTGAGCATATCCAAGGTGTCTATAAATACTTGCTCACTTCATTTGCCACTCACAATCATCACTTTACATCTCACGACATGACTCAAACTCCACAAAGCTCATCCAGCTCAAATGAGCAAACCGTTCATTCCACCATTCGCAAGTTTATGTTCACTAAACACCCAAAGAAATACGTCACCCAAAGCTATGTTTAACCAGTCTTTGACTCACCTACATGTTGGTCTATCACCTCAAGTGTAACTCCATCTCAGTCTTGAACTCCACACTGCTTAGAGTTCACAGTAGATTCTGATGAGTCAGACCTTACCACCACAACCGAATCTCCCTTGATCATTTCCACCACAACTGACAAGAAACCTTGGGTAAAGATTTCCTTTTTAGAGGATGAACCCTTTGGCCTAGAAGATTTAGAATGGGATCTCTAGACACACCATCCTATCTAGATTATCTTGATCATATTTTATAGTTTGTAATCTATGGAATGTTATGGCCTTTACAATATCTTAGGTCATGTAGTTGCTCCCTATTTTTGTTGTATGGCAAAGGGGGAAAAAGATATGTACTTGTGCTAGTATGACTATTTTCCTTGCGTTATGTAATATCTTAGTGAAGAACTTTCTACCTATGGTTATAGTATAAATAAAAGCCGTTATTTTTTTTTTGTTTCAACCCTTAACAAACTCAGGGGGAATTCTTCTTAGGGGGAATCTCTCAAATTTTTAAATTGCCAAGTACATATAATTTTGTATAGGTTGCCATCATCAAAAAGGGGGAAATTGTTAAGTCAAGATCCCTTAGTTTTGATGATATCTAACCTTGTATTGTCTATCTAATATGTTTGTCAAGCTTTATGATTCAGATATACAGGTAAAAGAGTGGCTTAACACACAAGGTTGCAAGCACACTCGGTTCAAGACATGTGCCTGATAAGCCGCAAACTTATCATATTTTAGGTGTTAGATTTAGTATTATATTTATCTAAATTAGGTTATATATAAGTTATTTGTGCTATATTAGGTATTAAAGTGTTTTATTAGTTCAGTCTTATGTTTTTATATGTTTTTCTGTGCAAGGGATGATTTTCTAGCCAAAAGTTCATTGATGCCGGACTCCCTGCCGGATAACTTCTGCACGGCACGAGATTAGATCAGGAGAGAGGCTTTGCCGGACACAATGCCGGGTAGATTCCATCCGGCATAAGTAAAGAGTCGCCACGGTTGACCAAGCGATAGCAGTTATTGACCGTTGGTGATTAGGCTGTTGCCGGGTATGATGCCGGGTATATCCTACCCGGCATATGCACTGTTTCGCGCGGATTTTTGTGGTTTCGACCGTTGAGCAGTTGACACGTTTTCCACATGTGCCAGCTACTCCTCATCCGGCACGACGCCCGGCAACAGACACAGTTGAGCCCTATAAATAGGACGAGAGTCTACATCATTGAACTCACTTCAACATACCAAATCCACTCCAGTCACTTCTATATTTCCGCCTCACTCCATTGTTGGTGTCCAAAGAAGTCTACGGATCCATCCACGCAAGAGAAGAAGAAGACCTTGTCGGGTTAAGGCTATTGACATCTCCTTCTCCCTCTTTGTATTCTCTTCTTGTAGTTGTGTGGATGGCGATGTAGAATTCTTTGTCTTCTCTGGTTAGAAATGGTTCTCTTTGTAAACATACTATGTTCACTCAATAAAAGATATAAGTTCAACTTGGAATTTTGAGTTTATTGCAAATTAGGAAAGAAGTTGTTTCTTCTTCCAAGTACTTCAATTCTGACCTTGGTAAGGCAGAAAGGTTGAGGAATTCCAAGTGGTCTTTCTATTTGTCTTTTATAACTTAAAGGATGAAATTTAAGGCTTAGAATTCTCCCCTTTTCGGTTCGTTGATTACCTAGATATTGTTAGTTTTCGATACTGATTTGGGAGTGCTTATTTCGGCTTCAAACTGGAAGAGTAAATTGACATTTTGGGAAGGCCGGATGGCATGCCGGGTGCAAGATGTCCGGCACATTCAAGATTCTTGTCTTTGTCGGGTGCATTTTGTCCGGCATAATATCCGGCATTACCAAAAGTTGGTTGGTTCAGAATTTATTCTTTTCCCTTGGTGTTCAATTGTGTTTTTATGACGTTGCCATTTCGAATCTGGGGTAGAATCATTATAAATACTATTTTAGTTTAGGTTTTAGATAGTTTCTTAATTCGTACTTACACTTACTTTCCCCCTTGTTATAGAATAGGCTTTTGCCCGGATTAGGACTAGTTTTCTATAAGTCCCTTGGGTACGATTCTCTCGGTCGTAATATATTTACACTATACTCCGACCGGGTTTTTATTTGCTACCCGTAGTAGAGTTGTAGGTTTAGTTTATTATTTTATTCTTTTTATATATAGTTTTATCCTACAATTTCTCATTTAGCAGTGCCCAACCAGTCGGGCACCTGCCGATGAGAGCTCACGATAGAACTTCTAGCACATACAGCAAGTCAGGCACCGTACGAAGATATCTCTCATGCTTAACAAAAAAATCAAAGACAAAAGACTGCAACATGATCGATATATTCATACAAACTCATATACCCACATAATCAACTAGCACACGACAAGAACACAACTCATTAATGTGCAAGAGAACAAGATAAGTCAAGAGCTATTAATCAGAAGATTACATAGCTATAATGATATCTAAGAGAGAGCATTTATGAGCATTAATGAGCCAGACAAGATCAGACAAGTGGGGCACACAAATGGTGCTCAACCAATCAAGAGAGCTGCCGCCGACGTGACCAACCATAAGGCGATACGTAGTCCAAACGTCTTCAGATCAAGTTGAAGAGTCTCTGCAAGTCTAGTGTGGTTGTTATGTGAATTATAGGAGCTGTAGTAGACTCCTATAGTCTAGGGGCCTATAGGATGGTAGTTACATGTTAACTAACCGTATATATACTTGCATTTATTTTCTATGTAAGTAAGCCTGAACAATAGAGAAAAACAGAGAGATTATCTGAGCAAGAGTGATTCAGACTTAAGTGTGTAAGGGCTAGAGAGTTAGTGAGCGGGTTAAGATTGGTGTTGTGTGTCAACACTTTGTATTTGGTAGAATGATCAGTTGGGGAGCGCTTGGGGAACCGTAGGCCGACTGTCAGGAGAGGGTAGAGGACTTTGGGATAAAGTCTTAAACTGTCCCAGAGTCCATGTGTGGGGCAAGGGAGATTGAGTGAATTTTTTGTGTGTAAATTCTTAATCGAAATGGAGTTTCCAGTTTAAGTTTATCTCGTGTCTTTCCCTAACCATCAAAGTTCACGACACGTCTACGACACGTCGGGGACGCATCAGGAGCGCTTGCTAGTTTCAATTAGATTGCTGAAGCGGTCGGTATCCTCAACCAATCTTTGATAAGAAGATAACTCCTCCTGCATACGCGTCCATTCCAATTCGGCCAACAATCTTCTTACTTCATCCTTGCCGCTTTCCATCGTCAGAAATTGGCCCATCAAAAATAAAAATAAAAAGTAAAAGTAAACTAGAACTATAAATAGAAAAGAAACACAAAAACAAAACTAACTAAATAGAATAACGATAAAGAACAAAATATAAATAAAAAAGAATTGCTAAAATAAATAACAAATTAATAAAATAAAAATAAAACTTAAAATAGATAATTAATAAAAAAAATGAAAGTAAAATTAAATAACAAAGATAAGATAAAATAAAAATAAAATTGAAATAAATATTAAAAATGAAAACAACAAATTTAAAACAAAACCAAAGTTAAATAGAATGATCAAACTATAGAAAATAATAATGAAAATAAATGAGAAACAAAGTTCCTAATAAAAATAAAACTAAGATCAATCTATTAAACAATAGTATAAAGAAAAATAAACCTAAACAATATTAAAGAAAAGCAAAAATAAACAAAAATTATCTAAAAAGAAAAACTAAAATAAAATCTCAATTAAATTAAATAAAACTGTCAATCAACCATGCCAGAGGTCCCCGACAACGGCGCCAAAAACTTGTAGCAGAAATACGTTACTATCTCTACCTAGGAAGTGTACCGATCGTTTTGTAGAATAGTAAATTAAGTGGGGTTGTCGATCTCAAGGACCTCGTTCAATTAATTGACAATTTATTAACTAACTGAGAAACTAAACTAAGAAAACAGGAAATACCACTTTTTCAGGTTTACTTAATTTAATGAAAAGACTGACTTAATAAACAAATATAAAATAATTAGACAATCAAAATAACTGAATAAATAAATAAAGATTAAAACTCTAAGTATAAGGAAGCACCGCAGATTGTTCTGCAAACCTTCACTTCACAAATCAATTAATAAACTCTTCCTTAATTCTGCAATAAACTCGGGAATCTTAATTAATCCGTTAACCAGTCACTGTACAATGAATCCTAGCTGGCAGAAATAACAAGCCGCAAACCATGCCCAAGTCAATTGTAACCAATCGCTTTATAACCAATTCTATTGGAGACAGATTAACCGCTAGGTAAACCATGCTTCTAGTCGTTAATCCGGTTTAACTTCCTATGTCTTGTTAACTAATCTCAGCGCTGCATTCTGATTAGAAAACTACAAGTATTACTTTAATAATTGATCAGAAGATTAAAGCACATGAAGCACTGGAATTAAACTACTGCAAATATATAATTAGTGAAAAGATTACAAAATAAATATTAAGATCTGGTTCGCTACCCCAATCCGGGGAGCTAAACTAACTATGCTAACATAAAACTAAAAGTAGGAAAAATAACAGAGAAATACATTAAGAAGATAAAGATAAAGAAAAGAGAAAACTCCAATTAATCAGATTGACTGTGATCCCCACTCCGTCTTTGTCGTCACGTTGATCCTCCGTCAGAAATACGGTGTGACAATGGAGGAATATGGATTTAGGTATGGTTATGATGAAGATGGAATATGGTGATCTAATGAAGTTGGTGTAGGATGAAGATGAATAAGAGAGGCACAAGGCCCTTTTCTGGTGTGCAAGCCTGCTGATTTTGCAGCCCTAATCGTCATTATATAGCAGTTTCTGGCGGATCTATCAAAATCAGAATTTTTTATCTTTTATTTTACTGAAACGCTGCGCTTCTTGCTGATTCCGTCGTCGTGTCTGGACATGTGTCCGGACATGTAGGTCTGGACACCTCTTTTCCGTGTGATTTTTTAATTTTTTTTCCACTTTTGACTTGTGTCCGGACATCACCTCTAGACAGTCGAGTATAACTTCAATAAGGTCTAGATTCTTTGTTTAGACTCTGTTTTTCTCCCCGTTTGTTGCATTGTAAGGCTAGTGAAGAGAAGAAAGAAATTCCATGACTTTCACTTGCATTTAACACATAAAATGTATCAGTTCACATCAAAACATAAATCTAAGGAAAAACATATGATAAGTGAGAAATATGGCATGAATTATTATCAAAATAGGAAGAATTAAAGCCCTAAAATAGATATATTTCACACTTATCATACATATTTTTTAATGAATTGTATGAAATCTCAAATAAAAGAACATATTCGTAATTATTTGAAGTTGGTTATATAGGCTAATTCATCAGATCCTATGAGCTACATCCGGGCTTAATATCCAAGAATACTTAAGTCCAGAAGTTGTTTCAAAGTGTTTTTATGTTTAGAAGTTGTTAAGAAGAATGATCAATCTTAAAAAAAATCATAAGTGCACTGTAATTTAATATATTTTTTCTATAACTTTTAAGTTACGTTTGTAGAACCAAATTAGCTCCAATTGAGTTGAAATTTTGATGGTCATCACTTTTACTACCTAATACACCCCTGCAAAATTTCGATGTCCAAAAGTTGTTAAGAAGAATGCTCAAACTTGGAAAAAATCAAATGTAACACCCCACTCGGTAATCACATCATAATCACTCACGTAGCATAATTAAACACGTCTTGCAGAGGTAGTTAAAACATTAATAAACCCCACTTGGGTGTCACATGCCATTACTCGTCCATACGAGTAAAGAAGCAAAAATAGAAATAACTAAACAACACTAACAATATAAACATAACCGCAGTGATAACGAGATACTAACCTATACATCATTCTAAACCAAAAGTACTCTTAGCGACAAGTGAGCGTCTAAGTATTCCCGATTATACACAACGTCATTAACAAAGTATCTAATATCCATCATAATACAATATAGAATCTCGTGCGGTAAAATGAAACCCTAACTACCCGGTCCCGCACTTCGGCTTCAACGGTAATCATCACCTGCACAATGTTGTGAAAGCTCAGCGATAAACACTGAGTATGTCGGGTTTAGACCCTAGTGGTCACTTAATAGTCATGGTCGCCATTATTAAATTCATTACATGCTTTTACCGGTGTACAGGTATATCAACGCAGTAAATACTTGAGAGGCGATAAGGTAAACAATTAACACAGTCATTACAGTTCACACACAACAACACATACATAATACATTAAGCCATAACAACAATTCATAAATATTCGTTAAGTAACGGTATTATTTTTCATTATCTCAACGACCCCCCAGGTCCTCATTACATCACAACACATCATAAGTAGGTGTCAAGTTAGGACAACCCGTATTTGTATTTGTTTATGGACAGTCGTCTTGGTGGCACCAACAGTAGTGCACTCTGCCAGAGATATAAGATCTCGGGATTTCCTCTTTGCCTAAAAGGTGTCATTTAGTTTGTGGCATAAAGCCGAGTACCAATAATGGTACAACTGGCCAACGATCTATGTAGGCTCGTGTGGCATCACTAGAGTAGAAACCCGATCCGGGAAAACACTCAAGAGATCTCTATGCGCAGCTAGTTAGTCCGAGACTAACCTGGTCTTATTATTCACACCCAATCCTTCATTATATGATTAAATAGTTAATCGAACACCTAAGGTATAATTTTTAGGTTATGGAGAATTCATTCATCATTTAGCTGCCCTAAGGGTCTTACGCACACCTAGAAGTAATCTAGGTTATATTCACGTTCGAGAGCCGTGCTCTTAAGACCGACAATGTCATGTCGCGTTCCTAAGTGTTTTACTTAGGTTATTACATACATAATTATAATACTAGTTGTGTTATATTAAATAACATCAATCACATTACATTAAACGTATATGTGTGTTATGTAAGTCGATCTATAGTCGATGTAGTATTAGTCCCGAAGGACGTTCACGCACAATTAAATGATGCGGGAAATTAAAAAATTAAACATCATATAACAAAATTATAAATGCATACACACACATACATACATGCATACACCACACATGTTATACAAAAAACAAATCTGAGCCCGAGGGAGTCCTCAGGACATCTCAGATCAAACCCCTTTACATACCGTTCAACAGAGACCTAGGTTGCGCAGTAGACCACTAAGCTCGTCACGCGCCTCCGCCGGTGATACGATTTTGTTTTTAGGCAATTAAAATTTGCCACAGAGCCTCCCAACTCATGGTTTACTAGGTTTACACTTAAGCTTTACTCCTTAATATTGTAGGCTTTGTAAGGGCTGTTACCGCCTTCTGAAGGATGGCTTTTAATGGAGTTCCTAGCACCAATGAACTAGCACTTCATGGAGTTGGTCTCTCCACTTAGAAATGACTTAGGCTTTGATTCTTCGTCCTCTTGGTTATCCAGCCATGAAACCCCCTCACGTTCAGTAACAAATAAAGCCATGTCAAGAGATACTCTCCTTTGGATATGGATGATGCTCATGGTTGAAGAGAAGGAGAAAGGGAGGGTTTGCTGATGGAGTTCTCGGCTGGAAAGGAGGCTAATGAAGAAAGAAGAACATTTGACTTTAAAAGAGGTAATTGTCTTACTTTAGTAAATAGTCATGGATGACTCATAAAACTAGCTAGATATTTTTGTTGAAGGTTTCCTAGTGATGAAGGAAAGCTCCATGAGCTGCCGGCTGGGTAAGATCAAGGTGGGCAATCTTCTTTTGACTTGTTAATGTAATAAAGTAGTAAAAATGTTACTTTATGAAAAAGCTATTTATAAGTCATAATATATGTATGTGTGGCTGGATATTAGATAAGAATAGAGCCTTAATTAAACAGCAATAGATGGTCAAGGTCAAGGGGTGATCATTGACCATGGTTTAGTTTAGGAATTTAAGTGTTATTTTGGGTATTATTCACCCAAAATCACCCATTTTGATTTTATTTTAAAACTTGGATTTGGACTTTATAATATAGTTTATCATGTCACATTAAGGTTATGAAGAATGTAATCTAGGTCTTAAAATGACAAAAATTCAATGTTTGTGAAGTTATACACAAAAATGTGCTTTAAGGTGTTTGTGTGCACATTTTGTGTTAAAGCTTGTTTTAGAGCTTGGTTTTCTTTGGTAATGGTTATATTATATCCATTACATGATTATTAAACTTAGGAATCCAATTTGTACTCTAATGGGGGTCACAAGACCTTTAAGGTTTCTTAGAGCATATTTTTGCCCTAAGTGACTTTTAAGCATGTTAATGCTTTTTCTTTATGTTGGAGTGTTTTCCAATAATTTTATTACGTTCATTTATGAGTTAAAATTCTTAGGACAAAATTTTAGGTCCTAAAGAGTTCATTTGGGCATATATTTACCCTAAGTGGTCAAAGGGTGCAATATTTGCTTTATGTTGACCACTGTTGTTTTTAAGTTGGTTTTAAGGCATGTTTATGCCTTAATTTAATTGATTAAATGTTTAATTAGTTAGGGATATTTCAGTCTACCCCCCTTAAAAAGACTTCATCCCGAAGTCATCTTTTCATAAATAGGTAATATAATATATATCTACCTATTATTCCCATAATGTACATCTATGTGATGTAACATTCACGCATTAAGTGTTGTGCTCATATTGCACATAGCCCTCAAGTGTGGCATTAATTCAAATATATGGATATAGGTGATCCATCAGCACCATCATTTCCTATCAGTTCTAACCACCTTAACAACCTCCCCGAGGTGTCCATATCATTCAACATTCCACGTTCCATCTCTACGATTCAATCAGTATCTAAACGATACTATGTTCAGTATCTAAACGATACAACATGAGCTGAATTCATAAGAGAGTATACATATATATATATATATATCATCCAACGAGTTCATACATACATACACAATTGAGTATCTCACAGGATACTTACATTCAAGCATACAAGCAAACAAACATACACAGGTGCGCAATGCGCATACAACCAACCAACAAAACAACGTATACCCCGCATACAAAAACGTAAAAACTAGTGCACACAAGTGCACAACCAAGAGGCTCTACCCCCTTAAAAAGGGTTACGCCCCCGTACCCCACAAGTATACATGGACGCTACTCAAAGAGCACTGGATACTTGACTCTCATGGAATTCTCCCTCGTTGTTGTATTTGAACTTTGGAGTGGAGTCTTCTCATATTGAGAGGCGGGTTAATTTTAGCCATTCGATTCTAAAAGAAATTATGAAAAAGGTGAGGCGAATACATTTTCAGCCAAAGGCGTGGAGTACTTGGTGCGCTTTATTTGGGCCCACTCGCTCCGTATTGAGGTGTAGACCCAAGGATATAGGGCTTAGTGCGCCCTTTATTTCCATCATTATATCCTAGATGGTTTATTGGCAGCAGTTTATTACTGACCTCGTTCCACCATGACAGTTTCGTTCGCGGTCTTTGTTAATTGGAAACAGGGGTATCTCAGTCAGTGCAGTAACGTTAGTTGTTTGTGCACACGACTGGATCTAAATCGTGTATCGATAATCGAGATTAATAGTGTATAATATAGCTTGTGACGTTACTATCTTCGCTCGTTGATATAATGTTGAGATGAAGTATGATATTAATTATCATTTGTGCTTAGTGCCGTTTTGCACTAGTTTCTATTGTTTGTTTAAGACATAAGGTTATAAATGCACAAGGATAATTTTTTTTGTAATTCCCTTGTCTCCCAGTTGTTTTGTTCTAGAATGAAATATTTAATTGTAATATTTGTTATGTATTTCTTATTGATATATGTTGTGCTTCCCGTGTGTTGGTTTCGCAACAACCTTTGCATGGTTCGCCCTGTTTGTTAGGAGAATCCATGGTTATTATCATATTATGCTCTGCATTTCTCGACATCCCCTACGGGTATGTTCATGGCAGTTGAGGTATTTCCCTCTGGTGTATTTGTATCTTGTACTCTTACATTGTTCACAAGGAATATAGTTGTATATTTATTGTGGTATTTGTCTTCAAGTTTAGGGCATCCGCTAGTGTACTAGCTTTGCCTTTATTGTATATTAGATAATAGTGTACTTGTGTTCAACCTCTTTTCGGTTAAGGACATACCACTATCCTTAATTTGGACATACTTAGTTATGATACCATTTATTGTAGTTGTATTTAATTGATATTCGGAGAGTGGTTCTCTCCTTGCCCCTTTTTACGGGTATGCTTGTAATCATTAAGTAGTTCTTTCTGAGTAATTGAATTGCGTTAATGTAAGCGGTCATTAAATCTTTTTGGGAATTATATGTTCAGTCGCCCATTCAAGGTTGTTGGTTTCGTTAATTTCGCTAGTTAACTGAGGTTATAGTCGTTAATTCATTTTGGGGGATTATTTATATTGGTCTAGGTTCACATTTTTGACCTTCGTGTGGAGCTGACTACCTCTTGTGTTCCTTTCACCACTGTCTACGTGTATGGGGTATCCTACTGATACATTACTACTTACTCGAGTAACTTATGAATAAGTCCGCCAAGCCCACAAGCTCCCATGGAGTGTGGTCGTCCCATAACTCGTTTATAGACTCGTAGTGTCCGTCACACGTTCAAGAAGTATTCTGTTGTCAATCTCCCTTCTTGTTAGTGTTGGGGGTCTCCCGTGGGAATGTTCGGTTCCCTGGGTTTCCTGCCCAATGGCTATGGGTTCGTGTATTTGTATTGGCAGATGTTCGTTGTATTTATCCTAATGGTAAAGTTCGCACTGTAACAGTAGGAGATGATTTTTCCTCCCTTGTTATCGAGTAAATTGTTGATAATGGTTCATCGATTTCCTTAAGAGAATCCATAAGTTCTCGTATTTGTAAGTTGTTATTTATTGTTTAGTGATAGTTACTTGTAACAGCTATTATTTAGATTTCATGTGCGCGGTTTGGCGCTTGTTAATTTATTAGTATGTTACTCGTGCTGCTTACGGTATGTACGGTAGCTCTCTCAACTTTATTTTATTTTTTTGAGTCATATCATTTAACGTAGTACCGGACTCCATGGCGAGGATGTTTGTATCCTTTCTTTATGGAAGTCCCTATGGTAGTTGTTTCTAAACGGTTTTTGTTATCTTAGTAGCACATATTGAAAGGTAATCGGAGGCGGTGTTCCCGTCCTCCTGGGTTCATGTCCTTTTATTAGTACATTAGGTACTTACTTTAACTTGCGATGTTTAGCGTTCGGTTTGGGTGTCTTGTATTATTGATTAGGTTGTTTGCCATTGTTTAACTCACATAATTATCATCACTGACAGTCGTCATTGTAGTAGACGACATGTCTTTAACACATATTAATATTTATCATCTTTACATGGCTGAACGCCAATGGCGGTAGCCATTCTTTCACTTAGAACTTGTTCGATGATCAGTATGATCATTAATAATATACATTGAACTTAATCTTGACGTCTGTTCGTTCAAAATCGTTCATAGCACTCCTTGGTAAAGGTAGTGCCCTGGGGTGGTATTTATTCGTATTCATTTTATATTGACATAAGCGTTATACGTGTAGTACTTGATTGTCAAATGATCATGTTTTCACCACAATTTAGTATATTCAGTAGTGAGTTGTTACTCACGAGTATGTTTATTTGATGTCTTATTTATCAGATTGTGTGTGTTCTAGCTGTTTGTAGCTTGTATACTTCGGTTCTTATTTATTCTCAATGTAATTAATTGTGGCAACTTGTGAAGAGTCTCAGGAATCATCCGACTATGATGAGATCAGCACCAGTGTCGAACTATCCCTCCACCCCAATTTGTGGTTGGTTTCCCTTGATCCCCGGGAATCAAGTTTCACCTCCCACGTCCATTTCAGCCATTAAATAGTTTAACAAATAAATTACGTTATTTTGGCTCATAAGCCGGTGTCATTTAATTTATTCTAGTTTAATGGATGTAGTTATTATGGGCTAATATGTGCCCCTTTTTTTATTGCATTGGTCGGACTCGTCGGGTCCTTCCGAGGTTGTAAATTATAGTTATGTTGTAGTATTCAAGTCGTACGATTGTTGAGCGGTTACTGGTAGCCATGGTATTGTACCATTGGTCTACAGAGTTTACAAGATTCGTTCACAACGATATTTGTAATTTTAGTTACAGTCATAAGCGTTAGCAGCACTTGTTGTAGCAAGTGCGCGAGGTAGACGAAATTAGTAGTACGTCGCCTGTTATAGCGCTTGCTGTAGCAAGTGCGCCATGCAAGTTGAGTTTCCGGTTTTAGGAACTGTTTATTTACCAGCGCTTTGTCTACTCAAGCGTGGTTTAGACGAATCTGATGATAGAAGTTAGTATTATGATTACTTAGGACTCAAGATGATTTGGAAGGTCTTCTTGGCAACGCGGTTATCGGAATAACTACATTCTATCTCATACACGGTTCGTGGTAATGTAAACGTTTAAAAACACGTATGTTCGTACATATAGCCATAATCAAGGTTTTAGTGTCACAATAGTGCGTACACATAACCGGGCCTGGAATTCGATTTTTACAACAAAAGTGGGTGAACTAGTAACAAAATACTCACAAGGCATAACATAGTTTCACTCTAAGTTTTGTTCTAAAAACACTGTATAATAGTAGACAAAAGTTCTCTACAGATGGCGAAGGTCTCAACGAACTCAGGGTGCTCCCGATCCATTCGCCGGGGTGCTCTGGATGGTCCACGGTGGCCTGTAGTTCCGGCCTTCCGGGTTTCTTGAGCATTCAAAATCTCTGTGTCCCTCTTTCTTACAGTACCGATACTCAACCTTGCGTCCACTACAGTCGACCCCAGGATGGTCCCTACCACAATGCTTGCAGTAGTAGTGGCGCCCGGGCTGTCTGGTGCCTAAGTAGAACACTTCTTTGATTCAATAAAGGGAAGGGTAAGGTAGTAGTTAATAAGTTGAAAAGGAACGGAATTCTTACTCTTAGGAGGTGTGGGTCTCTATGGCGCTTTCGGGCAAACAGATGGAGAGGTTCGGTTGACTCTGGGGGGCACAGGTTCTATTTTCTAGGTTGTCATAGCATTCATAGTCCCGGTGGCCCTTCTTCTCGCAGTAACAGCACACCACCTTCCGGCCTTTACAGTCAACTCCCGGGTGATCCCTTCCGCATCGTTTACAGTAGTAATGGTGCCCGCCCTTGGAGGTCCCTATAACCGCAACACTTAATTATTAAAGGAACATGTGAGGTATTTAGTTGTACTTAGGTAAAGTTAGTAGGATTTCGTACCTCTAGGGCATAGGTGTTTAGGCGGCCTGCAAGGCCTTCTAGCCTTTCCTCTCTCCGTCGGGGCTTGGCACCTATTAGTTGTATTGGTTTCACTGGGTTGTGGCGGGAGGGGTACCATTGGCGGTAGTCCAAGCTGGACTTCCACGTGGAAGTGGACTATCGCCAATGTACTCGCAACATTCGGTAGGTCTCCTCCTAACTGAGCTCTCAGCTGGTCCATGACGGCAGTGACGACCTCGGGGATACTAGGTATTCTCGGACCTTCATGCCCCTGGCCAGCTCCTTGGCCATCACCACTAGACATATGTATTACGATTCGTCTTATCATCACTCAATAGGTTACCACATCACAATTAATAACACTTGTATGCCTCGAGGGCTAACACTTGCAAGCCAAAGGCACTGCTAACACATAAATTCATAGAAGTAAGGACGTCCCGGACCTCACAAATGTTTCCCGTATTACCCAATCCTAGGCTCACTGTCTTAAATCCTATTATCTCGTCATCAGAGCGGTACTCCGCTCTGATACCACTTTTTGTAACACCCCACTCGGTAATCACATCATAATCACTCACATAGCATAATTAAACACGTCTCGCAGCGGTAGTCAAAACATTAATAAACCTCACTTGGGTGTCACATGTCATTACTCGTCTATACGAGTAAAGAAGCAGAAATAGAAATAACAAAACAACACTTACAATATAAACATAACCGCAGTGATAACGAGATACTAACCTATACATCATTCCAAACCAAAAGTACTCTTAGCGACAAGTGAGCGTCTAAGTATTCCCGATTGTACACAACGTCATTAACAAAGTATCTAATATCCATCATAATACAATATAGAATTTCAGAGGGTAAAATGAAACCCTAACTACCCGGTCCCGCACTTCGGCTTCAACGGTAATCATCACCTGCAAAATGTTGTGAAAGCTCAGCGATAAACGCTAAGTATGCCGGGTTTGGACCCTAGTGGTCACTTAATAGTCATGGTCACCATTATTAAATTCATTACATGCTTTTACCGGTGTACAGGTATATCAACACAGTAAATACATGAGAGGTGATAACGTAAACAATTAACACAGTCATTACAGTTCACACGCAACAGCACATACATAATACATTAAGCCATAACAACAATTCACAAATATCCGTTAAGTAACGGTCTTATTTTTCATTATCACAATGACCCCCCGGGTCTTCATTACATCACAACACATCATAAGTGGGTGTCAAGTTAGGACAACCCGTATTTGTATTTGTTTATGGACAGTCGTCCTGGTGGCACCAACAGTAGTGCACTTTGTCAGAGATACAAGATCTCGGGATTTCCTCTTTGCCTAAAAGGCGTCATTTAATTTGTGGCATAAAGCCGAGTACCAATAATGGTACGAACTGGCCAACAATCTATGTAGGCTCGTGTGGCATCACTAGAGTAGAAACCCGATCCGGGAAAACACTCAGGAGATCTCTATGTGCAGCCAGTTAGTCCGAGACTAACCTGGTCTTATTCTTCACACCCAAATCCTTCATTATATGATTAAATAGTTAATCGAACACCTAAGGTATAATTTTTAGGTTATGGAGAATTCATTCATCATTTATCTGCCCTAAGGGTCTTATGCACACCTAGATGTAATCTAGGTCATATTCATGTTCGAGAGTCGTGCTCTAAAGACCGACAATGTCGTGTCCCGTTCCTAAGTGTTTTACTTAGGTTATTACATACATAATTATAATACTATTTGTGTTATATTAAATAACATCAATCACATCACATTAAACGTATATGTGTTTTATGTAAGTCGATCTATAGTCGATGTAGTATTAGTCCTGAAGGACTTTCGCGCACAATTAAATGATGCGGGAAATTAAACAATTAGACATCACATAACAAAATTATAAATGCATACACACATATACATACATGCATACACCACACACGTTATACAACAAACAAATTTGAGCCCGAGGGAGTCCTCTGGACATCTCAGATCAAACCCCTTTGCATACCGTTCACCAGAGACCTAGGTTGCACAGTAGACCACTAAGCTCGTCAAGTGCCTCCGTCGGTGATACAATTTTGTATTTAGGCAATTAGAATCTGCCACACAGCCTCCAAGCTCACGGTTTGCTAGGTTTACACTTAAGCTTTACTCCTTAATATTGTAGGCTTTGTAAGGGGTGTTACCACCTTGTGAAGGATGGATTTTAATGGAGTTCCTAGCACCAATGAACTAGCACTTCATGGAGTTGGTCTCTCCACTTAGAAATGACTTAGGCTTTGATTCTTCCTCATCTTGGTTTTCCAGCCGTGAAACCCCCTCACTTTCAGAAACAAATTAAGCCATGTCAAGAGATGCTCTCCTTTGGATATGGCTGATGCTCACGGTTGAAGAGAAGGAGAAAGGGAGGGTTTGCTGATGGAGTTCTCCGCTGGAAAGGAGGCCAATGAAGAAAGAAGAAAATTTGACTTAAAATGAGGTAATTGTCTTACTTTAGTAAATAGTCATGGATGACGCATAAAACTAGCTAGATATTTTTGTTGGAGGTTTCCTAGTGATGAATTAAAGCTCCATGAGCTGCCGGCTGGGTAAGATCAAGGTGGGCAATCTTCTTTTGACTTATTAATGTAATAAAGTAACAAAAATGTTACTTTATGAAAAAGCTATTTATAAGTCATAATATATGTATGTATGGCTGGCTATTAGATAATAAGAGAGCCTTTATTAAACGGCAATAGATGGTCAAGGTCAACGGGTGATCATTGACCATGGTTTAGTTTAGGAATTTAAGTGTTATTTTGGGTACTATTCACCCAAAATCACCCATTTTGATTTTATTTTAAAACTTCGATTTGGACTTTATAATATAGTTTATCATGTCACATTAAGGTTATAAATAATGTAATCTAGGTCTTAAAATGACAAAAATTCAATATTTGTGAAGTTATACACAAAAATGTGCTTTAAGGTGTTTTTGTGCACATTTTGTGTTAAAGCTTGTTTTAGAGCTTGGTTTTCTTTGGTAATGGTTATATTATATCCATTACATGATTATTAAACTTAGGAATCTAATTTGGACTCTAATGGAGGTCACAAGACCTTTAAGGTTTCTTAGAGCATGTTTTTGCCCTAAGTGACTTTTAAGCATGTTAGTGCTTGTTCTTTATGTTGGAGTGTTGTACAATAATTTTATTATGTTCATTCATGAGTTACAATGCTTAGGACAAAATTTTAGGTCCTAAGGAGTTCATTTGGGCATATATTTACCCTAAATGGTCAAAGGGTGCAATATTTGCTTTATGTTGACCACTGTTGTTTTTAAGTTGGTTTTAAGGCATGTTTAGGCCTTAATTTACTTGATTAAATGTTTAATCAATGTTTAATTAGTTAGGGGTATTTCATTAAAAGTTCACTAGAATTCAATATTTTTTTCTCTAACTTTGAAGTTACATTTGTAAAACCAAATTAGGTCTGATTGAGCTAAAATTTTAATGGTTATCACTTCTACATACATAATACACATTTGTAGATATTAAAAAAGTTTCAATGTCCAGAAGTTGTAGAATTCTTAAACTTAGAAACAAATCATAAGTGCACTATAATTCAATATTTGTTTCTTTAACATTGGAGTTTCATTTTTAGAACCAAATAAGCTCTAATTGAGCTGAAATTTTATGGTCATCACTTCTACATGCATAATACACGCTTGCAAAATTTTAAAGTGTTTCGATGTCTAGTGAGAGAACAGGATCACATGCATTGTTGCCCTGAACAATTATACCATTGCCAGATAAGTGTGAATATGAGCAGTACTTAGGTGATGTGACAACACAATGGATGAAAAATATGACTCTAAAACAATGATAAAGACATAGTAGGTAAGTTATTTGTCACTACTATCATCAAGTTGGTATCAGAGTCATATATGTGATCAAAGTCCACTAGGGGTTCATACTATCTACAATAGAATCATCCTTATGGGCTTCATATTAGAGAGTAATTGTTCACCATCATCTACACATCTTCCTCATTTCTTATGAACATTTGCCTCTTAGATTCCTACTTTTTCAAGGACAATATAAAGGGACTTCAAGTCATTATTGTCACTGTAGAGGGGTTTTAAGTACCATTATGTTTTGCAGTGGCCATCTATACTTTTCTTCCACTGTTTTGTCCCATCACCAAACCACTATCCAAGTCTTGTTTTTTAAAGGACAATAATGAAGAGTTTTTGAGTCTGTATTGTCTTTTAGAGGGTTATGAGTACCGTTGATATATTTTGTATATGTATACATGGTTGCATCTCTAATCTTTATGCACTTCACCTCTACCTATTGCTCTTTTTATTCTTGCTAACTTCAACCTTTGTGTTTCCTCCTTTCTTCAAACACTTAAACTATCATCTCTCTACCAAATTCATTAACTTATATCTTTATATATGTTAAGTGATACATGACATTTGCTTGTTTAATCTTTGTTAATGCCGAACTATCTTACACTAAAGATATGAATCTCTACTTTAGTGTCAATCCGCAAACCAACACCTTTCACCGTTTAAGCTAAATACCGATGAAGATGTTCAATCAATACTTGCTAACTATAAGTATTCTTGGGCCATATCTCAATGCATGGAGATTCATTTGGAAATAGATGGTGATGATGACGAAGATGATGGCCTGTATGAGCCTGCATGAGGGGAAGATCTTATCAAACGATGAAGTTGAACTCATTCCAGAAGATTTTCTTTATGGACCATAATAAGATGTCGGAAGCAGTCAACAAACTCCAAATGCTTTGTGTTATCATCATGTGGATTGGGACGCCATCAACACGATGCAAATGAATGTCGAACTCCGTATGTCTCAAGCTGGAATCCTGTACAAGATTTTGAACTACTGCATGAGTTTGATTATAAAGTGAGTCTGGTAAGTGTTTTAAAAGAGTATCACATTCAGAAAAATATGGATTTCACTATTGTCAAGAACTCAAGTAAAGCATACATTGTCCAGTGTGTCAACGTCGATGATTATTCATTTTACTTACGAGGTGTAGTATTGACGATGAGAGAAAATGGAAAATAACAAGATTCAAGGTCCACTACTGTGTAGATGAAGATGATGTACAAGATCATTGACAAATGAATTATCATTTCATTGGCCAATCCCTTCTTCCTCATATCAGTTGTAACCTAGACATGAGTGTTTTGTATGTCATTGAACAGATCTATGGGTAGTATAATAGGATGATTTTCTATGAAAAATCTTGGTTGGCAAGGTCTGAAGTGATAGAAAAAATCTACGAAGATTGGGTCAAGCCATATGCTCAGCTACGAAGGTTATTCATGATCGTAGAAATATCATACCAAGTTCCATTGTTAATCTGAAAATTGTTCAAGCTTACGAGGATGACAGCCAAACAAGACAAGTTGAACACTTCTAGCGGTGTTTCTAGGCTTTTAGACCATGCATATCTACATTAAAAAACATCAAACCCATGCAGCAGATAGATGACACTCACTTATATGGTAAGTTCAAAGCCAAACTTTTGATAGCCACGTCACAAGACGAAAACAACAAACACCTACTGTGGTCGCTATAAACGAGTATGAAGACTTGGCTTCATGGAAGTACTTCCTCGATAAGGTACAGCTCCAAGTGATAGGTGAAAGAGTCAATGTGTCAATAATTATAGACTGTACGCCAGCTATCATAAGCATTAACGAATTAAATGAATACTGGAAAACCTCAATGGGTTACCACTTCTACTGTATACGACATATTACATCAAACTTTCAGACAAGGTGAAATACCCCGAACTTAAATATAGGAATTAAAATTAATCTAATGTGTATTTAAGGGCCTAATGACGCCTAAGTAATATTGGTAAGGAAAAATAAATCCAAAAGAAATAAAGAAACACTTAAAAAGCGTAAAACGCTAAATAAGTGCTAAATAACCATAGGAGGTGTGAGACCTCAGTTATCGTAATATATGGATTCTAAAGGCTTAATTAAGTCTAAATAAATATTAGGGAACAAATCCCGAAGAAAACGGATCCTTAAAATGGATTAAAAACACTAATGAGCATTAAAGCGCGTTTTTCGAGGTAACCGGGAAAACGTGACTTTAAGCGGGTCAAATAGACTCGTAACAATTTTGGTCAACTAAATAATCATTAATAAATTTTAGTGAAGCTTTAGAACCAATAAAATCAATAAAACGGGAAAATAGTAAAAACTGTCAAAAACGGGAAGTTGTGGGGTAGAAACATAAATAACTCAAACTTATGTGTCCACTTTTAAAATAAAATGTAGAGTTTGTGTGTGTGGGCTGTGTCATCCGATGACTATCCCCCTCTCTCACACACTTTTAACTTCCTTTTTCATTTACAAAAGGCAAAGAATTTAAAAAAAAAGCAATAAAGTAAACATTACTTTACTACCTCACTCACTTACTCTCTCTCCTATTCCCTCACTTTCTTCACTCACGTACAGAGCACCCCCCTCCACTCTCTCTGGCTCCTTCTTCTTCTTCCCAAGCGACAACCATGGAGAAAATGAGAAACCACACACAAACTCAACTTCTCTCCTTTTGTTAGGTGACCAAACCTTCTCCAAAAATTACAAAAATTACACCATTGTCTTCCTCTCTCCAAGGGGAACATTTCCCTCTTTTCAAAATCCAAAAAGGAGCATTTTCGTTTTCATGGGTATGGAGCATTTGGAGTTTCAAGACTACCACTAGAACCCCTTCTTCTCCTTGTTTTTGAGGTAAAAATCTTCTTGAAACCTCATGGTTTTTCTAGCCTTATGGGCAAAATGAAATTTAGACTAAACTCTTGTTTGGTTCCTTTGTACTCTAGCCGATTTTGGCACTCTTGGAGGGTGAGAAATATTGTTCTTGAGATATTCCAAGCATTACCTACACCCTTGCAAGGTAATGAAATTTCTAAACCCTAAAACTTACATTAAGCTTTAATGGTTGAAAAGGGTTAATATATTAATTATAATTGTTTTGTGTGCTTGGATGATGGGAATGGAGTTTGGCAACTCCATTCCCCCATATGGCCGATTTGGGCAAGAAAGAGAGAAGAGAAGAAGTGGGAAAGAAAAGAGGAAATAAGAGCTCAAGGTAAGAGCTCCTTCTTAATGCTCAATTTAATGCATTAGTGCAATGGGAATGGGTAAGCAAATAAAAGAACCTAAACTATTGTATTGGTATTGTAGTATTGGAAGTTTAAGTATTTGTGAGGAAGTTTGAGTATTTGTGAAATTAGTATGTGAATTGTAGGCCTTGGAGCCAAATGGTTGTGTATGAGTATTAGTATTGGTATTTGAAGAAGTATTGGTGAATGTATATTGTATTGATTGCTGGTAGGACCCTTGTAAGGGTGTGGCTAGAATAGGTATGAACTTGGTGAGAAAATGTGTGTATGGATAAGTTAGAATTGTAGGTAAACTATGGCAAAATTTTAGTAGGAATTATGTATTCAAGAATGACTTGGTGAGTGGGAGAACCAAGGTGTATATTGGGTTGAGTAGGTATGTTTAGTAGTGATGGAGTGGTAGTTGTAGTATGAGAAGTAAGAAGTATAAAATCTGTAGCAAGGTGTATGGAAATGCATTAGAGAGTTAGGAAAAATTAGTGTGTACGAATTGGTAAAAAGAGTGTTGGACTTGGGAATAGATATTGTAGTTGCTGGGAAATAAATTGGAATGGTAAGATGACATTGGAACAAAGTGCAAAATGCAAAGAGGAGTGTAGGAATGCACAAGTGTGCAAAGTATGAAATTGTGAATGAAAATTTGTAGAATTTGAACAAGAAGTTAAGTAAGTATTGGACCATGGATTTAAGGAGTTTTAGTGAGTGTTTAAGTGTGTTTAATTATGTACAAAACATGTGGAAAGATTATGGGATGATTGGAGGTGGATTAAGGGTTGATTAGGGGTTGAAAAATCATCCTAGTAGCAGTTTTTAGCAGGGTCCGGGACCTAGGTTATGTACCAAGTCCCGGACCGCACCTAAAATTAATTCGAGAGTCACACCAGCAGGTGGTCCGGGACCTTAGTCCAGGACCAAGTCCCGGACCAATAACAAAATTCAGTCGAGAGTGTTTTCAGTGCATGGTCCGGGACCTTGGGTCCGGACCAAGTCCCGGACCACCTATAAAAGCTTGTAAAATGTGATTTTTAGGGGTCTAACCATGGGGCATTGATGGGTAATGGTTTTAGAAGTTGTTAAGGCCTTGTTTGGTGACCTTTAAAGGCCCTAAGAAGTGTAAACAAGTTTGAGAAGTAATTAAGAAAGTTGTAAGTTTAAGAACATTAAGTTAAACCGAAATAACGGGATAACGGGGTAAGTACGGGAGTAGTAATTATGTATGTATTGTGATGCTTAGTATTAATTGAACCATTTGGCATGTAGTCATTGGTTCAAGAATAAGACTCGAGGAACAAGTAAGGACTAAGGAACAAGAGTGAACCAAAGAGACAAGAAGGCACCCGGTAACGTAAATTGTAGAAAAGGTATGATTTCTTCATGCCCTGTATCCTAATCTGGTTACCCCGATTTGTGTGCTTATTTGACCACCTAATAAGATAAATGCATGAATCGGACTATATTGCACCTACTTGTGCTTGTTTACATTGTTCTTGATATTTGTCTTGAACAATAGTTTGTATAATTCATGAAACATATGAATGACGATGAAGTGTATCATACTTGTAGCGTACTTGTATATTGTAATGTATTTGTATGTAAGTGTATATGGGTATTGTATTATTGTGGCTTGGATGTTGACTTGTACTAATTCCTAACTATCTAACTCCTAACTTAAGTGAGTAAATTGGAATGAGTACAAGTCCGATATAGCTTCGGCCACGCGTGAGGATGCGGAGTCACAAGAGGTTGGCTGCAAATCCTGACTCTTAAACTGGTCCGCGGCCCAAATCCCTTAAATGGGTAGCATCCCGGATTGGTGAGTCAAGTAAATCCCGGAGGTGGGACGGTGTAGTCCCCAGGGCCGGAGGTCCCGACGACTTAACTTGAGTAAGAGTAAGAGTAAGTAAGTATGGATCCGTAAGTAAGTATGAGTATGAGTATGTGTATGAAGTAACGAGTAAAAAGTAAGCTCCACCCGATTAACCCGGGTGGACCAATGAAGCTAACAAGAATTGTATATTGTGTATGTAATGAGTATGTGTATTTCGGAAGAAGGTAAGTATGTATTGGATGGGTTATTGTATTCCTTGTATGTAATGTAGTGTATGTATGTATGCCTTGCGTAAGTATTGTTGTATTGTGTATAAGAGCATGTATGCATGTATGTTTGAATGAAATCAACCGCATGTATTCGACCAAGTGGTCGGCGTACCCTCACTAGTACGCGGGGTATGCGGTTATCATGCTCGGCGAAAGCTGACCCCTTCGGGGGACATTTTTTTGTGCAGGTACCCGAAGCGAATGTGGTCAAGGCACGAGACCGGTGACTACATTGGATAGTAGTAGCAGAATGTAGAGGTGTATTAACTAGCACACCCCTTGTATTTAGAAAGTAATGTAGTAGTGAGGAATGGGTAGTAAGTAGTCTCTTAGTGAGTATGTATGAACTGGAAGAGGTATTATACTTGTATAAGGAACCTAGTGAACTCGGTATGTAGATTATACTGTATTGTACTTGGAGTATTGTGTTGAATGAAGATTGTAGTAGTATTTGGTAAACGGAGAACGTATTGTAGACTTGTAGTACTCGGGATTCCGGTCCATCAGACCGATGCTGTATGTAGAATCAGTAGCCTTGTTAGTCACGTGGGTGACTAACGGCATTGTATCACCCATTGTATGTAAATATATATCCGCTGCGTGTATCTGATGAGTAAGGAGATTGGACGTTAATGGTTGTATTAATAGTAGGGGTGTTACAAAAAGTGGTATCAGAGCGAAGTATCGCTCTGATGACTGGAAATACCGAGTTTAGGAATACCGAGTTAGGAATTAGAAGCTTAGGGCTAAGGGCTGAGTGTTAGCATTAGAGATATGCTAGTTAGGAACTACCGGTGAGTACCGGATGCCTACAATACCAGTCCCGCCCGCCGCAAACCCCCATTGTATAACTTGGGAAAGGACGCCAGAGAGAGGAAAGTCCTCTCATACTCGGGGAAACCCGATCTGGCAGTTGTGAAGCAATCACACAGTAAACAAGAACCGACATATAGCAAATTCCAAGAATTGGAAGTCCCGGAGATGGATCCCGGTTGAACCACAATACCCGCACTCAATAGCGGTTGAAAGAACACTCCAACCACGAGGAGGCTGCAACTTACAACAGCATGGGGCGACGTGCTTAGCAGTCGCGAGACCAAGCTAGACAACCAGCAGCAGGAAAGAAGCACTAACTGTGCAATAAAATAGAAAAAGGGAGTAATAACAAACCCGAGACACAAGTCTACGGGATAGTAATACTTGAATATTACCACCAACGGTATACTAGCTGACTAAGGACATAGTCAGGAACGGTTAACTCCAGAAACCACAACGCTGAAGAGGTTACAATACCTGGCCAGCATAGCTTACACAGCTACAAGAACATCCACGGGATATAATCCGATAGGACTACAAGAGTAGTGCCTAAACAAGGTAGGCTCAGTAACCACCACAAATGTGTGGGAACGAGCCACAAGGAACGACGCAAAACCAAATAGAATGGGAGTCTCCAAGGATTGGAGAAACATCCCGATTATCAACAATCACGTCAAGATCATTAAGAAGCTACCTAAAGGAGCGAGTATACCAATTGCAGATCAACAAGATCAAGGGAAAGGTCAACAAGACTACTAAATACAAGCAGAAACCATACCAAGATTGGTATAGGATTATCCAAAAACCACCGATACCGCGCACTTGCCAAGGCAAGTGCAGTAAAGACAGAGATATGTAAAGGAAGACTAAATACGTCACAAGTACATAGTAATGTACGGTAACAGTAACGAAACAACCACAGGATCAAACATCCTAAAACTGAAGGAATGGAACCTTGGAAAGGCCTAACGGCCCGACCACTGTACTTAGAGCATACCAGTCAACGGGAGGCTAGACTTGGTCAAGACCTCAAACATGGCTATGCCATGAGAGATTTCTTTTAACACTGGACCATTGTTTTAAAACCCAAAATTTTCTTTTCAAAACCACAACCCTCTTTTAAAAACCTTGGATTTTAAAACCAGACCAACAACATTATGGTGAGTATCATGGGATGATACAAGAGGAGTTGGCAACAGAATACTTCACCTAGGCGTGTGACGAACACTACGAGTATACCCGTTACGGGATGTGGGACAACCGCACTCCGAAGGTATACGAGTTATGCAGGCATCATATTCAAATAGGGTATGATCATTTTTATCCCAACACTCAAACATTAAACGCTTCTTCAATGATGCTTCCTTTGAGAAGTGTTCGCGTGCATACGATGATGGTAGGAGATGGGGGCACATGACAACCAATTTGGTTGAGTGCATAAATGGAATACTAAAAAGCATCTGATTACTACTAATTACAGCCATCATCAAGAGCACGCTGCATAAACTGGTCACATATTTTAACGACAACCTCAATAATTTCAATTGGCAACGACTCACAGAAATATCCTTGTACACAGACTACGCGACAACCAAGATTGAAAAAAATTAAAGACTGTTGAATAGTCAAAATGTCTGTCATTTTGATATTATACACCAAATGTTTGAGGTTGAAGATTTCGGCTTGGTGATTCTGAGAAGAAACACGAGAAATTACAAAGTTGACTTCAATGAGTTACGTCATGAATGCGGGAGCGACAAGCATTCAAATACCCATGTTCTCACTTGATGGCTGTATGTTTTTGTAACACCCCTCTCAAAAACAACGTAGTAGTCACTCACGTAAACAGAAAATAAATGTGTCTCACAGCGGAAGAAAGAACGGTAATACAACTCACATGGGTGTTACTTGCCATCTCTCGCCCATACGAGTGATGAAGCAATACAACAATGTAACAAAATGAAAACATAAGGTTACAAACCGCGGTGACAACGAGATACCGCCTACACATCCATCTAAGTCCCAAAAGCAATGTCTACAGTGAGTGTTTAGTTATACTCCAAAATAATTACATCCGACATCAGTAAACAGCCTTAATACATAACAAGGTACGTACGGTAATTCTAAAATCCAAAACGTCCTAACTACCCGGCCCCGCACTCCGGCTTCGTCCGTGATCAACAACCTGCATAAAGCCATAAAGGCTCAGTGATAAACACTGAGTATGCCGAGTCTGGACCCTAATGGTTAATTAAGTCGTATTAACCATCTTTTTATTAGGTTCGTTACATGCATCACCGGTTTACAGAGTATATCGGAAACTGTAAAAACGTAATTAAACATGCAACAATCATCACAGACATACACAGAACAGCATCACATCTTACAATACAATAGCATCGATAAATCACACGCCGTTTTTAGTTTCACGTCATCACGTATTACAACGCTCGGCCCCCCGGGCCCTCACATGTCGTTTGATTTGGTTAGCACTGTCAGGAGTCAGTTAGGAGAACCCGAAATATATTCACTTGGACAGTAGTCCCACATACACACAAGGTGCTCACTGCCCTGATCATCCAAAGACTCCGGGATATTTCACTTTGCCTTTGTAAAGGCGTCCATTTAGGTGGCCAAGGGCCTGGTGCCAACGGTAGCACACTCCGCATGACGATCTATCTAGGTTCGTTCAGGATTAACTAGGGAAAACCCGACACAGGTTTACCCAAGAGATCTCTACGCGCGACCAGCAGCCGGTGACTGTCTGGATTAAGGTACACATCACTTCCAATCACACTCCACTGTTAACCTCGTTAGTTAGTGCTTCAGTTACAGTTTTAATTATGGAGAACATCACTTATTTTGTTGGCTGCCCTGTGGGTCTTACGCATGCCTAGAATGATTCTAGGTAGTATTTATGTTCGAGTCGAAGCTCTAGGGACCAACAATGTCGTGTCCCGTTCCTAAGTGTTGTACTTAGGTTATAACTACATACTTGTAATACTTAGTGTATTAAGTCAGGCAACGGTAATCACAATCACTCAATTCGTATATGTAGTTTTATATAAGTCGATCTATAGTCGACGTAGTATTAGTCCCGTGGGACGTTCGTGCATAAATAAATATTGCAGTAAACACATATATCCATCACACGCATAATCACACACGTTATCAAACAAATCCGGGCCCAAGGAATTCCTCAGGACAACCCGGAACAGACCCCTTTACATACCATACACCGTGTCTAGGATCGCGCAGTGTAGACTGCTAAGGCTTTCGAGCGCGCACGTCTGAAGGGCGATCTAGAAATACAAAGAACGCTAAGCGTCAATCCACATGACAGTATGATTCGGTATTTCCGAATAACGTTTGAAATCCAAGTACTACACCCCGGATGTTTCGACTGTTACTAGTAAAAGTATCGTTATCTTAAAAACTCCTTACTCGTCGTCTGAGTTAATATTCGGTATACATTGGAGTATGAAACCTTACATTATACACTTGTGATACTTCATTCGGGATTTATTTATCGTACCAAAGTAATATACTAACCTTAGTATTTTATGTCATTGTATACTATAGTTTATATTTTTATTATTGACATGTATTTATATATAGTATGCGTTTAGCATGACAGTTTTAATAAACTATATTTTTGACCACATAATATTGTTTAGTGTTACATTTATTTCATGATGTCATATAGTATGATATTTTATATGTCATTAGACTTTATAGCCTATGGTTTTAGTAGCTTTATGTATGTACCGAAAATAGTATACACATTTGATACACTTGAGCTCCTTTATTATATAATTCTCATTAATCCTAATATAACCACATAACTTATAACATGATGTAAGTATCTAATTTTATAACATCAAAACCTTGTAATAAAATACACTCCAAAGTTTTATAAGCTCACTTAAGTATGTTAGAGATGTTTTAGGTTCATTAGTAACTCAATACCATCCCTTATCACCCTCTGTAACATGGTTATACAGAAGCTCATACATTATCGATATCTGAACAACAACCTCTATATTCCTTCCTAATTCTTGTTTCTAGTTAGTCCAAGTGCTGTTTAATTCTTCCCCACAGTACCTACCTAACTATCTATGGGTGGTATTGATGTTTTAACCCAAGACTGAACCACTAAAACATTCACCTAGCTTCTGCACTTAATTGCACAGAGACCGCCCCTAGTGAAAATCTGAACCCAAAAATCAGAAAGCAGAAGACAAAGACATGTGTATAACCTCTTCCTCTTTCTTTCATCCTTTATGTCTGTTAGACTGTCTCCTAACCTCCCCCATGAATTTCTCAACCTAACTGAGTGTATTAGCAACGATTTGGGTTGATTATTAACCAAACACAACCCTCTTAACACATCTGTAATTCAGTTATACAGAGAACAATCATCACAGGAAACTGAAACAAAACTGAAACACTATAGCTGCTGTTTTTTTTTCTTTTTCTGTTACGTACTAATCTAGTTCTTCAGTTTTATTTTCCTTCAAATCATTTAGCTTCTTAGTTAGGTGTCTTAATGTAATTCTATCCTCAAAGGAATCCACAACAACATTGCTAACCTCACTGTTACATCCCAAAACTGAAACTGATACATAACTGATTTACCTTCTTCTGTTTCTTTTTCTTTGTTCAGGAATTTGACTTTCGATTTTCCCCCAATCCTTCTTACCTAGTTAATAAGTGCTTAATCCAAGTTGTCCTTTAAAGACAGACCCAAGACAAATCTGTTAAAGCTACTGAAAGGTTGTAATACTGAAGCTAGGAAATCTTGGGCAGAACTGAAGCATGAAGCTGATATATATAACTTCTGTTATTGTGTTTCCTTCTGCTCCCAAATCCGTTTTTTATCTACTCAACTTGCTTACTCACTTGGTTAAGTAGTTTATCCAGTATTTGACTCACAACACACCCAAGGTGATACGGTTAAACCCTCTGAAGTTTGCTTATACTGAAACCAGAAAATTCCCATAGCCTAAAATAAAACTGAAGTTATGCTATTGATTTCTTTCTGTTATGTGATCAGTTTTCTGTTTTGTTAATAACTATTCCTTAACTTCTTCCTAATTAACCACAGCCTGACTTAGGTATGTTAGTAATTTTCTAGGATCATTAGCAATTCAGTAAAGCTCCTTCTAATCCCTCGGTACCCAGCTATACAGAACTGAAAAATAATGCAGAACTGAAACTTAAAACATAATTGATGCACCTTCTTCTATTTTTCTATTCTTTAGTCTGGTTTCTAGTTTTCCTTAGGTTGTCTAACTACGTATTTAAGTATCCTAACACAAGTTGGAATCCTAAACAACTCAAAACAGCAAAAATCAGCCTTAGAAAATTATTATACAGAACTGAGCATAAACTGTAACCTGAAACCGAAATCTGATATGACTTTACTTCCATCTTTCATTTCTACTGCTTAACCTGTCTGCTAGTTTTCTCCATTTTGTTTACCCATTTGGTTACATCTCTTAATACAGTTTTGACTTCAAAACAACCCAAGTCAACAAAGTCTGCAACTCTAAAACTTCTTTACACCAGTCTGTAGCACTGAAAATAAAACTGATACATACTTCTGTTTCTTTCTCTACCCTTAGTGCATCAGATAAGTTTTTTTTTTCTTTTCTTTTTAAAACACTCCCACGTATTGGTGACTTAGACATGTGTATCAACAATGTTTTGAATACATTCTTAACTCCACACTAACCTTATACTACCCTGGAGAAGTTAGTATACAGAAATCAAAACAAAACTGCAGAACTGGAATCTGAACTGATGTATTTTCTGTTATGTTTTCTTCTGTCCTTTTAATCTGATTTCTAGTTTCCCAAGTTATTTCCTCATCCAGTTAAGTGGTTCACCAAGATTTTACTTCAAGAACAACCCTAAATCAACATTATTAAAGCCACTGAAACTCACTATACAGAACTGAAGAAATCTGTAAAACTGAACAGAAGTCTGATATGGTTTACTTCCACCTTCCATTCATGTTGCTTGTTTCAGCTATCTAATCTACCTCCTAGTCTCCTCAGCTTGTTGAGTTGTTTAGTTACGTATTTTAAGTCAATTTTAACTCCAAAACACCCCAAGGCAAATTTGCTAACACCTTTGAAATGCTTTAATACTGAAGTGAAAAGAAACTTGAAGAATAAACCGGAACACTGTGACCCTGATAAACTGAGGAGTTAATGCAGGTTTCTCTTCTGTTATTTTCTTTTGTCTTTTTGTTTCACTAATGGCCCTAGATTCCTACCTCCCTCACATGGATCAGTGTTTAGTTACAATCTTAGCATATTTTTTTTTACTCTCAGGCCAACCCCAACACTAGAGCTGTAACACTTCTAGGCATCTAGTAATCAGAACACTATTTTACAAAGTTTGAAAATCGACAGAATTCTTATGATCTTGTAACAGGTTGAAAAGTTTACCTTCCACTGTAGTTCAAACCCAAAAGTGTTGTTGTGTTGAGGAGGGATTGCTTGCCTGATTATCTTTGGGAGAAGGACATCATGTTATGCAGACCAGAAAGATAGAGAAACTTCAGTCATGGAGGTCACGTTTGTAACAGAAACTCAAGAATTCAGAGAACTGAACAACCAGTTTTTTTTCTTTCTTTTTATTGTTATGGTTCATGGCTTACCTACCAGGAGTTCTTGGAGGGAATTGTCTCAGGACCTCTAGAGTTCTGCCCTTGGTTAGCATACAGTGTTCTTGCACGACAAATACAGAAACCTGAGGAATTGGGTTGTGCAGTCTCGATCAGAACTAAGCCGAGACAAAAGACAGAAATGAGAAGAACTGGTTTGGAGTATTACCTTGTGTTGGACTCGAGAAGGAATGAAACACTTCACGGTTTCAATTTCCAGACAGGGTTATGCAAAAGCTGGGGGGAAAATGAGTTAGACAATAAGGGGGATTCTCGGGTATAAAGACAGAGGTGAATGACAGTGGATGAGTAACTGAGAATTACCTCAATTATGGTCAGAAAATGAACCACATTGTTTCAGGTGAGTTCTTGCGTGGAGTAGACTCAGTTTTGAGTTGGTTATACTGAGACACTAACTCAAGGGACAAGGACTGGGTGGATTTATCGGTTCAATGGCACTTGTTGCTGATTCCCGTATGCATGTGTGGGAATTTCCAAAAGAGTAACCCTGATGCACAACTCTTACTGAGATCAAGATGGTGAAGGTGGTGGTTGCAAGTTACAAGGGAATGTTATGGGCGATTGAGAAAAAAATAAGTAGCTCTGTCGCATGGAAGTTTGGAACATGATAGGCTTGAGGTATCGAAAACAGATGGGGAGAAGTGTTTGAATGTTGAGGCGTGTCCGTCTCTACTCTCTTTTTTTTGTGACCTTAGTAGCGAGACTACTTGTTTTAATTTGTTGGTATCTATTACTGAATTTGAGCACAGCTCAACTAGTTAAGGCAATCGGGAAGGGTACGAAAGGTCTCGGGTTTGAATCCCGGCTAGAGCACGTTTGCTCTTTTTTTTTTGTATCAGCCATATCTATGCCTATTTGTTTTTTTTTTTGGTCAAAAAAACGGAGGATCAACCTCTTCTTATATTAGAACAACAATTTTGAGCTCTTCCAAGAGCTGAACAGCAATACATGAAGGAGGGGAAGCTAAATAATGAAGCCCCCAAACTCTTGACAGTCCTAATCTGGCCAACGAATCAGCCACAGTATTACAATCTCTTGGAACAAAAGTTACTTGAACATCCCAATCTGGATTCAGAATATTTCTACATTCCCTGAGAATATGACGCAAAGGGCAAGTTTCTGGACACTTATGATAGAACTCTACTAGGATGGAAGAGTCTGAGCATATCACCACATGTCTCATCTCCTTATCGGCAATCAATTTGATGGCATACAACAAGGCCATTGCTTCAGCATGAATCGCACTAAGTTTCCCAAAAGCTACTGTAAAACCAAACATCCAGTTTCCTTTGTTGTCACGACACAGACCTCCTGCTACAGCAGTATCTGCAAGAGGATTAAAAGAGCCATCAATGTTCATCATAGAATAGCCTTTAGAGGGAGGAATCCACCAAACCTGTTTATTGCCATTCAGCCCCTTATCATGTAATTGATAATCTGGGGAAACCAGATTCGAATTCTTCCATGCTCTGAACTGCTGCATACAGGAAATAACAATCTGCCTAAATGGAATAAACAGGCGATGCTCATCAGTAAAGATTTTTTATTCCTCCAAATCCAAAGCTGGTAGCATACAACAGAAAGATTACACTAGATCTCCCACAGATGAGGAAATTTCCATGGTTGGACAAGTTAACAAGCAACCAATCTTTTAAATCACAACTATAGAAACTACTGGACAGTCGGGAAGGAATAATCCTGTCCCAAACCCTCCTGGCAATTGGAAAATCACGCAAAACATGGAGAATTGATTCCACACCACAATAGTAATGACATGCATTATCCTAAGCAAGTCCCATTAGAGTACGACGCAAATTAGTCATCAATTTGTTATGACAAACTTTCCACAAGAATATTTTGATGTGTTCCTAGATAGGTAAACGCCAAAGAAGATCGAAAATGTTCTTACCAGAACTCACCATTCCCGCCGAACTCAATTTACCAGAAGAATGGTATCCAGAGAGAAATTTATAGGCAGAAGAAACACTATTTTCCACTGGGCTCAAACTTCCAGTGGATAAAATCATCATCTGCATCCTGAAAAACTGTAACATTACTGAGCAAATTAAGAATATCAGAAGGCAAGTACTCGAAAACCTGTTCCATTTCCAACCTGATTCGTGAGACCAGAAATCAGCCACACTAAGCTCCTAACTTTCTAAAGGAACATCCTTAACTGAATGATCTATATCAAAGCTCGATTATCCAGCCAGCAGTCCCTCTGGAAATTAACTTTCTTACCATTACCCAAGGACCGCCCAAATCCATCTTGAACTTGTTTAGCGCATTTTTGAATGTTTCTCCAATTAATAGACCCCCGTTCAATTCTAGGGTTGGGGTATTTCTGTAATAACATATCTTTACAGAAACTGCTATAATTGCTAGCCAAATTCCAAACTAGCTTACCAAAACAGGCGACGTTCATGATTCTAGCTTTTCTAATCCCAAGACCCTCATCAGATTTTGACTTACAAATAGTCTCCCAACCAATATCGTGAAATTTCCTGGTTTCCAAATCATGGCCCCAAATAAAATTCCTGTTTAACCTATCTATTTTATTTGGGGCCCCAAATAAAAACTCTTCATTGTAGTACTCACTTGGCAGATCAGGAAATCGAACTAGAACATCAAGAGATGAAATAGCTTCCGTACTTGGGTTAAAATTTGGTCTCCATCTCCTAATGGAAAGATAATGATCCATTATCGGCCAAGGGCCCTCAGATAACACATAATGGAGATCCTCCTTGTTGCTAAAGATGATCGTGAAGAAACCATTAGTAAGGTCCTCCATACGAAAATCACTCCGTAATTTCCAACGGTTTGCAAGTCTGTCCCTCAGAATCTGCATTGGAATGAATTTCCCAAGAAGCTTTACAATTATCGCATCACGCCAAGGACGACGGAAACTTAACTTCTCTTCTTTTGTTAAGCAAATTTCAGGACATCTAGGATCCTCATCGGCCATCTCTTCTTCTTCATCGTCGGAGATATCCTCCAGGTCGTCCTCATGCTCCTCCTGGTGTTCTTTTGACGAGATTACCACCATTGCCTCCTTGTAATTCAGATCTTTGTTTCCGAAACAATCTTGAACTATACAGTCCATTTCCTCGCTGAAATTGCCAGAATTGCGCGGTTTCTTTGAAGCAGAGAAAGCCCCTTCCTCCATCTCCATGATAATCACTGGCGATATGAATCAAGAACCAAGAGCGAAAATCAGGAACAGACCCGAAACAGAAATTGAAATTGGACCCCCGAACAAACCCTAAATCAGAACAGCTGGGAAACACGAGATGTGTTTTCTAATACCTAGACTCTCTTGCTAATACGAACTGTAACACCCCTACTGTTAATCCTATGCTTACCGTCTAATCGTCCTGTTAATTCTATCAGTTCGCAGTGGAAGACTACTACTACTACGGCGGGTGATACAACTCCGCTAACCGCCCATACGGCTAGCTAGGCTTACCTTACTTACAGTCACGGTCTGATGATCATAGTGTACCGAGCTACTATATTACTTACCAAAATACCGAATACCGAATACTTACATCAGTGGATCACCGAGTATTCAAGTATATTCAATTACATCCAAATTCAACTTCCCAAAAGAATGAGTTCCTAAAGCTACTCATCTATACCCCCAATCCAATACTTCCACTATTCAAAAAGGTGTACCCCATGGTACACCGGCTAATCAAAAAGCTACAGCCGTGTACTACTTAGTACACCATTCATTAATCATTGTTTACAATCCAAAAAGAAATCAAAGAACTAGCTACATCTCTTCATGGCCTTCATCCTTCTCTTGTACCTGCGTGTAGTAAAAACATCGCCCCTAGGGGCTCAGCAAAAGCTACGCATGAACTCCGCATATACCGTGTGCTAGCTAGGGCACACCGACTATTTGACGTCCACTAAACATGCGATTCATTAATTTCATACATACATGCTTTACATACAACATACATGCATTTACAATACATTACACAATTCAAGGCATCAATACAATAGTGCATACAATACTTACCTTCACGTTGTTAGCCAAGTTACGCATCCGGGTTAATCGGAATGCTGTTTACTCTTTTACTCATTTCACTTACTTTCTCTTATTTGCACTTACTTACTTTCAATTACTTTACTTACTCATTCTTACTTACTTACTTATACTCAAGTTAAGTCGGTATGACCTCCGGCCCAGGGGACTACTCCGTCCCACCTCCGGGATTTACTTGACTCACCAATCCGGGATGCTACCCACTTAAGGGATTTGGGCCGCGGACCAGTTTAAGAGTCAGGAATCGGATCCAACCTCTTGTGTCTCCTCATCCTCACGTGTGGCCGAAACTATATCGGACTTCTACTCATTCCAATTTAATTACCAATTTAAGTTAGATTGGTTAGCTTGTTAGGAATAAGTTAGAAGTCCAAGCACATTCACAATCGGTCACAGTACAATACAACATACATACATGCATTCATATTCATCCATACATTTCATGAATTATACAAACTGAGATTTAAGAAAATATTCACAACATACAGCACTACATATTCACAAGTATGCATAGTAACTCCGATTCGTGCATTTATCTTATTTGGTGATCAATTAGCACACAACACACAAATCAGAGTAACCAAGATAGCATACGGGGCATGAGGAATTCATACCGTTCACCGTTGTACGTGTTTCCGAACGTCCTCCGGTGTCACAAATCAAATCCTATGATATACACACAATCGAATGATTAATCTAAGTATCATTAATCCTAATTCGATTACTCTTACGTTTCCTAACTCATGCTTACTAAGTCTTTACATTCCTTCACTTACATTTTACTTACTTACTTTTAATTACTTGGCAATGGTTTACTTACATATATATGTACATATGTATAGGTGGGTATACATATATAGATATATATACTAGTTATAAGCTTACTGTTTTTTTTTAAGTAATGGGCCGTCCGACCCAAGCCCTGGGTCGGACCATTCCAGTAGGTTTACGTCCTCTGAAATTCTTCCCGTCCGACCCAGCACTATTCCGTCCGACCCATACACCTCTGGGTCGGACCATTCCAGAAAGTTTCGGTTCCGTCGTCCAAGTCCTGTCCGACCCAAGTCCGACTCACCCTCTGGGTCGGACGGAGTCAGAAATTTCGACAACATAATTTTTTTGCATGTCCGACCCATGTCCGACTCACGGCCCTGGGTCGGACCATTCCAGAATGTTTACGTTCTGTTGTTTAAGCCATGTCCGACCCACGTCCGACTCACCCTCTGGGTCGGACGGAGTCAGAACATTGCTACAGGTTTTGTTTTTCTTTCCCAATTTCACTCATTGCTTCCCCAATCTTCCTACATACATCCTAACATGTTTTAGTACTATTTACACACTCTAAATCTTGCTAATTCATCTCTTAATTCATTACACATTCCTATACTAATTTATATACACAATTCTCTAAGTTTCTACTCAACACTTACACAGTTTTCCTCCCTTACCATATTATGCTACAGATTTTGACCTTTACACTCCTCTTCTACATCTCCCTCTTCTATTGGCATTTCTAACACTCCTAATGCATTTAGAATACATTATCTATCTCTCTCAACTTACCCTCTAATTACCTCAATCAAAATCTGTTACAAACACACATTAGTCACCTAGTTTTCTAGTTCACTAAGTGTTATAATCCTATGTAAATTTTGCCATAGTCTCCGCTATATTTTTATACTCTCATCACATTGTTTCAATCACATTATCATTCATCTCACTGTTTATACATAATAACCATCTACAAGCTCCCATACACAAATACTAATACTAAAACACTCATAAAAATTCCTGCACTTAACATCTCATTCCCAATCTGTTTTGATAAGTTTTAAAATGTCTTTTAAAGGCTTAAAACATTTATATCCTCTTACACATTACACTACTAATACACTATCATTTTACAATACCAATTTGTACTACTAAAAATTTGTTACATTATACATTACTAAACTACACAAGAGAGCATCATTTTACCTTGTTCTCTTCTAGTTGTTTTTCTCTTCTTGCTTCTTCCTTCTCTCTTTCCTTCCTCTTCCTCTTCCCACCGGTTTAGCAACCAAGATTCTAACACTACAGCCCATTCACATATACATTTCAATACACCATTTTAATATACACTTTAACCCTAGCCATTATGTAAGTTCTAATGTAGGTTTTAGGGTTTAGAATTTTCATTACCTTCCAAGGGTGTGAGTAATGCTTGGAGTGGCTCAAGAACAAGTTTCCAACTCCACCAACAATGCCAAAATCGGCTAGAGTACAGGGGACAACAAGAGTTTAGTTTCCAAATTTCGTTTTGCCCACAAGGGCTAGAAAAAGATGGAGTTTCAAGAAGATTTTTACCTCAATAGAACAAGGAGAAGAAGGTGGTTCTAGTGGTGGTCTTGAAGCTCCAAATGCTCCATACCCATGGAGATGAAAGTTGTTGTTTTCGAATTTTGGAAGGATGGAAATGTAGCTCTTGATGAGAGGATTCCAATGGTGTAGTTTTTATAATTTTTGGAAGAGGTTAAAGGGAGTAACAAGAGAGAGAAGTAGAGGTTTGTGGGGGTTTTCTTATTTCTCCATTGATGTCGCATGGAGGAAGGAGAAATAGAGAGTGAGGGAGATGGGTGTGTACGTGAGTGTTGTGAGGAGAATGAGGGAATTGGAGAGAGAGTGTGAGAGGTAAGTTTACTTTATTGTTTTTAATTGCTTTTGTCTTTTGTAAATAGAGGAGATAGGTGAGTGTGTGAGGGGGGGAAAATCGGACCACTGCACACACACACACACACATGTACATTTTTATTTTCAATAGTGGACACATAAGTTTTGGTTATTTATATTTCTACCCCACAACTTCCCGTTTTTGACAATTTTTACTAATTTCTCGTTTTATTGATTTTATTGGTTCTAAAGCTTCACTAATATTTATTAATGATTATTCAGTTGACCAAAATTGTTACGAGTCTATTTGACCCGCTTAAAGACACGTTTTCCCGGTTACCTCGAAAAACGTGCTTTAAGGTTCGGTAATGCTTTTAACCCGTTTTAAGGATCCGTTTTCTTTGGGATTTGTTCCCTTATGATTATTTATACTTAATTAAGCTTCTAAATTATTCATTAGCCTAATTAATCACTGTTTTTAATTACGGGGTATTTCAATCTACCCCCCTTCAGAAACTTTGCCCTCAAAGTTGCTCAAGGTTAATAGTTTAAGTAATTCTACTCATTAGGCAAACCAATTGCACTAATGTGTCTTACTACACCTATGAGGTGTTTACTTCATTCCACATTGCAACATACACACTTCAAGAATCATACACAACTCACATACACAATCCAACATTTCCAATTCATACCATTCCACGTTCGCATTACACAGATACATTACACATTACACACACAAGTACATACACTACACACATTACACATGCATACATACGCATACCAAATTCATTTGCACTACATGTGCCATACAAAAGTCTATTACAATACCTACACACTATGCAATGCTTACCCCGAAGCAATGCAAAAGCAAAAGGGCTCTACCCCCCTTAAAAGGGGTACGACCCGTACCCGTATTGCTAAATGCTAGACTCTCTAGTCTATGAACAGCTGTGGGTACTTAGCCTTCATGGCATCTTCCAACTCCCATGTCGCTTCTTCGACATCATGGTTTGACCATAGGACCTTCACCATTCGTATAGACTTATGGCGAGTGTCTCTGGTCTTCCTATCCAGGATTCTCACTGGGGTTTCGACATATCTCATGTTCGGCTCGATGGACAGTCTCTCGGGTTCTAGCACATGAGAAGGATCAGCAATGTACTTCTTGAGCTGTGACACATGAAATACATCATGGACACGTCCCAAGTCCTCAGGTAATGCTAACATGTAGGCTACAGCTCCAACTCTTTCGGTGATAGCATACGGCCCTACAAACTTTGGGCTAAGCTTGCCCTTCTGACCAAATCTGAAGACACCCTTCATAGGTGAAACGCGCAAGAACACTTAGTCGCCCACGGCGAACTCAAGGTCGCGTCGTCGCACATCCGCATAGGATTTCTGTCTATCTTGGGCTGCCTTCATATTAGCTCGAATTTGCTGGACTTCAGCTTGCACTTGTTCAAGGTACTCCGGTCCTATGATGACCGCTTCGCTTGACTCGTCCCAACACAAGGGTGTACGGCAGGGTCTACCGTATAGATCTTGGAAAGGCGACATCTTAATCGAGGCATGATAGCTATTATTATATGAAAACTCGATAAGATGAAGCTTGTCTAACCAACTCCCCTGAAAGTCTAAGGCACATGCCCGAAGCATGTCCTCCAGTGTCTGAATGGTCCTTTCTGTCTGACCGTCGGTCTGAGGATGGAAGGCGGTACTCAACTTCAATTCTGTACCCAACGCTTCCCGTGTAGCTCTCTAGTATCTCGAAAGAAATCTGGTGTCGCGGTCAGATACTATTGTTTTCGGGACTCCGTGATGTCTGATAATCTCTTTGTCGAATAGCTCAGCTAGCTTCACTACCTTCCAAGTGTCCTTCATCGGTATGAACCTGGAAGCCTTGGTAAGGCGATCGACTACAACCCAGATCATGTTGAGTCCTCCCCTGACAGGTGGGAGTCCTACAACAAAATCCATGGAGATATCATGAAATTTCCACTCCGGAACTGGCATCGATTGTACCATTCCGCCCGGTCTACGATGTTCAAATTTTACCTTCTGGCATGTTAAGCATTTCAATACAAATTCGGTCACATCCGACTTCATCCCAGACCACCAGAAGTACCTCTTCATGTCTTTGTACATCTTGGAGGCTCCCGGATGGACTGACAATGTGGAACTATGTGACTCTCGCAGGATGCGATCCCTTAGCTCAGCATTGCTTTGGGGGACGCATAGCCTGCCATTCAACCGAATCAAACCATCTTCATGTAGCTTGAAGTCATACTTCTTCTTCTCAAATGTACCATTTTCAATCTTTTGTCTGATTTCGGTTAGGTAAGGGTCGCTCAACTGAGCGTCTCGCACCTCGTCAACCAAGCTAGAAGAAGCGAGTAGCGAATGGAGCGAGTGTGCTCGACGGCTCAGGGCGTCGGCTACGATGTTTGCCTTCCCTTCCTTATACTGTAAGTCGATGTCATAATCTGAAAGAAATTCCATCCATCTTCTCTGTCTCAAGTTCAGTTCTTTCTGAGTGAATACATACTGTAAGCTCTTATGGTCGGAGTAGATGGTGATGCTTACCCCATAGAGATAGTGTCGCCATATCTTCAAGGCGAAGACAATGGCTCCTAACTCTAGATCGTGTGTCGGGTAATTCTCCTCATGCTTTTTCAGCTGGCGGGAGGCATAAGCTACAACCTTGCCATGCTGCATGAGTACGCATCCCATTCCTTTGCCTGATGCATCACAGTATACCTCAAATCCCTCTATGCCCTCTGGAAGAGTAAGAATGGGCGCTGAGGTCAATGAGTCTTTTAGTTTCTGAAATGATAACTCGCACTCGTCTGTCCATACAAATGGTGCATCTTTCTTCATCAATGTAGTCATGGGCTTAGCGACTTTCGAGAAGTCCTTTACGAATCTCCGGTAGTAACCGGCTAGACCAAGAAAGCTCCGAATGTCGGTAACAGTCTTAGGTCTAGGCCATGATCATACAGCTTCTATCTTAGAAGGGTCAACTGAGATACCTACGCTCGAGATGACATGACCAAGGAATGATACCTGATCTAGCCAGAACTTGCATTTGGAGAACTTCGCATACAGCTGGTTCTCGCGCAGTGTCTCAAGCACTTTCCTCAAATGAGTTTCACGTTCCTCTGCTGATTTTGAGTATACAAGGATGTCGTCGATGAAGACAACAACCGAAGTGTCCAACTGCTCACTGAATAGTCGATTCATGAGGTCCATGAATTTAGCTGGTGCATTTGACAAACCGAATGGCATCACCGTGAATTCGTAGTGGCCATATCTGGTACGGAATGTCGTTTTCTCAATATCTTGCTCTTTGATAGCAATTTGATGATATCCAGAACGGAGGTCAATCTTGGAGAAGACCGATGCTCCTTTCAACTGGTCGAATAGGTCGTCGATGCGTGGCAATGGGTATTTATTTTTTACTGTGACCGCATTCAGCTTGCGGTAGTCAATGCAAAGTCGGAGGCTACCGTCCTTCTTCTTCACAAAGAGGACCGGTACTCCCCAGGGTGATACGCTCGGGCATACAAACCCTTTGTCAAGTAAGTCACGTAACTGCTCCTTCAGTTCTATCATTTCAGTAGGTGCCATGCGGTACGGTGCCCTAGCAATGGGACCGGTACCTGGCAAAAGATCAATTTCAAACTCCACTGCTCTTGGTGGTGGCATGCCGGGTAGCTCCTTAGGGAATACATCAGGGAATTCGGATACAATGGGTACTTCTTCACTGAACTCTGGATCTCTCTCCAGGTCTTGTACATAGCATAGATACACTTCTTGGCCCTTTCTGAGCTCCCAGTACATAGCCATAGCAGATATGAGTGTGGTCGAAGGCTCTCTCGGTCTCTGGCGGTAAGATACAGTAACCCCAGAAGGACTCTTGAGCAGCAATCGGTGATCGGCGCAGAGGATTCTACCCTTGTGCCGCTCCAACCAATTCATTCCGATGATTAAGTCGAATCCCAATCCATTGAATTCGATGAAGGAAATGGGAAACGCTTCGTTTTTGATTTCGATGGTGGCTGATTGGTAGTATTTGGTGCACTTCACTCGCTCCTTTGATGGGAGAGTAACCACAAAATTCGGTAGCTCATCCGCATCTAGCTTTAACCTCTTCACAAAAGATGGTGATACGAAAGTGTGAGAGGCGCCGGAGTTGAATAACACATTGGCATCAATGCCGTTCACTGGGAAGGTTCCCGTTAAGATGGTGCCGCTTCTGCCGGCTTGTGCTTCGGTGAGGATGCTCAGGTTACCTTCGGTACCGAGTCCACAACATATTGGATTCACAATTGGATAAGTATTGATGGTGGACACAAGTGGAATTAAATCAACACTGCTCTTTATTGATAAACCAACCATCATACATACTGTGTCTCTAATACACGTTACTAATCGATTACATGATACAATGAATTTAATACTTCCTAAAGGTAAGGTTCAGGCGTCCTGGTTTCATGTGTGTGGCATTGATTATTGCCGGTGGTGCCGTATTCAACTTGATCTTGTTGATCCCGTGATACAGCATCCTAGAGTTTCCACCCATGATTAGAACATCTCCTGATCTCAATACCAATTTCTGTGTGAGGTCCACACGCTTCTGCTCGCTATACAGGAATACGGTGTCATCACCAATGGACCAAGACACTACGGGCACTCCTTGTTCAAGAGATTCCGCTGTCTCGTCCTTGTCTTGGTGTAACCCAAGTCGTCCTTCTTTCTCATAGAAGTTGACGATACAGAGGTCCGCTTCAAGTGCGGGGATCGGTTCATGTTCACATTGTTGTGCAAGTTCTACTGCTTGTGTGACGAGTGTTTGAAACTCTGGAGGTATTGTCGGTGGTGTTGCTCCATCTTGTGTTCGTGTCTCCTGGTATGTCTTGGTATAAGGATTCCAATCCTTTCCCAAGCACATCATCTTCAGTTTCATCTTCGCTCCACCGGGGAATTCGGGTGTGTAAAATCCACCTTGACCCGTTCCTAGCTCGTTGCATCGTCGGATGATTGAGATTTGCGCTTCGGGTGTCAGGTATCCCCTTAATAAAATCATACCTGGTCAGATGACCTGACACTGTTCATTGGTGTAGTAGTGGTTGGTGATGTCGATCTCTTCTTGATTCAAGTTTACCGGTATCGGGTAACAGATACTAAAGTTTCCTATGGTTATAAATTTCATCTACGGTGAGTACTAGTTTCAACTACTTCTTTTCATGCTTAATGCTAACAGAGAAATTGTTAGGATAAACTATATACAAAAGAACAAAATAATAAACTAATCCTACAACTCTACTACGGGTAGCAAAATAAAACCCGGTCGGAATATAGCATGAGCAAATTACGACCAAGAGTATCGAACCCAAGGGACTTATAGAAAATTAGTCCTAATCCGGTAATAACCTATTCTAAAACAAGGGGGGAAATTGAATGTAATTCTAAACCTAATTAAAACTAACTAAACTATGTGGTAATTACAATGAAATTATTCTTGATCCAGGGTGTGAAACCATCTAAGCATCAATATGAACTCTAAACATAAACACAGGCCTTCGAATTAACCAACAACTGAATACGCCGGGTGTCCTGCCGGATACCACTTGCACGGCATATTCAAAGACATTGAATATGCCGGACATTGGCCACCCGGCAGTGCATCCGGCATAGTCATAATGCATATTCTTTTTCCAGTTTCCGAGTAGAAAACAGAAAACTCACTACCTATTAACAATCCGAGCATATATCATGCCACGAAATGAACAAAGTAATGGGAAATGTGGGTTAATCTTCACTCTCACTACTAACTCTTAATTCATAAGAAGAGAGTAGAAAGACCATTAAGAGAGTCTAACCTATCTTACTTGGGACTTGTCTTCCACAAGTAAGAATTGCATGAAGAGAAAAAGAGATCAACTTATTCTCTTTCAATAAGAACCATACTCTTAATAAACTTGAAAATTATATTAAAAAGAACACATTGTTTTACAAGAAGGAATTCATCCCTAACCAAGAACTAACAAGGATTTCTACTTCACCATCCACTCAAATAAGGAAGAAATACATAAGGGAGAAGGAGATTGGTTATAGCCTCAACCCTGACAAGATCTTCTCTTCTTCTCGCGGATGGATCCGTAGAAATGCCTTGGACACCAACACTTGGAATGTGGGCGGAAATGGAGTGATGAATGGAGTATAATATGGTGTTGAAGTGTGTTGAATTGTAGCCTTCCTCGGCCTATTTATAGGCATTCAAATGACTCTTGCCGGGCGTCGTGCCGGGTCCCCAATAGCCGGCACACGTGTTAAATGCGCCCAACTGCTAACGGTCGAAACCGTCGATATCCGTGCGAAACAGTGCTTATGCCGGGTAGGACTTACCCGGCATCACATCCGGCAGCGGTTGGAAAACACGTGGATCACATGTGCTGTCGTATGGTCAATCGAGGCGATTTTACACTTATGCCGGATAACATTTACCCGGCATAACATCCGGCAAGGCTTCTTTCTGTTCTGTACTTATGCCGTGCAGTAACTACCCGGCATGGAGTCCGGCTTCAACTAACTTTTGCCTAGAAAATCATTCCTTGCACAGAAAACTCATAAAAACATAAGATTGCACAAATATTATACTTTAACATATAATAAGCATAAATAACATAAATATAACTTTATTTAGATAAATATAATACTAAATCTAGTGCATAAAATATGATAAGTTTGCGGCTTATCAAGGCCCTACACTTACCTTTTGCTAGTCCTCGAGCAAAACAAGATTAGAAAGGAGTAATTACTTATGCACAAAACAGATAGACTTTAGAATGACAATAAGATAAATATTCTTAACTCCCTGACTCTATTTCATAAGTATCACTTAATCATCCTTATCCATCAAAACATACTAATGGGTATAAAATAAAGACTTTCAAAATCGATCAAAAACTTTTGGGCTATTTTGCATAAGGGATTTGTAATCTCTCCTTTTTCCGGTTTCCATCATTCAGCTCTATTTTTCAAGAGTTTCTGAATGTGGCCAAGACACTCATCATTGGTTTTTATTATTCAGCCCTATTTTGCAAGGGTTTCTGAATCAACCATGATTTTTTTTGCATTGAAGAACTGGGAATTTAGGAGAAAAATAAAAGGAAAAACTCTCGTTTCTTGCTTTTATTCTGAGGCATTTTTGCAACCTCAAGGAATATATTGCTTTTCCTTTGGAAGAAGATTTTTTTCTTTCTTTTTTTCTTTTTCTTCTTCTTTCTTTTGCACAAAAACCCTTTCTTAAGATTTTCACCCAAAAGAATTCTCACCATTTTGAAAAAGAAAAGAATAACACCCAGAAGTATAATAAGGAAAGAATTAGGAGAAAGATCATATACTCATGTTAATAAAGAGAATCAAAAAGTTAAAAACAGGAATCTATAAGTCATTAGAAAACTTACCTCTTGAGAGAACAAGCTTTTATTCATTACTAATCTCATCTTAATCAAAAACATGCAAAAAGTTTAGTAAAACATTGAATAAAACGCAAAACTTATGCATATTATTAAAACTTATTTTTTTAAGGGGGGTCCCTGCCCTACACTTGGCAGGAACACTGTCCCCAGTGTTCAAAAGAAAAAGAAAATAAATAAAGAAAGACTTTTAATAAAGAAAATTAAAAGTAATTAAGAAGAAAATGACTCCCCTGTGGTGCAAGAAGACTAGACGCGTGGGGGCTGCCCTACACTGAGCCTTTTGGCTACTTGGCAAATGATTAAAGATCTTGATAGAAACGAAGATCGATTTCGCATACTCCCGTTGATCAATTTAGTGTTGGAGACGGGAGTTGACCAAGTGGTCATAGTTTGAGCAAAATGTTGCTACATTAACAACATCATTGACTTATGCTCTATGCGAATGGTTGATGTCTCTGCCAGTTCTGCTTCCTCAGGTGGTATAAAATCTGGCATTTCGGAGCACTGGGCGTGTAGTCGCAAACTTTTCCACATTCGCCTGCTGAGGAAGAGAGTTCTTGCCATTCGCCTTTGGTATTGGCTTCCATGTGTAGGGGGTACGTTTGTTGGTTTCATCGATGTCCTCTTTGTCTCATGATTGCGGACACACAAATCTTCATGAAGATTATGCAATCGGAGATGCATTCACCTATTTAACTCAGGAGGAGCAACACAAAAACACTATAATATTTTGTAAATAATAATAAAAAAAAAAACTAAGATGATTACATAATTAGAGTTACGAAAATGAAAAGAGAAAAAAAATTGGTTGTGCCGGACTCTGTGCCGGGTATGAGGTGCCCGGCACTGGACTTTCTCCAACTATGCCGTATGTATAAAACCCGGCACCAGGCCCGGCGTAATCAATCCGAGAATAAAATAAACGGAATAAAGAATAGGTAGGATTAGAAGGGAGGGATAAAGACAAATTATACATAATATTAATATTTTACAAAAAAAAAAAATAATAATAATAAAAAAAATAAATAAATAGTTTGAACATGCCGGACGCGGTGCCGGGTGGGAACTACCCGGCATTGGACTTTCTCCAATACTGCCGGGTTGAAGTTACCCAGTATGCCACCCGGCGCGTTCAAACTTGAAAATAAAAATAATAAAAAATAATAAAAATGGGAAAGGGAAAGGGAAGTTAACATAAAAGATCAATGGAAAAGAATATTTATAGACAAATAAAAGATAAAAAAAAAGACAATGCGAAGTAAAAGTTGAAGTTTGATTATGCCGGGTCGTGCGCCGAGTAAACTCTATCCGGCGCAGGACTTCCTCCAAAGATGCCGGATGTAGAACACCCGGCAGTGTACCCGGCATTTTCAACTGAAAATAAAATTAACAAATTAAATTAAAGAATCATAGAATTAAAGAATAAAGAATAGGGCGTTTTTACCGAATTTAGGACTTGGACTAATTCCAAGTCCCCGGCAACGGCGCCAATTTGCTAACAGAGAAATTGTTAGGATAAACTATATACAAAAGAACAAAATAATAAACTAATCCTACAACTCTACTACGGGTAGCAAAATAAAACCCGGTCGGAATATAGCATGAGCAAATTACGACCAAGAGTATCGAACCCAAGGGACTTATAGAAAATTAGTCCTAATCCGGTAATAACCTATTCTAAAACAAGGGGGGAAATTGAATGTAATTCTAAACCTAATTAAAACTAACTAAACTATGTGGTAATTACAATGAAATTATTCTTGATCCAGGGTGTGAAACCATCTAAGCATCAATATGAACTCTAAACATAAACACAGGCCTTCGAATTAACCAACAACTGAATACGCCGGGTGTCCTGCCGGATACCACTTGCACGGCATATTCAAAGACATTGAATATGCCGGACATTGGCCACCCGCAGTGCATCCGCATAGTCATAATGCATCTCTTTCTCCAGTCTCCGAGTAGAAAACAGAAAACTCACTACCTATTAACAATCCGAGCATATATCATGCCACGAAATGAACAAAGTAATGGGAAATGTGGGTTAATCTTCACTCTCACTACTAACTCTTAATTCATAAGAAGAGAGTAGAAAGACCATTAAGAGAGTCTAACCTATCTTACTTGGGACTTGTCTTCCACAAGTAAGAATTGCATGAAGAGAAAAAGAGATCACAACTTATTCTCTTTCAATAAGAACCATACTCTTAATAAACTTGAAATTTATTAAAAAGAACACATTGTTTTACAAGAAGGAATTCATCCCTAACCAAGAACTAACAAGGATTTCTACTTCACCATCCACTCAAATAAGGAAGAAATACATAAGGGAGAAGGAGATTGGTTATAGCCTCAACCCTGACAAGATCTTCTCTTCTCGCGGATGGATCCGTAGAAATGCCTTGGACACCAACACTTGGAATGTGGGATGGAAATGGAGTGATGAATGGAGTATAATATGGTGTTGAAGTGTGTTGAATTGTAGCCTTCCTCGGCCTATTTATAGGCATTCAAATGACTCTTGCCGGGCGTCGTGCCGGGTCCCCAATAGCCGGCACACGTGTTAAATGCGCCCAACTGCTAACGGTCGAAACCGTCGATATCCGTGCGAAACAGTGCTTATGCCGGGTAGGACTTACCCGGCATCACATCCGGCAGCGGTTGGAAAACACGTGGATCACATGTGCTGTCGTATGGTCAATCGAGGCGATTTTACACTTATGCCGGATAACATTTACCCGGCATAACATCCGGCAAGGCTTCTTTCTGTTCTGTACTTATGCCGTGCAGTAACTACCCGGCATGGAGTCCGGCTTCAACTAACTTTTGCCTAGAAAATCATTCCTTGCACAGAAAACTCATAAAAACATAAGATTGCACAAATATTATACTTTAACATATAATAAGCATAAATAACATAAATATAACTTTATTTAGATAGATATAATACTAAATCTAGTGCATAAAATATGATAAGTTTGCGGCTTATCACTTAATACACACTTCGATTTATTTACTCATGCATTCATTCAAACAGTTACTCTACTACTTAGACATGCTACTTCAAGAATTAAAGGTTTAGATTATTACCTGGGCCGGATTTAGAACCGGACCCATCACGGTCAATCACATGAAGGACAGGCTGCCTCTGAGGTGCACCCCGCAGAGGTCCCCGGGATCCCTGTCCCTGTGGTGCCTGCTGGGCTGGTGCATCACCCGATGCAACCTCCTTGCCTTCTCTTTGTTTGTAGTTTTGGAAGTTCCCCTTTTGCTTGGCGTTCTCTGGGCATCTGTTGGCCGTGTGTCCTGGTTTCTGACAGTTGTAACACTTGATCTCTCTCCCATAGCAGTCCTTGCCGGGATGGTCCTGGTTGCACTTTCTGCACACATAGGTGCGGCCGTCGGAGAAGGTTTTGGTGAAACCGGAGCCAGAACCTAAGGTTTAGAGGGTTAGCACATGTGTGCGTGGATATACTAGATATGGTACTTATACGAATACAAATTTGGATTAGAAGTTTACCCTTAGGTGGGTGTGATCTCAGTGGCTTTGCGGCACTGGTGCAGAAGAACCTAGTTGAAGAAGCTCAACTGGTTTGCCCTGCTCAGCATGGGCACTGCTCTCACTTGGGAAGTTCTTTTGAGTTTGATGAAAGAACTTCCCTTTCTTCTTTTTCCAGCTTTTACCCTAGTTCTGCTCCTCAGCACTTGTGTTCTTACTGTTAGCCTTGCGCTTCAGCGCGGTTTCTTCATCCCTTAGTTGGCAAGTGATCTCAACGCGAGAAGCCGCGTGATAACACTCCTAAAGTTTCAGGTATTAGCCGGGATTCTCATTTAAGAAAGGATAAAGAGAAGATTCAAGGAATTCAAGGAAATTAAGGAATTGAAATGGTACTAAGGGTTAACCGGTTTTTACCTGAAGGGAGGTAAATCGAGTGTAGCCCATACCGTACCGAAGGCGATGGCTCAGACCGCCATAAAAGCGATCGACCAACACCTGGCCGGTGTATCCTAGATCGGGTAGAAGACGGAGGATAGAAGTGAAAGTGCGGTAGTACTCATCCACAGACATCTTGTCTGTCATTTTCAAGGTGTCTAGCTCTAGCCTTTTCTTTGTCTTTACATGCTCCGGATAGTATTTTGATCGGAGGAGGGATGCAAAGGACTCCCAGTCGAATGTGGGGTCATTGACGTGCTCGTGCTTGACTAGCTTCCACCAATCCATGGCTGCGTCTTTCAAGTAGTAGGCTGCTACTCTAACTCGAACTCCAGCAGGAGCTTCGAGGGTTTCAAAGGTTGTCTCCATCTCGGAGATGTAGGCCTCTAGCTTAGCCGGATCACTCTCGCCCCTAAAGCAAGGAGGGCGGAGTTCCGCTACAGCTTTTACCCAGTTCGCTTCTCTGGGTGGAGGGAGAGGGATTGGCCTCGCTTGATTTTGGTTCTGTTGGTTCTGTTGCATAGCTTGGATCACTTGTGGTAGCATCTGTGCTACCGTGGCAGCGACGATTTCAGCTATCGTCTGCGTGCCCGGTCCGTCATTGGTCCCTCTGCGACCTGGACCTCTTCCTGACATCTGAATATTTAACATTCGCATTAGGTTGTGACATACGACCAAGGTCTTGAATTTAAACAAGGTATCGTTCATAAGAACGTCAAGGGTATCCGTCGTTAACAACGGTAGTTCTTAGTTAGGTTTCTAAGTATCCGTACTAAGACGGTTGAAATCCTAACTCGGTAATCCCCTATGCTCGGTAACTATGGACATCAGAGCGACACTTCGCTCTGATACCACTTTTTGTAACACCCCTACCGTTAATCCTATGCTTACCGTCTAATCGTCCTGTTAATTCTATCAGTTCGCAGCGGAAGACTACTACTACTACGGCGGGTGATACAACGCCGCTAACCGCCCATACGGCTAGCTAGGCTTACCTTACTTACAGTCACGGTCTGATGATCATAGTGTACCGAGCTACTATATTACTTACCAAAATACCGCATACAGAATACTTACATCAATGGATCACCGAGTATTCAAGTATATTCAATTACATCCAAATTCAACTTCCCAAAAGAATGAGTTCCTAAAGCTACTCATCTATACCCCCAATCCAATACTTCCACTATTCAAAAAGGTGTACCCCATGGTACACCGGCTAATCAAAAAGCTACAGCCGTGTACTACTTAGTACACCATTCATTAATCATTGTTTACAATCCAAAAAGAAATCAAAGAACTAGCTACATCTCTTCATGGCCTTCATCCTTCTCTTGTACCTGCGTGTAGTAAAAACATCGCCCCTAGGGGCTCAGCAAAAGCTGCGCATGAACTCCGCATATACCGCGTGCTAGCTAGGGCACGCGGACTATTTGACGTCCACTAAACATGCAATTCATTAATTTCATACATACATGCTTTACATACAACATACATGCATTTACAATACATTACACAATTCAAGGCATCAATACAATAGTGCATACAATACTTACCTTCACGTTGTTAGCCAAGTTGCGCATCCGGGTTAATCGGAATGTTGTTTACTCTTTTACTCATTTCACTTACTTTCTCTTACTTGCACTTACTTACTTTCAATTACTTTACTTACTCATTCTTACTTACTTACTTATACTCAAGTTAAGTCGGTATGACCTCCGGCCCTGGGGACTACTCCGTCCCACCTCCGGGATTTACTAGACTCACCAATCCGGGATGCTACCCACTTAAGGGATTTGGGTCGCGGACCAGTTTAAGAGTCAGGAATTGGATCCAACCTCTTGTGTCTCCTCATCCTCACGCGTGGCCGAAACTATATCGGACTTCTACTCATTCCAATTTAATTACCAATTTAAGTTAGATTGGTTAGCTTGTTAGGAATAAGTTAGAAGTCCAAGCACATTCACAATCGGTCACAGTACAATACAACATACATACATGCATTCATATTCATCCATACATTTCCTGAATTATACAAACTGAGATTTAAGAAAATATTCACAACATACAACACTACATATTCACAAGTATGCATAGTAACTCCGATTCGTGCATATATCTTATTTGGTGATCAATTAGCACATAACACACAAATCAGAGTAACCAAGATAGCATACGGGGCATGAGGAATTCATACCGTTCACCGTTGTACGTGTTTCCGAACGTCCCCCGGTGTCACAAATCAAATCCTATGATATACACACAATCGAATGATTAATCTAAGTATCATTAATCCTAATTCGATTACTCTTACGTTTCCTAACTCATGCTTACTAAGTCTTTACATTCCTTCACTTACATTTTACTTACTTACTTTTAATTACTTGGCAATGGTTTACTTACATATATATGTACATATGTATAGGTGGGTATACATATATAGATATATATACTAGTTATAAGCTTACTGTTTTTTTTTTGTAAGTAATGGGCCGTCCGACCCACCGTCCGACCCAAGCCCTGGGTCGGACCATTCCAGTAGGTTTACGTCCTCTAAAATTCTTCCCGTCCGACCCAGCACTATTCCGTCCAACCCATACACCTCTGGGTCGGACCATTCCAGAAAGTTTCGGTTCCGTCGTCCAAGTCCTGTCCAACCCACGTACCACTCACCCTCTGGGTCGGACGGAGTCAGAAATTTCGACAACATAATTTTTTTGCATGTCCGACCCATGTCCGACTCATGGCCCTGGGTCGGACCATTCCAGAATGTTTACGTTCTGTTGTTTAAGCCATGTCCGACCCACGTCCGACTCACCCTCTGGGTCGGACGGAGTCAGAACATTGCTACAGGTTTTGTTTTTCTTTCCCAATTTCACCCATTGCTTCCCCAATCTTCCTACATACATCCTAACATGTTTTAGTACTATTTACACACTCTAAATCTTGCTAATTCATCTCTTAATTCATTACACATTCCTATACTAATTTATATACACAATTCTCTAAGTTTCTACTCAACACTTACACAGTTTTCCTCCCTTACCATATTATGCTACAGATTTTGACCTTTACACTCCTCTTCTACATCTCCCTCTTCTATTGGCATTTCTAACACTCCTAATGCATTTAGAATACATTATCTATCTCTCTCAACTTACCCTCCAATTACCTCAATCAAAATCTGTTACAAACACACATTAGTCACCTAGTTTTCTAGTTCACTAAGTGTTCTAATCCTATGTAAATTTTGCCATAGTCTCCCCTATATTTTTATACTCTCACCACATTGTTTCAATCACATTATCATTCATCTCACTGTTTATACACAATAACCATCTACAAGCTCCCATACACAAATACTAATACTAAAACACTCATAAAAATTCCTGCACTTAACATCTCATTCCCAATCTGTTTTGATAAGTTTTAAAATGTCTTTTAAAGGCTTAAAACATTTATATCCTCTTACACATTACACTACTAATACACTATCATTTTACAATACCAATTTGTACTACTAAAAATCTGTTACATTATACATTACTAAACTACACAAGAGAGCATCATTTTACCTTGTTCTCTTCTAGTTGTTTTTCTCTTCTTGCTTCTTCCTTCTCTCTTTCCTTCCTCTTCCTCTTCCCACCGGTTTAGCAACCAAGATTCTAACACTACAGCCCATTCACATATACATTTCAATACACCATTTTAATATACACTTTAACCCTAGCCATTATGTAAGTTCTAATGTAGGTTTTAGGGTTTAGAATTTTCATTACCTTCCAAGGGTGTGAGTAATGCTTGGAGTGGCTCAAGAACAAGTTTCCAACTCCACCTACAATGCCAAAATCGGCTAGAGTACAAGGGACAACAAGAGTTTAGTTTCCAAATTTCATTTTCCCCACAATGGCTAGAAAAAGATGGAGTTTCAAGAAGATTTTTACCTCAATAGAACAAGGAGAAGAAGGTGGTTCTAGTGGTGGTCTTGAAGCTCCAAATGCTCCATACCCATGGAGATGAAAGTTGTTGTTTTCGAATTTTGGAAGGATGGAAATGTAGCTCTTGATGAGAGGATTCCAATGGTGTAGTTTTTATAATTTTTGGAAGAGGTTAAAGGGAGTAACAAGAGGAGAGAAGTAGAGGTTTGTGGGGGTTTTCTTATTTCTCCATTGATGTCGCATGGAGGAAGGAGAAATAGAGAGTGAGGGAGATGGGTGTGTACGTGAGTGTTGTGAGGAGAATGAGGGAATTGGAGAGAGAGTGTGAGAGGTAAGTTTACTTTATTGTTTTTAATTGCTTTTGACTTTTGTAAATAGAGGAGATAGGTGAGTGTGTGAGGGGGGGGAAATCGGACCACTGCACACACACACACACATGTACATTTTTATTTTCAATAGTGGACACATAAGTTTTGGTTATTTATGTTTCTACCCCACAACTTCCCGTTTTTGACAGTTTTTACTAATTTCTCGTTTTATTGATTTTATTGGTTCTAAAGCTTCACTAATATTTATTAATGATTATTCAGTTGACCAAAATTGTTACGAGTCTATTTGACCCGCTTAAAGACACGTTTTCCCGGTTACCTCGAAAAACGTTCTTTAAGGTTCGGTAATGCTTTTAACCCGTTTTAAGGATCCGTTTTCTTCGGGATTTGTTCCCTTATGATTATTTATACTTAATTAAGCTTCTAAATTATTCATTAGCCTAATTAATCACTGTTTTTAATTACAGGGTATTTCACGAACGGAGGAGATTAGGAAAACTAGGATTACGGCAAGTCGCCACCGATGACTCTCATCGCTCCTCTACTAATTCTCCATTCTTTAATATGTCACGTTATTAGTTATATGTACAACGTTAAAATATTGTAACGTTGTGTATATGTACATATATATACATATGTATATAAGTACGTGACCGTATTAATATTAAACTGTTCGTTTGTTCGCAAGTTATTACATGCTCATAATAATGTAATACGTTCTCCTTAATTTAAACCTTATGCCATAAGGTTTTACATGCTTAATTGTTTATACCTTGATGTAGTTAATTATATGTTTAAATAACATTTAATTATTTTGGGGTATTTCAGTCTACCCCCCTTAAAGAGACTTCGTCCCGAAGTCGTCTTTCTCGAGTGGTTTATAACAACTACCCATATAGCCATAGTGCACATCTATTTGATGTGACGGTATCTAAGCGATACAGTATGAATTGAATTCATAAAGGAGTACACATATAAATATATCAATCGTCAAACAATTCATACACATATATACATCCGAGTATCTCACAGGATACTTACATACATGTTCACAATACACATGTGCGCAATGCGCAAAAAACCACCAACAAAACACGTATGCCCCGCATACAAACACACATACAAACACACAAAACTAGAGGCTCTACCCCCCTTAAGAAGGGTTACGCCCCCGTACCCCACAGGTACTCACAGACGCTACTCAAAAGCGCTGGATACTTGGCTCCCATCGAATCCTCTAACTCCCAAGTGGCCTCTTTGACCTCGTGGTTTGACCGAAGAATCTTGACCATGCGGACGGTCTTATTCCTGGTCTCCCGCGTCTTTGTATCTAGAATACGTACTGGAGTCTCTTCGTAACTAAGAGACGGGTCTAGCTCCAAGTGCTCTGGTTGTAACACTGCGAGGGATGAGGGATGTATTTCTTCAGCTGAGATATGTGGAATACATCATGCACTCTCCCGAGCTCAACAGGTAAGTCTAACCTGTAAGCTAAAGGGCCCACTCGCTCCGTAATACGATATGGACCAACATACTTCGGGCTTAACTTGCCCTTCTGTCCAAAACGAAAGATGCCCTTCATAGGTGACACTCTGAGGAAGACTCGGTCGTCAACTGTGAACTCGAGATCTCTCCGTCGGACGTCTGCGTATGACTTCTGTCTATCTTGGGCAGCCTTCATGTTTCTACGGATCTGTAGGACATCCTCTTTCACCTGCTCTAAGTACTCGGGTCCAAGGAATGTGTTCTCGCTAGCCTCGTCCCAGCAGAGAGGTGTCCTACATGGTCTACCATATAATGCCTAGAATGGTGGCATCTGAATCTATGCGTGATAGCTGTTGTTGTAGGTAAACTCAATCAGATGTAACCGATCAATCCAGCTCTCCTGGAAATCTAGGACGCATGCTCGGAGCATGTCCTCCAATGTCTGGATGGTCCTCTCACTCTGACCATCCGTTTGCAGGTGAAAGGTGGTACTTAGCTTTAGCTTCGTACCCAAAGCCTCCTGAACTTGCCCCCAAAACCGTGATAGGAATCGAGGGTCTCTATCTGACACAATTGTCTTCGGTACGCCATGGTGTCTGATGATTTCTCGCTGGAAACGATCTGCTAGCTTGGGAACTTTCCATGTGTCCTTGATAGGAATAAACTTAGCCACTTTCGTCAATCTGTCGATGATCACCCAAATGGTGTTTGCACCTCCCTTAGTCGGTGGAAGGCCGACAACAAAATCCATGGATAGGTCCTCGAACTTCCAGTATGGAATGGGCATAGGCTGCACCAACCCTCCTGGTCTCCTGTGCTCGAACTTGACTTTCTGACAAGTCAAGCAGCGGGTAACAAACTCTGTTACATCCTTCTTCATACCACTCCACTAAAAGTGAGTCTTCAGGTCTTTGTACATCTTCTATGATCCTGGGTGGATAGACAAGGAAGAAAAATGAGCTTCACTAAGTATCTTCTCTTTCAACTCTGGGCTGGATTCTGGGATGCACAATCTGCCATTCAATCTGATCAGTCCATCATCACTGAGTCTGAAATCATATTTCTGCCCCTCGAATGTGCCGTCAACTAACTGTTGTCTGATGGTCTGTATGTACTGGTCGCTCTCCTGAGCATAGCGTACTTCTTCGACTAGGCTACTGTTTGCTGACATGGCATGTAAGGAGTGAGCTCTCCAGCTCAGGGCATCGGCTACTATGTTCGCCTTCCCCTCCTTGTACTTGAGGTCGATGTCGTAGTCCTTCAAGAACTCGACCCAACGCCTCTGCCTCATGTTCAGATCTTTCTGGGTGAATAGATACTGAAGGCTCTTGTGATCAGAGTATATCGTCACTGTCACACCATACAAGTAATGTCTCCATATCTTCAAAGCGAAAACAACTGCTCCCAGCTCTAGATCATGTGTCGGGTAGTTCTCCTCATGTTTCTTCAGCTGTCGGGAGGCGTAGGCCACGACCTTCCCGTGCTGCATCAGTACACACCCTAGCCCTGTGCCTGAGGCATCACAGTACACTTCAAACCCGTCGGTCCCTTCAGGAATGGTGAGTACGGGAGCCGACGTCAGAAGGTCCTTCAGTGTTTGAAAGGAACGCTCGCAATCCATAGTCCACACAAACTGAGCGTCTTTTTTCATCAAATTAGTCATAGGCTTGCCTACTTTGGAGAAGTCTTTCACAAAACGCCTGTAGTATCCAGCTAACCCCAAGAAACTGCGGATGTAGGTCACTGTCTTCGGTCTCGGCCAGCTCTTGACTACCTCTATCTTCGCAGGGTCAATAGATATGCCGCTGGCTGAAATGATGTGCCCCAAGAATGCCACGCTATCTAGCCAAAACTCACACTTCGAGAGTTTGGCGTATAGCTGGTTCTCTCTCATAATCTGTAGAACTCCCTTGAGGTGTGCTTCGTGGTCCTCCTTAGTTTTAGAGTAGACTAGGATATCGTCGATGAATACTACCACTGATGAGTCGAGCTGCTCTCTGAACAGACGGTTCATGAGGTCCATGAATATTGCAGGTGCATTTGATAATCCAAATGGCATCACGGTAAATTCGTAGTGATCGTAGCGTGTTCTGAATGTCGTTTTCTCTATATCTCTCTCTGCAATACGTATCTGATGGTAGCCAAATCTCAAGTCGATTTTCGAGAACATTGATGCACCTCTGAGCTGATCAAACAGGTCGTCGATGTGTGGAAGAGGGTATTTGTTTTTTACTGATACGGCATTTAATTCCCTGTAGTCGATGCATAGTCGCATGCTCTCATCCTTTTTCTTGACAAACAATACCGGCGCTCCCCATGGAGACACGCTCAGTCTGATAAAGCCCTTGTCCAGTTGATCTTCCAACTGAACCTTCAACTCTTTCATTTCTGCAGGCGCCATCCGGTAGGGTGCCTTGGCAATAAGCCCCGTGCCCGACATAAGATCAATGGCGAACTCCACCTCTCACTCTGGTGGCATGCCTGGTAACTCCTCAGGAAACAGATCAGGGAATTCGGATACCACTGGTATATCCAGATCCATCTGCTCCTCTTTCGTCGTATCGTGGACATAACATATATATGCGGTGTGGCCCTTCCTCACTTCTTTCATCAAGGTCAAAGTAGATACAATTTTGATGGTGGGTTCCTTCGGCACACTGTGGTAGGAAATAGCCTTGCCCCCGGGCTTTTGAGTAACAATCGGTGCTCGACACAATGTATCCGACCCTTGTGTCTCTGCAGCCAACCCATACCGATGATGACATTGAAACCCAACCCTCTGAACTCAATCAAGTCGACGGGGAAAATCTCATCCCGTATCACAATCTGCAAGTCGCAGTAGCGTCCCGTGCATCGCACTCTCTCCCTGGATGGTAACGTGACGGTGAAGTCTGAGAGGTGCTCCGGGGTCAGTCCCAACTTCTTGGCAAAGGAAGAGGAAACAAAAGAGTGAGAAGCCCCTGAGTCAAATAAGAGTGATGCTTCAGTGCCATTCACAGGGAAGGTACCTGTAGCATTTCGGTTTTAAATTAGCACGTGGCTATAGAGGTTATATTTATTAGTTTGGCTGGTTCCTAGCCTTACCAGTGATGACGTTGCCAATCTCCTTGGCTTGTGCCGCATTCAGAATGTTGAGGTTTGCTCCTATCTCAGATTCATGGCCTGGATTAACGAGTCGTATATGGATAAGACTGATAACAATTGTACAAAAGAACTTCGAAACTCCACTTTTATTTATTTCACAAATCATTACATTATACTTGCATACAAAGCTAGTAGCTTACAGCATTACATCAATACTCTCTTAAAGTCAAGTTTAAACGCCCCGGTTTGATGTGGGTAGTGTTTACTAAAGCTGGTGGTGCGGTGTTTAACTTAATCCGCTTGATTCCGTGATACACTAATCTCGAATCTCCACCGAATACCAAAACATCTCCAGATCTGAGGACTAGCTTCTTAGCTAAATCCATTCTCTTCTGGTTGCCATATAAGAATTCTGCTTCATCTCCAATGGAGAACGACACTACGGGAATACCCTTTGCAATGGACTCGGGTGTCTCATCCCGGTCCTGGTGTAATCCCAGTCGCCCATTTTGTTTGTAGAAGTTTACAACGCAAAAGTTGGCATCAATGTCGGGTACTGGTTCGTCTTCAAGCTACTGCGCGGTCTCCACCGCCTTCCGTGCTAAGGTCTTGAATCTCTTGGGTATCCTAGGTACTCTCGCCCCATCTAGTTTCCTCACTTCCTGGTATGTCCTAGTCTGCGGGTCCCAATCCCTACCTAGGCACATCATGTGTAGCCTCATCTTCGAACCGCTCGTAAAACCCAGAATGTAAAACCCACCTAGTTCTCTACCCAAGGCTCTACACTCTTCTATGATGTCGGTTTGCTCATCTAAGGTTAGGAATTCTCTAAGCAGAATCATGCCTGGTCAGATGATTTGACTATTCTCTCTTAGATGGTCCCGTCTTTCGGCTACGGGTCTTGGCGATCTCGGTCTCGTAGGTAGGGGTAGCAAATGTCGAAACTACCTAAGATGTGGAAGTTCTCCTAAGATAAGTCACTTCTAACATCGGTACACACATATAGTCCATGCTTTAAAGTGTATCACATACAACATGATTTCACACAATGACAGTCGGGTATTAGAATTACTTGTAGAGCGCTGGGCTCCCGTCTCAGCGCCCGAGTGTAATACCCTGAATTTTTGTAACCCTAATGGAAACCATAGTTCCATAGGAATTATTAGAGAACACGAGGAAACCATAGTGGTTGGGAATCAACCAAGAAACCCTGGAGAAACCCTAATTTAGAAAGTCCCAGAAAACACTGAAATTTCGGGAAGTTATTTAGAGGTCAATAAGCCTCGGTCAACTGTGGTCAAACCTTGGTCAACCTTGGTCTAACCTCGGTCAAACATTGGACAATGGTCAAACCTTGGTCAATGGTCAACTTTGACCATGATGATGCAGTGGTGATGCAGTGATGATGCAGTGATGAGGTAGTGATGATGTAGTGATGATGTTGGCATGACATAATGATGATGTAAGCGTCGAGGTGTCAAGAGATGATTAGTTACACATGGTCCAATCAAGAGAAGCCTTGTGTCACCTTCTTTAATGAGGGGAGGTCACACATGGAATGGGGAGATTAATCCAAGCAAAATATCTACGATCCGACGGCTGTAAATGAAGACATCTTCCTTAACCTCCTTACTATGCACTAATTCGTCCTTTTGTAATCATTTTAGGGATAAGACTTATCCATTAATTAATGAGGGAGGAGACACTCCAAGGGCTGGGATTAGTCTTAGCCAAGTGTCCATCATCCAAGGGGTTACAAAGGATAAGCCTTATCATTATAATCATTACCCTTAATTAATGAAAGAAAAATTAATCTCATTTAAGAGATCACTCACGCCATCTATAAAAGGGAGCTGGGTTCTGATTTCCTTGCCTTCTTCACACACCCTCATGCCATTAGAATACCATAGAAGCTCATAGAAGGAAACACCCACCATTAGAGAAGAGAATTCAAGCTAGAAATCAAGGAAAAACAAGATTTCAAGGAGGGAGAAGAAGCTGGTGACCTTGGGCGAATTGGTTGGTGGAAGAAATTGATTCAATTAGCTAAGGAACTTTTAAGGTCGTGGCTAGAATGGCAAGGAGAGTCCAGGTAACACTTATGCTCACCATTTCTTTCTTTAAACCCTGATTTTGAGCTTTAACTCTTGTTGATGGTAACTTCCGAACCCTAGCTTCTCTTGAGCTTAAATTTTGACAGTGTTCTTAGATAGTTATTACTAGACTAAGCTCAAAAATTCAGGCGAAAATCCTTTTGGGAAGTAGGCTAATTTCTAGGAAACTTTTAGGAAGGAAAAATGTGTTTTAAGACTCCATGAGTGATTTAGATGGGATTTCATTGAGTTTGATGTGTTATTCTACCTATATTAACTCATAATAATTTATTATAGGTGGTGGGAACTCGTGGTTAGACATAAAAATGCTAGGTTAAGGTGGGAGGGCTTAAATGGTGCTTTAAGCCTTGAGACTTAGTTAAATAGGTTTCCGAATTCATCTTGCCTTGAAATTTTGAGGGTAGTCTTATATTTCTAATTTAGATCTATGGTCAAAATTTTAGGTCGAAACTCATTTGGGAAGTCATTCGAATTATTAGGAAGTGATTTGGGTTAAAGGTGTGTTTTAAGCTTGTATAAGTGTAATTGTGTGTTGGTTATTTGATTTAATGGTTTATCTGGTCATTATAGTCCTAATATGACTTGTGGTTGAATTTTAAAGAGATGGTGTAGTGTAAAATATATAAGGAAGCCCTGTACGGTTATATATGTGTGATAAAACTTGGAAAGAAGGAAAATTGTGTTTAAGTATGGTTTTGGGGTGTTTTGTTGCTTGGTTTAGCCTTTAAAGGTTTGGAATGATATTGGTTTGACTATTTATCAAAAAATATGGTGTGGATATCTTAACCCCTTTTTTAAGGATGATTGTGTGTAATATTCTTCTGGATGATTTTGGGAATGGTTTTTGAGTTATCCTTGTGTTGAATGTTGGTTTATGACTGATAAGAGATTGAGCTGGTTTCTGGTTGAGTGACTGGTATATTCATGGAAGGAGCTTATTATTACACGAATTGTGAAGAATCTATTCAAGAGTTTTACTACTTATTTGATCATGATTATGAATGTTGGATTGGAAATTGTATTGTGTGTGATACTATGTGATGGTGGACTTGTTGGTTGGTTGGATGGTGATATTGAGAAAGGCTATGGTTAGCCTCATTGAGAAAAGTTATTTGAGCAACTGAATATTAAGTCATTTTATGGCTTGCCGTATTGGCGACTGATTATTAGACTCCTACCAATGAATTGGGGTCGTCCTATGATCTACTCTTTGAGCTATGGTTAGCCTTAGGGGGTGTGCACACTTAAGGACATAGGGCCAGAGAAATGAGATTTGTGGATTTCACTTTGTGATTCCAGTGGGGTGTTGAGATTATCTGATTCACGAGGTACGAATGTGATGGTAATCCAAGGGCAGGTAAACTCTTCTGTGTCATATACTCTTACTGCTTGCCTATGCTTGTCTGATGCTTAATTGTTATACAAAGAGTTTTAAAGAGAGAATGAATTTTACAGGGTGTGATATTTGTTACTCAGCTTTGCTGACGTTTTCTGGTTTGTGCATGTGGCCCCTTTGTGTGATTATTTGCTGGCCACAGATTTGTGTTTATGGTTGCAGGTGAAGTTAAATCTTTGTGTGATATTGCTCTTGAGCTTGGGACAAGGGAACGCGCCGACATAGCTAGGAATTTCATTTATTTGTAAGTGGCATACTCCTTGGAGCATGTTCCGGGAGTTAGGTTGTAGGTGGATTAGCCTTAGCATCCACACTAGTTGGTGTGGGTGTGGCGGTAGCACTCCGGTTTGGCTTAGGTGTTATTTAGTCTTCCGCTGTAAAATATTGTAGAAAGTTGTACAAAAAAAATAAAATAAAAAATAAATTAGGGTGTAAAAACCGGGGTGTTACACCGAGGTTCCTGCTGAATTAAGTGTGGCGCGTCCCTGGTCGACTCCTTTTCCCTTCTGGAAACGCATGTCGGTGGACGTCTGGCCACCTTGGCCACCCCGTGGCGCTCCTGATCCTCCAACAGTGGGCTTCTGAGCAGTCTTCGTCCCCTGGTAATTTCGGCCATCGGGGTTGGAGTAGCACTCAAAGTCGCGGTGCCCCATCTTCCTGCAGTATCGGCATTCCACCTTGTTGCCGCTGCAGTCCACACCTGGGTGATCCTTCCCACAGCGCTTACAGTAGTAATGGCATTGGGGCTTACCGGTGCCTGTTTGCAACCGTAATTTAGGTTAGCACGAGTCATGAACAGTATTAAGATTAGCGAATAGTTTGACAACTAAATTCATGAGGAGGGTATTCTCACCCCTGAGAGGTGCCGATCTGAGTGGCTGGGCATCGATGGGTGGGCCTGCCAGTCTTGGTACGGGATCTTTCCCCTTGAAACCCTGCTGACTCTGCTGCCCCGGCTTTCTCTTCTTTTTAAAGAAGCCTCTGTCAAACTAATTTGGGGTCAGCACACACGATAATTAGTTAATGAATAAATCAACAATTGAAAATATTTCGTTACTTTCCCTTCTTTGAGCCCTCGCCTCGATTCACTCCCCCGTCCTCAGACTCCTTCTCGGACTTCTTCCTCTTCTTCTGGCCCAGAGTCTCATCCCGAGTCTGGAGCATCAGCTCCGTCCTCGAGGTAGCATCATAACACTCCTGGAATCTAAACTGGTGATTCTTCACACATTCACTGTAACTGGATATGTAGAACATTAATAAGAATTAACGGTGTTTAGATTTATACCTGGATGGTAGTATAAAGAATGGCGCCCATGGCTGCCTGGATACGGAATAGAAGACCCCCCCCTGGAATTTCTCGACCTTAACGGTCTTAGAGTAGCCGACTCCGGGGATGAAGTCAAGAAGACCGATAAAACGAGCATAGTACTCGTCTACGGACAGACTCCCCTGGGTCAGCGTCTCAAACTCCGACGCTTCTTCTTCTTGAGGTGAGCGGGATAGTACTTCCCTCGCAAGATCTCCACGAACATAGCCCATGAGAAGTCGGGTGTCGCTAAGTGCTGGTCCTTCACAAGTCTCCACCAGGTACTGGCTACGTTCTTCAAGTTGAATGCAGCAATCGTTACTTTCTGATCCCCTGGCACTCGCAAGGCCTCGAAGGCCTTCTCATGCTCCATGATGTAGTGCTCCAAGGCAATGGGGTCCGGCTCCCCTGAGTAGGTCGGTGGTCGTGTCTCAGACACCGCCTCAAGCCAATTCGTCTCACGGGGCTACGGTGGGTGGGGTATAGCGCCTCCAGTCTGGGTAAGTATAGCAGCAACTGCTTCATTAACGCCTGGGATACCGGTGTCGCCACCGGCCCCTCTGCCGGCTCCGCGACCTCTAGGTCTACCAGCCATCTACTGTACAGACTATCGTATTATAATTCGGTAAATATACCGTGAACACACACAGAGGATATTGAATTGCCTTAGAGGTTTAATAAGTACACGCGTAGTGCGTAATCTTAACTTAAGTTCACCTAATAAGTCGTCTCGTACCTCACAGACGTACCCCGGGTTTCCCAAATCCTAGGCTCACTGTTTAATTCCTAGTATCTCGTCATCAGAGCGGTACTCCACTCTGATACCACTTTTGTAACACCCCTCTCAAAAACAACGTAGTAGTCACTCACGTAAACAGAAAATAAATGCATCTCACAGCGGAAGAAAGAACGGTAATAAAACTCACATGGGTGTTACTTGCCATCCCTCGCCCATACGAGTGATGAAGCAATACAACAACGTAACAAAATGAAAACATAAGGTTACAACCCGCGGTGACAACGAGATACCGCCTACACATCCATCTAAGTCCCAAAAGCAACGTCTACAGTGAGTGTTTAGTTATACTCCAAAATACTTACAGCCGACATCAGTAAACAGCCTTAATACATAACAAGGTACGCACGGTAATTCCAAAATCCAAAACATCCTAACTACCCGGCCCTGCACTCCGGCTTCGTCCGTGATCAACAACCTGCATAAAGCCATAAAGGCTCAGCGATAAACGCTGAGTATGCCGAGTCTGGACCCTAATGGTCAATTAAGTCGTATTAACCATCTTTTTATAAGGTTCGTTACATGCATCACCGGTTTACAGAGTATAGCGGAAACTGTAAAAACGTAATTAAACATGCAACAATCATCACTGACATACACAGAACAGTAGCACATCGTACAATACAATAGCATCGATAAATCACACGCCGTTTTTAGTTTCACGTCATCACGTATTACAACGCTCGGCCCCCCGGGCCCTCACATATCGTTTGATTTGGTTAGCATTGTCGGGAGTCAGTTAGGACAACCCAAAATATATTCACTTGGATAGTAGTCACACGTACACACAAGGTGCTCACTGCCCTGATCATCCGAAGACTCCGGGACTATTTCACTTCGCCTTTGTAAAGGCGTCCATTTAGGTGGCCAAGGGCCTGGTGCCAACGGTAGCACACTCCGCCTGACGATCTATCTAGGTTCGTTCAGGATTAACTAGGGAAAACCCGACACAGGTTAACCCAAGAGATCTCTACGTGCGACCAGCAACCGGTGACTGTCTGGATTAATGTACACATCACTTCCAATCACACTCCACTGTTAACCTCGTTAGTTAGTGCTTCAGTTATAGTTTTAATTATGGAGAACATCACTTTTGTTGGCTGCCTTGTGGGTCTTACGCATGCCTAGAATGATTCTAGGTAGTATTTATGTTCGAGTCGAAGCTCTAGGGACCAACAATGTCGTGTCCCGTTCCTAAGTGTTTTACTTAGGTTATAACTACATACTTGTAATACTTAGTGTATTAAGTCAGGCAACGGTAATCACAATCACTCAATTCGTATATGTAGTTTTATATAAGTCGATCTATAGTCGACGTAGTATTAGTCCCGTGGGACGTTCGTGCATAAATAAATATTGCAGTAAATACATACATATCCACACACATAATCACACACGTTATCAAACAAATCCGGGCCTGAGGAATTCCTCAGGATAACCCGGAACAGACCCCTTTACATACCGTACACCGTGTCTAGGATCGCGCAGTGTAGACTGCTAAGGCTTTCGAGCGCGCACGTCTGAAGGGCGATCTAGAAATACAAAGAACGCTAAGCGTCAATCCACATGACAGTATGATTCGGTATTTCTGAATAACGTTTGAAATCCCAGTACTACGCCCCCGGATTTTTGGACTGTTACTAGTTAAAGTACCGTTATCTTAAAAACTCCTTACTCGTCGTGTGAGTTAATATTCGGTTTACATTGGAGTATGAAACCTAACATTGTACACTTGTGATACTTCATTCGGGATTTATTTATCGTACCAAAGTCATATACTAACCTTAGTATTTTATGTCATTGTATACTATAGTTTATATTTTTATTCTTGACATGTATTTATATATATGTATGCGTTTAGCATGACAATTTTAATAAACTATATTTTTGACCACATAATATTGTTTAGTGTTACATTTATTTCATGATGTCATATAGTATGATATTTTATATGTCATTAGACTTTATAGCCTATGGTTTTAGTAGCTTTATGTATGTACCAAAAATAGTATACACATTTGATACACTTGAGCTCCTTTATTATATAATTCTCATTAATCCTAATATAACCACATAACTTATAACATGATGTAAGTATCTAATTTTATAACATCAAAACCTTGTAATAAAATACACTCCAAAGTTTTATAAGCTCATTTAAGTATGTTAGAGATGTTTTAGGTTCATCGGTAACTCAATACCACCCCTTATCACCCTCTGTAACATGGTTATACAGAAGCTCATACATTATCGATATCTGAACAACAACCTATATATTCCTTCCCAATTCTTGTTTCTAGTTAGTCCAAGTGTTGTTTAATTCTTCCCCACAGTACCTACCTAACTACCTATGGGTGTTATTGATTTTTAACCCAAGACTGAACCACTAAAACATTCACCTAGCTTCTGCACTTAATTGCCACAGAAGACCGCCCCTAGTGAAAATCTGAACCCAAAAATCAGAAAGCAGAAGACAAAGACCTGTGTATAACCTCTTCCTCTTTCTTCCATCTTTTATGTCTGTTAGACTGTCTCCTAACCTCCCCCATGAATATCTCAACCTAACTGAGTGTATTAGCAACGATTTGAGTTGATTATTAACCAAACACAACCCTCTTAACACATCTGTAATTCAGTTATACAGAGAACAATCATCACAGGAAACTAAAACACTACAACTGCTGTTTTTTTTTTCTGTTACTTACTAATCTGGTTCTTCAGTTTTCTTTTCCCCCAAATCATTTAGCTTCTTAGTTAGGTGTCTTAATGTAATTCTATCCTCAAAGGAATCCACAGCCACATTGCTAACCTCACTATTGCATCCCAAAACTGAAACTGATACATAACTGATTTACCTTCTTCTGTTTCTTTTTCTTTGTTCAGGAATTTGACTTTCGATTTTTCCCCCAATCCTTCTTACCTAGTTAATAAGTGCTTAATCCAAGTTTTCCTTTAAAGACAGACCCAAGACAAATCTGTTAAAGCTACTGAAAGGTTATAATACTAAAGCTAGGAAATCTTGGGTAGAACTGAAGCATGAAGCTGATATATATAACTTCTGTTATTGTGTTTCCTTCTGCTCCCAAATCCGTTTTTTATCTACTCAACTTGCTTACTCACTTGGTTAAGTAGTTTATCCAGTATTTGACTCAGAACACACCCAAGGTGATACGGTTAATGTAACACCCCGGTTTTCACACACTAAAATTTTCTTATTACTTTTTACTTGAACAACTTTCTACAATATTTTACAGCGGAAGACTAAATAACACCTAAGTCAAACCGGAGCGCTACCGCCACACCCACACCAACTAGTGTGGATGCTAAGGCTAATCCACCTACAACCTAACTCCCGGAACATGCTCCAAGGAGTTTAACACTTACAAATAAATAAAATTCCTATTTTTGTCGGCGCGTTCCCTTGTCCCAAGCTCAAGAGCAATATCACACCCAGAATCAACTTCACCTGCAACAAACCTGTGGCCAGCAAACAATCACACAAAGGGGCCACAGGCACAAACCAGAAAACGTCAGCAAAGCTGAGTAACAAATATCACACCCTGTAAAATTCACTCTCTTTGAAAAACCTTTTTAGCAGCATAAAGGCACACATCAACACAACAACCATGTTATCAATCACAAACACAAGTTCACAACACACTTACCTTCCTTGAGACATTTTACCTTAACATAAACCACCTGTTCATAATGATATCTCAATCACAGTAATCTCACCAGAGACATAAATCCAATAATATTTTGGAAACCACATAACACTTTTCACAACCATATACATCTCTAATCCACCAGATCATAACTCATATAACCACAGGAAATTCACCACAAAACAAGGCCATTTGTATTTTGGAAACCACATAACAATTTCCACCAGATTGTTTCTCCATTATTAACATTCCACCAATCCTCGGGCACACCGGTCTTTCGACAAAGAGCTACTAGGCTCTCGGCCCCTTGGACAAATAATTCCACCACCTCACCCCATGTCCTTAAGTGTGCACACCCCCTATGAATCATCAGCCCATAGAGTAGATCATGATGGCTTAGCTCCAATACATTGGTAGGAGCAAAAATTCAGTGAATGGCCAACCATGGCTCGACAAATTGAAGGAGCTAACCATAGCTCAATAGTTTCGAAATATATATTTCCAAATTCACACTTCCACCACCATAAGAAATCAACCTTTCCAACATATAAAATCATCCACAATCATATAAAATTGCTCAAAATAACCACCAACCAAAGGATAGCAATAAACAAGATTAATCACATACTAAAGTACAAACAACCCACCTTTAGAATTAAAACCTTGTATAAGGTTAGACTTTGTCTAACTTTGTTCCACCTGAATATCCACTCAATCAAAATCAAGCTTTCACTTAGCAATCACAGATCAACAAGCATTCCACACCAAGAGTAGTCACCAAAAATCATTCCAGAGCCTTTCAAGGCTAAGCCAAGCAAAAACACCCCAAAACCATACTTAAACACAATTTTCCTTTTTCCAAGTTTTAGCACACATATAACCTTACAAGACTTCCTTATACCTTTTACACTTCACCATCTCTTAAAATTCAACCACAGTCATATTAGGACTATAATGACCAGACAAACCATTAAATCCAATAACCAACACACAATCACACTAATACAAGCTTAAAGCACACCTTTGACCCAAATCACTTCCTAACAATTCGAATAACTTCCCAGGTGAGTTTCGACCTGAATTTTTGACCATAGATCTAAATTCGAAATATAAGAATACCCTCAAAATTTCAGCTCAAACCCATGTCGGAAACTCATCTAAACAACTCCTAAAGCTTAAAGCTCATTATTTTCCCTTGCCATGTCTAACCGACTTAAATATCTCCATTCGACTTCATTTTTTGACCATAACCATATGTTCACTATTAAAGACTACCCTCAAAATTTTAAGGCAAGATGAATTCGGGAACCTATTTAACTAAGTCTCAAGGCTTAAAACACCATTTAAGCCCTCCCACCTTGACCTAGCATTTTTATGTCTAACCACGAGTTCCCACCACCCATAATCAATTATTATGAGTTAATATAGGTAGAATAACACACCAAACTCAACAAAATCCCATCGAAATCACTCAAGGAGTCTTAAAACACATTTTTCCTCTCTAAAAGTTCCCTAGAACTTATCCTACTTCCCAAAGGTATTTTCGCCTGAATTTTTGATATTATTCTAGTAATAACTATCTAAGAACACTGTCAAAATTTCAGCTCAAGAGAAGCTATGGTTCGGAAGTTACCATTAACAAGAGTTAAAGCTCAAAATCAGGGTTTAAAGAAAGAAATGGTGAGCATAAGTGTTACCTGGACTCTCCTTGACATTTTAGCCACGACCTTATAAGTCCCTTAGCTAATTGAATCAATTTCTTCCACCAACCAATTCGTCCAAGGTCACCAGCTCCTTCTCCCTCCTTGAAATCTTGTTTTTCCTTGATTTCTAGCTTGAATCTCCTTCTCCAATGGTGGGTGTTGAGTTCTATGAGCTTCTATGGTGTTCTAATGGCGTGAGAGTGAGTGAGGAAGGCAGGGAAATCGGTTCCCATCTCATTCTTAAGGATGGCGTGAGTGAATTCCAATTTTACTTCATTAATTAAGTGTAATGATTACTAAGATAACCTTATCTCTTCCTAAGCCATTAGATTAGTGACAATTGTCTAGATTAAATCTCAGCCCTCCATGTGTGACCGGCCATAATGATGAAGGAGACAAGTGGCATGGGTAATAAAGAGTATAAGACAAAATAGAATGATGTCTTCACTTACAGCCGTCGGATCGTAGATATTTTGCTTGGATGAATCTCCACCATCCATGTGTGACCACCCCTCATTAATGAAGGTGACACATGTCTTCTCTTGATTGAACCATGTGTAACTAATCATCTCTTGACACCTCGACGCTTACATCATCGTTATGTCATGCCGACATCATCACTGCATCATCACTGCATCATCACTGCATCACCACTGCATCATCATGGTCAAAGTTGACCATTGACCAAGGTTTGACCAATGTCCAATGTTTGACCGAAGTCAGACCAAAGTTGACCAGGGTTTGACCACAGTTGACCGGGGCTTCTAGAACTCCAAATAACTTACCGAAATTTCAGTGTTTCTCGGAACTTTCTGAATTAGGGTTTCTCCAAGGTTTCTTGGTTGATTCCCAACCACTATGGTTTCCTCGAGTTCTCTAATAATTCCTAAGGAACTATGGTTTCCATTAGGGTTACAAAAAAAATTCGGGGTATTACGGTTAAACCCTCGAAGTTTGCTTCTACTGAAACCAGAAATTCCCATAGCCTAAAACAAAATTGAAGTTATGCTATTGATTCTTTGTATGTGATCAGTTTTCTGTTTTTTAATAACTGTTCCTTAACTTCTCCTAATTACCACAACCTGACTTAGGTATGTTAGTAATTTTCTAGGATCATTAGCAATTCAGTAAGCTCCTTCTAATCCTCGGTACCCAGCTATACGAACTGAAAAATAATGCAGAACTAAAACTTAAAACATAACTGATGCACCTTCTTCTATTTTTCTGTTCTTTAGTCTGGTTTCTAGTTTCCCTTAGGTTGTCTAACTACGTATTTAAGTATCCTAACACAAGTTGGAATCCTAAACAACTCAAAACAGCAAAACTCAGCCTCAGAAAAGTTATTATACAGAACTGAGCATAAACTGTAACCTGAAACCGAAATCTGATATGACTTTACTTCCATCTTTCATTTTTGTTGCTTAACATGTCTGCTAGTTTTCTCTAGTTGGTTTACCCATTTGGTTACATCTCTTAATACAGTTTTGACTTCAAAACAACCCAAGTCAACAAAGTCTGCAACTCTAAAACTTCTTTACACCAGTCTGTAGCACTGAAAATAAAACTGATACATACTTCAGTTTCTTTCTCTACCCTTAGTGCATCAGATCAGTTTTTTTTTTCTTTTCTTTTTAAAACACTCCCACGTATTGGTGACTTAGACATGTGTATCAACAATGTTTTGAATACATTCTTAACTCCACACTAACCTTATACTACCCTGGAGAAGTTAGTATACAGAAATCAAAACAAAACTGCAGAACTAGAATCTGAACTGATGTATCTTTTTTGTTATTGTTTTCTTCTGTCCTTTTAATCTGATTTCTAGTTTCTCAAGTTATTTCCTCATCCAATTAAGTGGTTCACCATGATTTTACTTCAAGAACAACCCTAAATCAACATTATTAAAGCCACTGAAACTCACTGTACAGAACTGAAGAAATCTGTAAGACTGGACAGAAGTCTGATATGGTTTACTTCCACCTTCCATTCATGTTGCTTGTTTCAGCTATCTAATCTACCTCCTAGTCTCCTCTGCTTGTTGAGTTGTTTAGTTACGTATTTTAATCAGTTTTAACTCCAAAACACCCCAAGGCAAATCTGCTAACACCTCTGAAATGCTTTAATACTGAAGTGAAAAGAAACTTGAAGAATAAACCGGAACACTGTGACCCTGATAAACTGAGGAGCTAATGCAGCTTTCTCTTCTGTTATTTTCTTTTGTCTTTCTGTTTCACTAATGGCCCTAGATTCCTACCTCCCTCACATGGATCAGCTGTTTAGTTACAGTCTTAGCATAGTTTTTTTTTACTCTCAGACCAACCCCAACACTAGAGCTGTAATACTTCTAGGCATCTAGTAATCAGAACACTATTTTACAGAGTTTGAAAATGGACAGAATTCTTGTGATCCTGTAACAGGTTGAAAAGTTTACCTTCCACTGCAGTTCAAACCCAAAAGTGCTGTTGTGCTGAGGAGGGATTGCTTGTCTGATTATCTTTGGGAGAAGGACATCATGTTATGCAGACCAGAAAGACAGAGAAACTTCAGTCATGGAGGTCACGTTTGTAACAGAAACTCAAGAATTCAGAGAACTGAACAACCAGTTATTTTCTTTCTTTTTATTGTTATGGTTCATGGCTTACCTACCAGAGTTCTTGGAGGGAATTGTCTCAGGACCTCCAGAGTTCTACCCTTGGTTAGCATACAGTGTTCTAGCACGACAAATACAAAAACCTGAGGAACTGGGTTGTGCAGTCTCGATCAGAACTGAGCAGAGACAAAAGACAGAAATGAGAAGAACTGGTTTGGAGTATTACCTTGTGTTGGACTCGAGAAGGAATGAAACACTTCACGGTTTCAATTTCCAGACAGAGTTATGCAAAAGCTGAGGGGAAAATGAGTTAGACAATAAGGGGGATTCTCGGGTATAAAGACAGAGGTGAATGATAGTGGATGAGTAACTGAGAATTACCTCAATTGTGGTCAGAAAATGAACCGCATTGTTTCAGGTGAGTTCTTGCGTGGAGTAGACTCAGTTTTGAGTTGGTTATACTGAGACACTAACTCAAGGGACAAGGACTGGGTGGATTTATCGGTTCAATGGCACTTGCTGCTGATTCCCGTATGCATGTGTGGGAATTTCCAAAAGAGTAACCCTGATGCACAGCTCTTACTGAGATCAAGATGGTGCAGGTGGTGGTTGCAAGTTACAAGGGAATGTTATGGGCGATTGAAAAAAAAATAAGTAGCTCTGTCGCATGGAAGTTTGGAACAGGATAGGCTTGAGGTATCGAAAACAAATGGAGAGAAGTGTTCGAATGTTGAGGCGTGTCCGTCTATACTCTCTTTTTTTTGTGCCTTAGTAGCGAGACTACTTGTTTTAATTTGTTGGTATCTATTACCGAATTCGAGCACAACTTAACCGGTTAAGGCATTCGGGAAGGGTATGAAAGGTTTGGGTTCGAATCCTGGCTAGAGCACGTTTGCTCTTTTTTTTTGTATCAGCCATATCTATGCCTATTTCTTGTATATATGCGACAGTATTAATATGTCACGTTATTAGTTATATGTACAACGTTAAAATATTGTAACGTTGTGTATATGTACATATATATACGTATATAAGTACGTGACCGTATTAATATTAAACTGTTCGTTTGTTCGCAAGTTATTACATGCTCATAATAATGTAATACGTTCTCCTTAATTTAAACCTTACGCCATAAGGTTTTACATGCTTAATTGTTTATACCTTGATGTAGTTAATTATATGTTTAAATAACGTTTAATTATTTGGGGTATTTCAGTTTTAGAACAAGGTTGTTGTGGGACAATTACGTGCATCCTATATATAAGCTAAAGACAATGGTTGATGCTTACGGTGACGATCCTCTTATTCCACTTGGAAATGAGCACAACTGACCACCATATACAAAAACTATAGTGGTACCACATCCAGACATGATAAAAACTATAAGGGGAAAACCCAAGTATTCTCGGATTCACAACAAAATAGATAAAAACAATGACATAGTTGCAGAAGGCAGACATTGTCGTTTTTGTGATTTCGGTGTTTACAGTTGAACATTGCTTCTGCTTGGATAAGTTGTGCCTTCAGCAACCACACAAAAACAATGTATGTACTCAATTTAGATGAATGAAGTATTATGGTACAAGTTGGTTTTTTTCAATGTTCATGTGATTAGTGAGATGTATAGATGTTGTCTAAAGTAGACAAAACACTGCATCAACGATATTCATGTGTTTATCTTCAGACATATGTCAATAATGCAAAATTTTAAACCCATATGTAACACATACGATTCGATGAATAAACTTATATAACCAACTTCAAATAATTATGAATACATAACTCTTTTTTTCATTCACAAAAATAAGTAAAAAAATGGCAAAACAACTGCCCTAGCTAGAGACTGCTTGTACCAGAAACCATGCCCTCGAGACTACTTCTAATTAAAATGTCCACAATCAGCCTCAGGGAGGGATGATCAGCCTCGCTTTGACACATTTTAGTACTTATCGTAATTTTTTTGAAATAAAGACACGGTAAATACTCCCTCCGTCCTGAATTGACCGTCTTGTCCACTATTTGGACGTGTCGTTTGACTTCAATATTTAACATGTAAAATAAAATAATTTTTAAAATTTGAGTTTTGCAAATGATTCGTCACATGATAAACTATATGTTACACTGTTTCGTTTTATAAAATTATTTTATCTTATATGTTAAATATTGAAGTGGAAAAACGTGCCATAAAGCAAAGGAGACGGTCAATTCAGGACGGAGGGAGTATATTTTTTTTGAAACGAAAATTTTCCTCAGGGAGGGATAATCAGCCTCCTGATTTTCTCCTTGTCACGCGATGTACGACGCTCAAATTTCCAAAGATGGTGGTGTCCATTAAAATCAGTACACGTATCACCTCATGTAAGTGTTATATTCTTCGACGACTCCGCTGTGAATGGCTTACAAATAGTAGTTTTTTTTTTTTTGACATCAGCATTCAAAAAGTTCACCGGCGACTCCCAGTGCCAGTGGGCGGAGGGCTCGAAGGAAGAAAAGAAATCTAGAATCGTGGATCAGTTGTCGTTCCTAACCGTTCAACAATGTTCTATGCCGATCAAGATATCCTTTCTTATACTTTGTCGTTTTCTTTTATGAAAGAAGGAGATCAATATATGTTTTCAGCTCTCTCATAGGCGCTATAGTTCTCCCTGTGAGCTTCAGGCCGTCTCTTTTCTCTCAGGACTCCAGTCTGCTTCGCATCACGCCCGCCCGCCCTCCTCCGTCCTCTCAGTTCTTCAGGGCGCCTTTAGCATGGCGTCCACAGCTTTAAGCTGTCCCATTTCTCTGACCCACAGGTCTCTTCCATTTCCGCGACTCTCTTCGATCAAATCTCAGTCACCCGTCTCCCTCCATATCTCCAGATCCACAATCCACAAATCTCCCAATCTCACTGCCTCCTACAAACCCTCCCTTCGTCTGTCCTCAGTCTCTCACTCCACTATCCGCCGAAATTTCTTTCAAATCCGCGCCTCCTCTACCCCGGCCGCATCATCTCCCGCACCGGTTAAGCCCGCTCAACCATGGCAGGGCGCAGCGTTGAAGCCACTCATGGCGTCAATTGCGACGGGGGTTATCATTTGGTTCCTCCCCACGCCTGCGGGCGTCTCACGAATCGCATGGCAACTGCTCGCCATATTTCTAGCCACGATCGTTGGGATTATCACCCAACCACTCCCGCTTGGCGCCGTTGCTTTGATGGGTCTCGGTGCCTCCGTCTTGACTAAAACCCTAACATTCTCCGCTGCATTCTCCGCATTTGGGGATCCAATCCCATGGTTAATTGCCTTGGCTTTCTTCTTTGCCAGAGGGTTCATCAAGACTGGGTTGGGCAACCGAATTGCTTACCAATTTGTGAAGCTATTTGGTAGTTCATCATTAGGGTTGGGATACAGCTTGGTTTTCAGCGAAGCGCTCTTAGCCCCCGCGATCCCGTCAGTGTCTGCCCGCGCCGGTGGCATTTTTCTGCCACTGGCGAAGTCACTCTGTGTTGCTTGTGGGAGTAATACTGGAGATGGGACAGAACACAAGCTGGGTTCATGGCTGATGCTCACTTGTTTCCAGACATCCGTGATTTCCAGCTCGATGTTCCTTACTGCCATGGCCGCTAACCCTCTCAGTGCGAATTTGACCCTCAACACAATAAACCAGTCTATTGGGTGGACTGATTGGGCTAAGGCTGCATTCGTGCCTGGATTGGCTTCTCTGATTGTTGTTCCAATGCTGTTGTATTTGATCTACCCGCCCTCTGTTAAGAGTAGCCCAGATGCTCCCAGGCTTGCCAAGGAGAAATTGGACAAGATGGGGCCAATGAGCAAGAATGAGATCATAATGGCACTGACATTGTTTCTTACGGTATCTTTCTCTTTTTATTATCATTATTCTTTTGCCTGCTGGTTTCGTGTTTGAATTAAATGGGCTGGGTACCTTATGTTTTTCCTTTTTCAATGCTTAATTGTGCCCATATCTTAACGCAAAGATGAAAATTTGTTTCTTCTACCTGCTGGGACCTACAGTGCTTCCAAGTTAAGGAGGAGATTTAGATTGTTATGGTTTATGGTTAAAGGTAAGTAGGTGCATAGAATGTGATTTGTGCGTGTGATGATGAGAAGGGAGGTTGTTTCTAATGCATTGAACCTATGTTCCATCATTCTAGTTAACAGTAAATTGTAACCTGTAACCATGCTTTTCAATTTAATTAAACATTTGCTGAATTTTCTGTTCCATCATTTTTTTAGGTGGGACTTTGGGTGTTTGGAGGGGCACTGAAAATAGATTCTGTTACTGCTGCTATCCTTGGCTTATCGGTCCTCCTTATTACCGGTGTTGTGACCTGGAAGGAGTGCTTAGCTGAGGGTGTTGCTTGGGACACTCTCACTTGGTTTGCTGCTCTGATTGCGATGGCTGGTTATCTTAACAAGTACGGGCTCATAGCATGGTTCAGTGACACTGTAGTTAAGGTAACTGGCCTTCAAAATTTATAATATAGCTTGTAATGATTTATTTTTCTGCAGTAGTATGCACCATTGGATTATGAACTCAACTAATGGGGTATGCGTATGTGACATATTGCAGTTTGTTGGCGGTTTAGGACTATCATGGCAACTTTCGTTTGGTATCCTAGTCCTTCTGTATTTCTACTCTCACTACTTCTTTGCTAGTGGAGCTGCACATATTGGAGCCATGTTCACAGCATTCTTGTCTGTCGCCAATGCTCTTGGAGCTCCGCCATTGTTTGCTGCCATGGTGCTCGCCTTTCTCTCTAACCTCATGGGTGGGCTCACACACTATGGTATCGGATCTGCACCAGTCTTTTATGGTGCAAATTATGTGCCCTTGGCCAAATGGTGGGGTTATGGCTTCATTATCTCGGTTGTTAACATCCTGATTTGGCTTGGAGTTGGTGGCGTTTGGTGGAAATTCATTGGATTGTGGTGAAGCAGGAACAAACTAAACATAGTTTGCCAGAACAGCTATAATGGTATAATGTTTCTTTTAACAAGAAATTTATTGCCTTTAAAAATTTTGACTACTTTGCTCCATTCTTTTGATATTCGTTTGCCTTACTAGTAGGTGGAAAGGAATGAAGTACATGATGGGTGAGTTTTTTACAGCTCCTTGAATGTTCTTACTTTTGGGACATTAGGATGTAAGGTTGACGCTGAGTCGACATGCTATTTTGTTTTTATCCCACTCTTTTTAACGCAAAAAAATTTCCCCTGGGCAGAACTATTGTTACAATTCAGATACGACATACATGATTGGAGACCCGTACTCATGAATGTTATTACTTCATAAGTCTGCAGATTAGTTTGAGTAACTGTATTTGTGTTGGCTGAATGTATCTAGTATGATATCTCCAAAAATAATATAAGTGTATGTAATTATATTTGTATAAGTATATTTACAGGGGTAGATGAATAATTGTATAAAGTAAATTGAGGTGATTATGTTTCATCGAAAAAAAAATTGAGGTGATTATGGAGAAAAAGACTAATGCTTGAAAAGAAGTTTCCTACAAGAGATTATAATTATAGACAGGGATTTCTAAATGGTTCGGTTGAATTTTGCTTGTTTTTTTTTAACTTTTTTTTGTTGAATTTTATTTCTGTTTGATTTTTTGTTATAGAAAAGAGTATTTTGGTTAACTGAATAATTGATTTTTTTAATTAAAATATATAAATATTTTTAGAAGTTATAAATTTTCTTTTAGGCTGCGTTCGGCATGGCTTTTTTGTGGTAGTTTTGCTGGTAGTTTTGCTGGTGGTTTTGTGCTGGTTGTTTTGAAAACTAGTGTTTGACAGTCGATGGTTTTGTTTGGGTGTTTTGAATAAGTTAGTTTTATGCAGTACATTTACTGTTTTTATTGTTACAATTAAAAATTTTATATTACATTTTAAAACAATTTTTTGTTAATAAAGTTAAAATATATGTAGATATTCAATTATAGCCTTTAATAATTAATATTTTTTATTAATATTTTAGTGATAATTAATTTATAATATGTATACATATTAATTTATAAATAAATTTTTACATATTTTTTCAATAAATCATTGTATTTAGAGTAAATATATTAGATGTTATATAAAAATATAATTTTATGTATTATATATTAGTATTTAATATAACATTTTAAATGTATTAATACTTAAGATTGTTTTAATCTTTAATAGAATAAATAATATCATTGAAATGAAAAAGTAATTCTTTCTAATAATAAAATAATAGCCAGAAGCGAATATATAGATATCACTTATTATTTTATTATTATATATTGTTTAATTGTTGATAAAATATTTATTTTAAACATATATTGTAGTTAAAACACTATTTTTATTCAATTAAATATTATTTAATGAAATTAAAAACATAAATTTAAATTTAATATTGGATATGCCAAGAAATGAAAAATAATGTATATTAGCATATAAAATTATTCTTTAATTATTAAGCACGGTATAAAATATAATAACTTTGATATTGATAAACCATAATAGTTTGTACAAACATTTTTGTAATTAATCATTACTTAGTAAGTTGAATACTTATACTCCCTCCGTCCTGAATTGACCGTCCTGTTTGCTTTATGGCACGTTTTTCCACTTCAATATTAAACATATAAGATAAAATAATTTATAAAACTAAATTTTGTAACATATAGTTTATCAGGTAAGGAATCATATGCAAAACTTAAATTTTCAAAATTATTTTATCTTATCTGTTAAAAATTGAAGTCAAACGACATGTCCAAATAGTAATCAGGACGGTCAATTCAGGACGGAGAGAGGGGAGTAATTGATATTTCTGAAATATATTACAAATATTTTGTACTCTAAAATTTTTTATAATTGAAAGTTTATATCGTAACTTTTATTAGTTTGCTCTTTTCCTTGTAGAATTAGATAGTAATAATTTTAAGAGACTATTTATCCGTATCTGGATAAACAAGAAAAACACTACTAGAAAACTATTGTTCTATATTATTTTCATTAATTTATAATTTAGTATACCAATCTTTATAAAAAAACTAAAAATAAACTAATTTATAAATATTAATCTATATATTTCAATTTTAATTTAATTTTGTGGTAAATTTAATACATAATATCATTTTTAAAATATAATTAAATATTGAAAATTTAAATTATTTTATTAAAAAAATAATTTTTAATATTAATTAATATTTTTAAAATATTCTCGCCCCCCTAATACAGTTTTCTGGCTCCGTCCTTTTACGGTATTCATTATATTTGCAGCATAAATTGTTGGTTGTTTTGTGGTTGTTTTGTGTTGCATATTGTGGTTGTTTTAAAAATTGTTGTTCAGAGGTGGCGGTTTGACATTTTTGTAAAAATATCACATTTATACCATAGAAAAGCCATGTCCGAATGCAGCCTTAACCAAATATGGTTAACGATTTTATTATAGTTAATTGAAACTAATTTAGTTTGGTTTTCAGTTATCAAATATAATTTCTATTTCAGGTTAATTCAATTTTCTGTTAATTTGGCTATAGCCTATAGGAGAATAATCGGAAACTGAATACTGTTTTAAACCTTCTCATAGTTCAATTTCGGTAAACTGGACACCTCTAATTGTAGGAGATTATAGTAATTACAATAACCTCAATCTATTGTATATTTTCCTCTGAGAATGGGCCCATCTTGTCCCCTTTTATTTCTTTTTTTATCTCATATTATATTTATGCTGATGCTAAAAGAATTATTTTATTAATTTGGTATATCATGAGGGTTACTACGCATAGTCGGAATTTCAATTTGCTCAGTCAGAAAATGACCATCTTGCCCATGTTTCAATATTTTCTAAAAATTACCATATTTATCCACAATGTGTGATATTACTAGGTGCATCCAAATTTCATTACACACAGTCAGAATTCCAATACGCTTAGTCGGAAAATGACCAATTTAGATGCTAATGTAGGTAAAATTTATTATAAAACGGTCTGATAAAAGCAAAAAAAGATTCCGAAGTACTCAAGAAGAAATAAAATATATCAGAAAAATTATCAGCAAAGTAAACCATGACAAAGTAGATGAAAAGACGAACGCGTCGACGCAAACGGATAAAAAACAGAGTTATAACAAATAAGATATGGTGATTTTAAGAACGGAACCCGAGGCTGTCGCAAACAGAGAAGGGCCGACGCTGGTGCCGGTAAAGACGCGCCGGCGCCCGTTCTTCCTTACCGACGCCCGCGCCGGCCCTTCTCTGTTAGCACCGGCGCCGGGTTCTGAGCTTAAAATAGTCATATCTTCTTCGTTATAGCTCCGTTTTTCGATCCGTTTACGCTGACACGTTCGTCTTTTCGTCTAATTTGTCATGGTCCATTTTCTGATAATTTTTCTGATATATGTTATTTCTTCTTAAGTACGACATTATTACCATCGACATCTTGTTTGAAATTGCCTATCAATTTCACTAATTTCAGAAAAATTATCGGCAAAGTAGACCATGACAAAGTAGACAAAAAAACGAACGCGTCGGCGCAAACGGATAGAAAAACGGAGCTATAACGAAGAAGATATGGCGATTTTAAGAACGGAACCCAGCGCTGGTGCCGGTAAGAAAGGATGCGCGCCGTTTGCGCCGACGCGTTTGTCTTTTCATCTACTTTGTCATGTTCTACTTTGCTGATAATTTTTCTGATATATGTGTTATTTCTTCTTAAGTACGACATTAACTACCATCGACGTCTGGTTTGAAATTGCCTATCAATTCCACTAATTTCAAAAAAATTATCAGCAAAGTAGACCATGACAAAGTAGACAAAAAGACGAATGCGTCTGTGCAAACAGATCGAAAAACGAAGCTATAACGAAGAAGATATGGCTTTATCTGACCATTTTTAATAAATTTTACCTATCTTAGCACCTAAATTGGTCATTTTCTGACTGAGCGTATTGGAATTCCGACTGCGCGTAATGAATTTTGATGTGTTTGTAATATGTCACAAATTGTGGGTAAATATAGTAATTTTTAGAAAATATTGAAACAGGAGCAAGATCGTAAAGTTTTTAAAATTCCGATGTGCGAAGTGAAAACACGACTGAACGTACGAGTTCAGTTTGTTATTTGTCAACTTACAATCTCCTCTGTCTAGATTGGGGGAAGTTGTTTGATTACTGAAGACTTATCTTAATTAACGGATTATTAATAAATTTCAAAAGTATAACAATACACATAATAGATAGGGTAACTTGTATAATTAATGTAAGAATATGCAAAATATGTAGTATTACACACTATATTTGTTCTCTTTTGTTGTATTGTTTTTTAATGATTATTAGGAGTTATCCTGAAATCACCTTTACGATAGTAAAAAGAAGTGAAATGTTTTTTAAGAAATTTCATGAAATGCCCTATATTTTTGACTAATTCATGAATTGCCACTAAAAAATAAGAACATCATGAAATGTCACTATATTTTTACAAATGTTCATGAAATACCGTTATGTCATTGACCAGAAGTAAAAAAGACAAAGATACACCTACTAGTTAACAAAATATTTTTAAAGTTCACAATATGTCACTAAGTGTCAAAAAATCTACTAAAATTCACAAAAAAAAACAAAATACTATAAAAATATAGATAACTATAAAAATATTTAAAAAAACTATAAAAACTTATAAAAATAAATAAAAATATCATAAAACATTGAAAAAATATAAATATTTCTTAGATTTTTTTAAAAAAAATTAGTAGCATAAAAGAATATAGAGTTTTAAACACATAATTTATAATTTTTTTACAAATTTAGACCAATATAGTACCATTAATTATACCAATTAATTGCCATAATTTATACCAATTGATTACCATAATTTTTACCATACATTTTTAATTTTTTTTCTACCAATTTAAATTATTCATTCAAAGTAAAATATTTTAAATTTTAATTAATATTTGGAATTTATTTAATTTATATTCTATTTTGTAGATGACATTATGACATAATATATGTTATTTCGAATAAATAATTTAAATTGATAAAAAACAAGATAATTTAAATATGTATAGTATAAATTATGGTCATTAATTGGTACAAGTTATGGTGCTTAATTGGTAGAAAATTGGTACTAGTCATAATTTTTAACATAATTTATACCAATTTTTCTACAAATTAAGCACCATAACTAGTACCAATTAATTACCATAAATTGTACCATACATTTTCAAATTATCTTTTTTTTATCAATTTAAATTATCTATTTAAAATTATTTATATTATGTCATAATGTGATCTGCAAAATAGAATATAAATTTATAAATAATGATTTTCAAAACATTACTTAAAAAAATATATTTTTTGAATAAATAATTTAAATTGGTAAAAAAATAATAATTTAAAATGTATGTTAATTAATTTGTATAAATTACGCTAATATATTGGTCTAAATTTGTATAAAAATTAGTATAAATTATGTGTTTGAAACTCTACATTCTTTTTATGGAACTAAATAATTTTTAATAAAATCTAAGAAAAGTTTACTTTTTCCAATGTTTTATGATACTTTAATATACTTTTTATTTATTTTATAATTTTTAAATATTTTTATAGTTATCTATATATTTATAATATTTTGATTTTTTTTTAATTTTAGTGAATTTTTTAACACTTGAGGGCATATTGTGAACTTTAAAAGTACTTATTAATTAGTAGGGGCATTTTTATCTTTTTTCCTTCTGGTCAATGACATACTAACATTTCATGGATTTTTGTAAAAATATAATGGCATTTCATGACTTTCTTTTTATTTTTTTAAGTGGCATTTCATGAATTAGCCAAAAATATAGTGACATTTCATGAAATTTCCATGTTTTTATGACAGTTAGGAAGGAGCGAAAAAGTTTGAACCCCAAAAGCGGCAAAACCATGCAACACAAATGGTCAAACTAATCTGAGACCTGAAATCGTACTTGTTGATGCTTTGTCTTTTCAACCCTATTCTACACTAAACTTACCTTCACATTTCCTAGAATTCTATACTCTTTTCTTTTTTTGTTAAATTCACGGGATACCACTAAAAACTTTGTTAATTCATAAAATACCACATTATTTAAGAAAGTTTTTGGAATACCACAAAAAACTTTTGAAATTCACGGGATACCACAATATGAAATGGATGTTAAATTGTCTGTTTACTGAGGGTGCGAAAAGACAGTTTTGCTTTGGGTTCAATCTTTGCTTATACTTTTCAGTTCACATGACCATACTTTAATTTTAAAGTTTCGGGATACTAAAAAAAATTAAAATTCACAGGACAAATTGTTAGAATGTTCAACAACTATATTCTAACAGTAACTTTTTTCTCTTTCTTCTTCTCAACGGTTACTTTGTCATTTCTGACTATTTAAGCCATTCAAATGGTTAGACAAATTAGTTAGGTGTTCCTACATCTTTTTGTTAGTTGTTGAGTTTTACAAATATGGGTATGGGTAAACCTGGCAATTTGGGTCAATGGGTTGGGCTGAGATCAACCCTAACCTAGCCCATTTGAAATATCATTAACCCGGTCCAACAAAAAATAGATGGGTTAAAAAAAATATGACCCTATCCCAACCCTGTTAAAATCATTCAACCCCGATCCAACCCATCGTTAAGAAAATAATAACCCTATATTAATTAACAAATCAATTGTTGAAACATTGTGCATCCACACCCACAAATGTCACATTACAAGACATACTAAATTGTATACATTAACCATAGTAACTACTATGGTAAACCATTACGGGTTGGGTCAAAATTCCTAGAATTGTAATGTCTAACCTTAATCCGAAAATTTTTGGCGGAAGCGAGACTCCAAGGGGCTCTTACGGATTAGGTCATGAGACCAATTGGGCATCACCGGCGTCGGGTCAAAGACCCAACCAGCCTACTACTCACTGTTGAAAGACTAGCCATCCACTTAACACAAGCAAGAGTCAAGAATGGACTTAAACCTCCCAACGACAAGTTCATACTCTGATTCACATCCCCGTGGCCTAGACGCCTCGGACAAATGCCAGGCCGCAGCTCAGACTGAGTCAACTCCGTCCCTCTCACTACAGCCCGAGTACTTGTGCGTCCCTTAGCGGGCACACTCGTCCTCAAAACCATCATGCCTCCAACTAGGACTGCCCATGGTAGGTTAACCGTCTTATTCGGTTAACCGCTTTCGGTTAACCGTGTCTTCGGTTTGTTTAAATTCAATTCCATTACCATTCCATTTAGATCGGTTAACCAGATTCGGTTAACCGTTTAATTCGGTTTTCTAAAATTCAATTCCATTACCATTCCGTTTAGACCGGTTACCTTTAGTTTGGTTCGGTTTATCGGTTAACCTTGTAGCCGTATTTTTTTTATGAGACTCATACCATTAATATTATAGTATAATATTGATCATTCACCTAAATCATGAGTGACAAAACTAATATACGTGACAAAAAATATAATAATATGTATATTCCCGCAATAGCTAGCATTAATTATTATATAAGGTGAGCATTAATATTTTAAGTTTTTCATTGTTCATAACCATTCTGGAAAATTTAATACAGTTACCGCAATCGAAACCGGTCAATTTACACGGTTCGGTTAACCATACCGCAAGAACCGATACGATTAACCTGAAAACGGGTACGGTTCACTTCGGTTTCGGTCGAATACCGTGGTTTTGGATTTTTTGGGCAGCCCTACCTCCAACAGCCCAATAGCCAAAGACCCCAACTAGTATGAGTAAGTAAGGTGTGCCGACGCAGGCCACGTTGCACCTTGTCTCCGCCCTTATCCAGGACTCAACGCTTGCCGAACTGTAAGATAGCTCTGATGTGCAATGCCCCTTGCACCTTTCGTGGCAAGACTCAAACTATCGGGACAACCCCTAGTTGCTTCGTGTCAGTGGTCACACTAGCACTCGCAACCTAAGGGCCGACATTGAGCACAACGTGTTCATCGCCTCTTGGAGTTGCTATTTTGGTTTTTGGATAAATGGGTACCTCTTTTGGGTTTGGACAGACCAAGTATAAACTTGTGAATGTGGTGTTGGTCTGTTATGCACAATAAGTGTAACTGTTGCAAGATGTAATGGATCTTAAATATGTAAGCACTTTGGATGCAATGAAAATTATATGAATCTTAAATATGTAAGCACTTTATGTTCCTTAGACTCTCGGAAATGAACTAGAGTTTTGAGCTCCACTTTTGACATATTTCAAGATAGGAAAATGAACAAGGTTAGGGTCTATAGGACTCCTTAACATGTACTAGAGCTTAAAGCATAAAAATTTGCTTTAAGAAGATGAAGTTACCTTAGAAGACTTGGATGGGTTTTCTTCACCAAATATTTGGCTAATATGAGAATAATATCCAAGGATAATATCTTGAGTGGATCTATGGATATAAGGTACTAGAAGTACTTAAAAGGCTTGATCATGACTTACCCTTGAATTCACCTTTGGAGTTGATTCTTGCTTGAACTTTCAGTAAAAAAGAGGAGCTAGTTGAAGCTTCATTTGATATGTGAAAATATGAAGAAAAATGTGTAAGTAGGTGGTGATTCTCGACCATAAATAATAGAAAGGAAAGGTTGAACCTTAGAGCATGTTTTTATACATTAAGTTAGTTTAGCTCTTCCTTGCTCCATGAGTTGTTGATTTCCAAATTTGGGCTCCAAAACTTCTTGGAATCAGCCGTTTAATGATATGGGAGGAGAGCTCATGGTGTTCTCTTGGTGTTTGTGAAAGAAAGGAGGAGATTTTAGGAATAAAGGAGAGTGGGTTTAAGTCACCATTGATGTGTTCTTAGTGTTCTTCATGGATTCATGAGGAAGATGAAGAAAATCATAGGGAAGAAGAGATGAGAGCTCTCGGCAATGGGAGGATGAGAGAGGGCTAGTTTGACTTCACTTTTGTGTAATGAAGAAGTGATGGGTTATGAATAGTAAAAGAAGACTAAGTCTCTTAAGGAGATATTTTTGTTCAAATTTTGCAAGGTGGCATGGTGAGGTGGAGGAGTTTGCCGGCCCTCCTTGTGCCTTAGGGGGTGTTTGGCTTCAACTTGTGTGTTTAATGTAATATTGTGTCTTATAATGTTTTAGACTTATATGTTGTACACTTGGACTTGTATCATGTGTTAGTTTGTGAACAACATGATTTATTTGTCCAAAAGTGTGTTAATTTGTATTTTTGAGTGATTGGTATACTTTACTATTCATTATGACTAGTAAAAGTATGTTCTCTGATTCACTCTTGATGTTGGTGTTTTTAATTCATGTGATGATGTGTTACATGTTACATTAATTTATGAGTTATTTTCTTCTTATTAATGTTCCCCTTTAGTCCATTATTTTATGTGAGACTTAATGCTCATTTTTGGACTATACATATTTGTTTATATATGTATGTTTAGAGGTTGTAAAATACCTTAGTGAGTTTGGCTCATTAGCCTTTCCTTTAATGATTAATATTAGGTTTAAACCCTTTGATTCAATATATCCCTTATTAACTAAGGTGATTAATGTTTGGGGTATTTCAATAGGGTTTGCACGCTATCCTCTTTTGGCTTTCCCACTATTTCCGCACCATCGTGAGGTGTGCGTCTACGGTCGGGTCCTTTACTAACCAAACATTGGGCTCGGTTAGGATACTACCAAAGAGATGCTAGGAATCGAAGCCCAAGTATAAAGAGGACGAGGCTCGTGCGACGTCCTCCTCTTTTTGCCCACTTATTCACATCATCTAAAAGGTGTGAGTCTATGACAGAGGCTGCCTAATGCGGGCCAGGGCGGAATTGGTTGGTGTGGATCCTCGACACTCTCATATGACTCATAATTGTGTAAAAAATAAAAGTGCGCACAAAAGTAAACCAAACATTATAATAAAAGCCGTAAATGACATTTTCAAGTTAAGCCCTTTTATCTTAAAATTAAAGTAGTTAAAATTAAGATTAAACTCCCCAACAGAGTCGCTACTCTGTGAGCCCCGTGTTTTTCAAACCCTATCCTATGTTGATCGAGTTGATTAAGATCTATTCAGGTTCTAGGTCCACTTATAACCTAAGCTTAATAACTATGTTAGAAAACTATAATTATTAAAACTAGGGTTAGCCCACTGGGACCGATTAAAAGTCACCACCTAATTTTAACCTACATTAAACTAGGAAAAGTAAGAGTTCAGGTTCGGGGCTTGGTATTTAACTTTTATGGGTTCAAATTACTTTCTCTACCCTTTTAAGTTTTTTTCCTTTACTTATGTCATTAACCTAAGTGTGCTAGCTTTTGTATTTTTATGTTTTCTGACATTTTTTTACTGAATTTGAAAGTGAAAATTAAAATTACCTAAACTAGGATTTGGAGAGCCGAATTAGGTCAAATTTTAAAATGTTCGTGACCACGGACTTAATGTTTGTACCCAAGGACCCTAATTAGCTAAATTAATCCGAATGTTTAAATTTGTTAAAGATAAAAATTTTAAAGGGTTTGTGGGCCCAGATATGTACTAAAAAAATCCTAATTTTAAAATTGTGAGATTCCGCCACCGTCGGGGGGAGTCCATGGTTGAGAACAGGACGTCCGGGACCCCGGACGGTACGTCCGTGGGTACGGACCGCCCTCGGACGGTGGCTTTCGGGCGTTTTCCAACGGTGTTTTGGCTCAAATTTTATGAACATGTTCCTTAGAAGATTTTATACACGTTAGTAATCAAAAGGTTTTAGTTTGAGTTTGAATTTAACATGAAACTTAGTCTACAAGTTATTAGACAGAAACCAAATTAAACCCTAATAAGAAGTTTGGAAAAATTCAATTCGAGTGGAAAATTAATACGAGAACATATTGGAACTGAGGGTGTTAGAAACTTGAGTTTCTAACCTGTTTTGACCTTGGTAAGCAGATGTTCCTACACGTCGGGATTTCTTGATCGCTTCGTTGATGGTCGATCCAGTGAAATTTGAGCCCGAGCTTTCTAACTACGTGATTCAGGTAGTCTCCTTCTGGTTTTGATGACGATTTTTCAAACTTTTGATAGCTAGATTGTTGATGGAAGTTGAAAGACTCGGTTTTTGTGGTTTTTGGGAAAATTTCGGCAGGATTTTAACGGTCGGGAGTTTAAAACGTGAGAGGAAGCTCAGTGGCCGTATTTTATGACTTCGTAGGGTTTTGGAATGTGTTTGGAGAGAGTTGGAAGTGTAACGCCCCTACTTACAATAAATACAGCAGAATATAAAATCTCTACTGGCGTTTACAGACCATCGGGTTCCAAACACCCGGCACCAAACCTCACCAATTACAACTTATAAAATTACAAAAGCTACGGTCTGAACTCGAGAAAAACAACATAAACGTAACTACTAGTAAAATAGAATAACTCTCCACAATTCCTAACTCCCATCCCAATCACTCATGCTCTTCGTGGCCACCTGTATAAACAATTTACACCTGCAAGATGAAACCAAGCAGCCCACCCCGAGAGGGGTGGGTCAGTTCCCTGGAATGGAACTGGTACGATCCTCCAAAAACAAACTTATAATACAACTCTTAAATAAATAATAGCTTGAAAGCATTCACTTAAACCACACAGAGGAGCAAGGCATTCCACAAATCACCAAATCAAGATAACAAGTTAAGAATAAAGATGAATAACAGAAAGGTAAAGTTAGTGAAACAAAACCACACCATGTGTTAGTGAACATCCAATGCCTTAGTTAAACCCAATTCCCGTTAGGAGTAGAAAGACTCAGATAGTCACAAAGGACTAGGAATGATAAGATAGATCCAAGAACCAATAACTCAAGAGTGGAATAATTCAACTGGGAGAGATGGCCCCCACCGCCAAGTACGTCCTTTTAGGACAGGGGATATACAGCCCCTCACTGTCTACTACGTCCCTTTTGGGATAGGGGATATACAGCCCCTCACTGTCTACTACGTCCCTTTTGGGACAGGGGATATACAGCCCCTCACTGTTACCATTGAAGACGCGCACACGTCGAAACCTCAAGAACCAGCTCATGGATGAAACGATATCCGGAGTCAAAAGAAGAATTTACCAAAACTGACCTTTTCCAAATTCCCACCAGATCACTAACTACCCAGAGCAATACCAAAACACTCAGTCCTACAGAGTGCAGAGGCGTAAACCCTAAGCAGTCAATGTCTAATGGAACAACCAAATAGAAGGAACCAATACCCAAGTGAGTTTCACATTCAAGGCTCAGTTAGTCACACAAGCTGAGTTAGTCACACAACCATTTCCTTTTAGAAATTCCTCTTAAACTCGGTTAGCGTTTTTCGAAAACGTCTCATAAGTCAATCAGCAAAAGTATTAGAGTGCGAGAATTTGTACCTGGTATGTGAAGAACAATAAATAACTCGAATAAGTGATTCCCCAATAGTAACCTATAATTAAGGTGTTCCAAGTGTCGATTAGTTAAGGGACTTATAAACTAAACAACCTTCTTTTCTTACTGATTAACAGTTCCAGGTTTACCATTATTCTCTCACAAAGATTTGGGCTTGACTTGTTAACTGAATCATTTGTTAGGCCCATTTCGTTAGTTTGGAACGATTTAGAATTCATTCCTGAGAGTGGCCCAAACTCTCTTTGAGTTGTTTAAGTGGGCTTTTGGAGTTCATAGACTTGGGCTTAGTAGGTTAGCCCAAGACCGTGTTACGTTTATGTTATGTAATTAAACCCTTAAGTTAATAGTGACTATTTAATTACACACCGATTAAAACCTAAGGTTTAACATATATATATATATTCTACTTATTATAACTATCACAAGGAATATTATTTCCCTCATCTATTTTAAGGTATTATTATATATATATATATATATATATATATATATATATATATATCTTTATGTATTAAGATTTATCCATAACATTTTTAGGAAATTTTATTGTATTTAATTATGTTTAACAACTTCTAGGCATAACCACAACCGATATACGGTTTATAAAATAAAGTGTTTTCCTTTACTTATTTAATATATATAAGTATACCTGTAATAGAATTTAATTAAGACATTCCCTACGTAACTTATTATATTTAAACTATCTTATTACTACAACCTTTAACTGTATTCCAAGTATGTTTCATAAAGTATTTCTTTTACTATATATTAGGGTACTATCCCTTATAATATTTAGTTAATATAAGTGTTAATTTATTAGCTCCCTGTTCTACTCTAAGTTACTACTTTATTCCCTTTTTATATATGTGTAAATATAATATATATATATTTCTCTTAGTTCTAATTAAAAATATTAACTCCCATATAATATAATAAATAAAACGTAAAATAATTAAATTCCTTGATTTAACATAAGTTTCTACTTAAATAAGTATATATACATATATGTAAATAATTTCACCTCTCTTAAAAGATATCACCCAAAACATTTATAAACATACTGTTATAAAATGTTAATTTAGTTTCCCTTATTTTTCCCAGCTTAAAAAGTTTATTAACAAACCATACTTTAATTTTTGGTTACATTAAAAACCATATATTATAAGTTATTCTTATGAAAAACTCATAAACACAATTTTTAAGCCCATTTACCATAGTCCAAAAATTCCCAAATTTAATATACAGTAACTATAACATTTTAGACATATTATAAAATTTTTATTTCATAAAAATATCTTTTTAAATTAGCCAAATAATTCCAGAAAACCCGTAACTTGCAAAAATCATAACTTACGTTTAAAATCTCCAAAACCATATTAATTTACATCAAAATAAACTAGATTTAATAAGGAATCTATGGTTAAAATTTCAAGTCAAAACACATTCGGGAAGGTATTTAAATTAATTCAACAAGTTAGGGTCATTTACTGGAATTTATAAAAACCTAATCTAAAACGTTTTAATCTCGGCCGTCTGTTTCTTTTAACTACGATCGGACGGCCCGAAACTTCCGAGTTCTTCAGCGATTCCAGAACAGACCCCGAGTACTAATTCGACAATTTCTCCTAATCAACAGAACGAAATTGAGTGATTCTTGTTTCTATGGCTTCGAAATTAAATTCCGGTTCTAATGATACTAATTTCGCTAGCTATAATGCAGGATTCATCGGATTTCGATTTCGGTTTCGAAGTTAGGGTTTATCTTGGTTTCCGAAAACAAATCTCTCAAATTCACTCAATCTAATGCGTAATTGATGCAATTGAAACATGGTTTTGACCGATAATGTAATATAGATTATCAAGGTTGAAGGAATTTGAAGGAAACTTACCAGGGAAGCACCGGTGACGGAAATCGTAATCGGTTTCTGGAAAAAAAATTCGAACTCGAGCTGTTCGAGTAGCGAACTTTGGATATCTATAAAATACGTTCTAGATCGAGTTAGGCCATGTTCTTGGGCTCAATAGAAAGAAGAAACATAGCTCTACACATTGATATCAAGAACTCGCCCTAACTTGCACTACACAGAAAGAAATCAAAACTGGAAGTTGCGAGTTTACCTTGCGTTTTCTGGAAAGAAAACTATGATTTTATGTGGTGACGAATCCGAAACTTTAGACACCTCGTTCTTCCAAACGGTTGGGAATTGGCGTTGGTCATCAACATGAAAGTTGTAGAGGGATTAGAGCTCTTCAAAACAAGCTAAAGAACATGAAATTTGGCTGAGAAACGAAGAAGTTATAATCGAACGAAGTTTACCTGAATTCGGTGAAAAGCTGGAAAACTGGGTACAAGTTTCGCAAGTAGGCAACTTTAGATCGAATTTCCGGCTGATGTATAATGAATTAGGGTATGTGTGAGTAATGGTTGGAAAGAGGACGTTTCGGAGAAGAGAATGAAAAAGACGGCATTGAAAAATATTGAGAGATAAGTGAGATATAGCCGTCTAAAGTTAGGGCAAAAATCACTGCTGGAAGTTCCGATTTTTAAGCTAAGTGTGGGCGGCCTGTGACTGATTGACACGTGGCAGGTTTCAAAATTTTGACTCTAAACTTCAATTTAGCATAACTTTGGCTAGGATGATCCATTTTTGACGTTCTTTTTATCAATCTTCATGGTTTTCCATAACTTTTTTATTGGTATAGGTTGCATGTGCTAGTTTGACCATCCTCAAAAAGTCAATCCTAGCAAGGCTTAATAAGCTTTAAGGTCTCTAGGATTTTATATTGACTTTTATGTTCCAAATCAATGCTCTCAATATTTCTAAAATCTTTATAATATAATTGGAGTGTCTAGGAATTTTTCCAAGATTTATTGACTTATAAATCTTGTTATTAAATTCATAATACTATATAATATATAGATTAATTAAATATTAAATTGTAATCTTTAGAGTTAAATAGGAGGAATCCCCTAAATTAATTTCCATAATTCCATATAATATTAATACTCATAATTCCATACAATAATTTAATATTCATAATTCCTTATACTAATTTAATATTCCTAATTCCATATAATAATTTAATATTCATAATTCCAAATAATTTAATACTTAATAGTATTATTAAAGGTTTAATAAAAGAAATCCCCTAAATTAATTTAAATTAATTTAGGGGTATTTCATTATATCCCCCTTAAAAGAAACTTCGCCTCGAAGTTTAAAAATCAACTAATAGGCACTCACACCGCTTCGGGTGTGCTGAGACAATTATAATTCCAATGAAATTCCATACCAATCCAATCCTTTATTTCCATCCATTTCCGTAACAACATTCCACTCGAGATTACTCAAAATCAAAACGAACCAAGATATACCAAGACATAGCATGATGAAAATCAACAGTCACATACTGTGTCATAATGTAAAAACCAAGCACATACAAACACCTCTCATTCTGCTAATAAGGCAACATGGCATAATCTGGATGAGGTGACGAAGGAAGAGTATGCCAGTATATCCCCCTTAAAAGAGCTAAGGTACGCCCTCGTACCGCTACTAACGAGAACCACAGAAGGACAGGAAAACATCATGCGAAAAGATGTGGGTACTTCACGCAGAACACACTGTCCAATAAGGTTGTTTCAAAAACCAATCACAACAACATGCATGGACCATATTAGACTACCAAACATTTAGTTTCTGTTTTCTTTAATTACTTGATGTTTATTTCAAACGCCACATTCAAAGAATTCAACACCTTATTAACCAGCTTTGTTGTAAATTTTATTGCACCGTTGATTTTGTCTGCGATCGATATATATATATATATCTGTATCTCTTGATTGTTTTGTATTTGTATTTTCTTAACTGTTATAAAATTTTATCTTATGATTATTAAATCTTAGTACTCCCTTAGACAATGGTGGCTTTTGTAAATATCACTCTTTAAACTTCTAAATAAACATGAGGATTTCCAAATCTTTAAGTAACTCTCAATTTTTCACTAGACGCTCAATACTCCAAGTATTTAAGGCTCAATAGTATTTAGTTTATTATTACTCATGTGTTTTCACTCCATAGGTAAGTATTTTTCACCAAGGATTTAACTTGGTAACTCTTTACATGTATGAATTTAGTACTGAATCTTAATATATAAGTTTTGAATTGTTCATTGTGGCTAGTAATGAAATATGCCTAGCCTAAGATTTCATGATGGTAACGTCTTACCACCACTTCCCCTCAAGTTCAACACAATCCATCGCCTGCGTAGAAGATTATATACGGTTAGATGACAAGGCTTGTCTAGCCCCTAAACTTCCAGAAGTGAGTGTGCACCCCCACTACTTTCAGCTTAGGAGTTCGTCGCACCAGGCACTTCCCGTAGGGTGTTAGGTTTAGGTGTTTTCTTTCTAAAGTTAGCATAGAGTTTTAGTGTGGTTATGGGTTCGGGTGTATGCTACTAGTGTTTGTTAACTTAATAATTTTCTAGACTTAAGATTTATCCAAACATTACCTTTAGGCAACAATTTGTACCATGTAATTCTTGAGATTTATTTTCAAACTTTTAAGGAGTTGAAGTACTTTCACATAATATCAATACTAATTTAGTTATTTAAAGTTCTATTTGTATACTGTTTTCAACCAAAAGTATTCTTCAAAATTTCTAGGAGCATGTGTACTTGCTCTTAAGGAATTGTATTCTTAGCCATGTATTCCCATAAGTATGCTTTTGAAAATAGCTTAATATGATTTATCCCAACCAAAATCTTAACATACTCAATAGATGATATTCCAACCTATATTTCTACTGTAGTTTAATGTTCGAACAGAACAACAGCACACCATTCTCTACAAACGTTCATAAAAAGAAAAGTGTATAAAGAAATCATTCACTAATCTAAGAAGGGTTAGAAGTCGTGCCTTACTGGAATCCTCACTTCCCAATTCTACCCCAATTCCCCAGTTTTAAGTGCACCTATAATCTAAGTATTACACTCGGCTTGTTTTCTCGGGTTCAGAGCGTAACTACGCTCTGATACCAATTTCTGTAACGCCCCTACTTACAATAAATACAGCGGAATATAAAATCTCTACTGGCGTTTACAGACCATCAGGTTCCAAACACCCGGCACCAAACCTCACCAATTACAACTTATAAAATTACAAAAGCTACGGTCTGAACTCGAGAAAAACAACATAAACGTAACTACTAGTAAAATAGAATAACTCTCCACAATTCCTAACTCCCATCCCAATCACTCATACTCTTTGTGGCCACCTGTATAAATAATTTACACCAGCAAGATGAAACCAAGCAGCCCACCCCGAGAGGGGTGGGTCAGTTCCCTGGAATGGAACTGGTACGATCCTCCAAAAACAAACTTATAATACAACTCTTAAATAAATAATAGCTTGAAAGCATTCACTTAAACCACACAAAGGAGCAAGGCATTCCACAAATCACCAAATCAAGATAACAAGTTAAGAATAAAGATGAATAACAGAAAGGTAAAGTTGGTGAAACAAAACCACACCATGTGTTAGTGAACATCCAATGCCTTAGTTAAACCCAATTCTCGTTAGGAGTAGAAAGACTCAGATAGTCACAAAGGACTAGGAATGATAAGATAGATCCAAGAACCAATAACTCAAGAGTGGAATAATTCAACTGGGAGAGATGGCCCCCACCGCCAAGTACGTCCTTTTAGGACAGGGGATATACAGCCCCTCACTGTCTACTACGTCCCTTTTGGGACAGGGGATATACAGCCCCTCACTGTCTACTACGTCCCTTTTGGGACAGGGGATATACAGCCCCTCACTGTTACCATTGAAGACGCGCACACGTCGAAACCTCAAGAACCAGCTCATGGATGAAACGATATCCACAGTCAAAAGAAGAATTTACCAAAACTGACCTTTTCCAAATTCCCACCAGATCACTAACTACCCAGAGCAATACTAAAACACTCAGTCCTATAGAGTGCAGAGGCGTAAACCCTAAGCAGTCAATGTCTAATGGAACAACCAAATAGAAGGAACCAATACCCAAGTGAGTTTCACATTCAAGGCTCAGTTAGTCACACAAGCTGAGTTAGTCACACAACCATTTCCTTTTAGAAATTCCTCTTAAACTCAGTTAGCGTTTTTCGAAAACGTCTCATAAGTCAATCAGCAAAAGTATCGGAGTACGAGAATTCGTACCTGGTATGTGAAGAACAATAAATAACTCGAATAAGTGATTCCCCAATAGTAACCTATAATTAAGGTGTTCCAAGTGTCGATTAGTTAAGGGACTTATAAACTAAACAACCTTCTTTTCTTACTGATTAACAGTTCCAGGTTTACCATTATTCTCTCACAAAGATTTGGGCTTGACTTGTTAACTAAATCCTTTGTTAGGCCCATTTCGTTAGTTTGGAACGATTTAGAATTCATTCCTGAGAGTGGCCCAAACTCTCTTTGAGTTGTTTAAGTGGGCTTTTGGAGTTCATAGACTTGGGCTTAGTAGGTTAGCCCAAGACCGTGTTACGTTTATGTTATGTAATTAAACCCTTAAGTTAATAGTGACTATTTTTACACACCGATTAAAACCTAAGGTTTAACATATATATATATATATTCTACTTATTATAACTATCACAAGGAATATTATTTCCCTCATCTATTTTAAGGTATTTATATACATACATATATATATATATATATATCTTTATGTATTAAGATTTATCCATAACATTTTTAGGAAATTTTATTGTATTTAATTATGTTTAATAACTTCTAGGCATAACCACAACCGATATACGGTTTATAAAATAAAGTGTTTTCCTTTACTTATTTAATATATATAAGTATACCTGTAATAGAATTTAATTAAGACATTCCCTACGTAACTTATTATATTTAAACTATCTTATTACTACAACCTTTAACTGCATTCCAAGTATGTTTCATAAAGTATTTCTTTTACTATATCTTAGGGTAATCCCTTATAATATTTAGTTAATATAAGTGTTAATTTATTAGCTCCCTGTTCTACTCTAAGTTACTACTTTATTCCCTTTTTATATATGTGTAAAAAAAATATATATTTCCCTTAGTTTTAATTAAAAATATTAACTCCCATATAATATAATAAATAAAACGTAAAATAATTAAATTCCTTGATTTAACATAAGTTTCTACTTAAATAAGTATATATACATATATGTAAATAATTTCACCTCTCTTAAAAGATATCACCCAAAACATTTATAAACATACTGTTATAAAATGTTAATTTAGTTTCCCTTATTTTTCCCAGCTTAAAAAGTTTATTAACAAACCATACTTTAATTTTTGGTTACATTAAAAACCATGTATTATAAGTTATTCTTATGAAAAACTCATAAACACAATTTTTAAGCCCATTTACCATAGTCCAAAAATTCCCAAATTTAATATACAGTAACTATAACATTATAGACATATTATAAAAATTTTATTTCATAAAAATATCTTTTTAAATTAGCCAAATAATTCCAGAAAACCCGTAACTTGCAAAAATCATAACTTACGTTTAAAAACTCCAAAACCATATTAATTTACATCAAAATAAACTAGATTTAATAAGGAATCTATCGTTAAAATTTCAAGTCAAAACACATTCGGGAAGGTATTTAAATTAATTCAATAAGTTAGGGTTATTTACTGGAATTTGTAAAAACCTAATCTGAAACGTTTTAATCTCGGTCGTCCGTTTCTTTTAACTACGATCGGACGGCCCGAAACTTCCGAGTTCTTCAGCGATTCCAGAACAGACCCCGAGTACTAATTCGACAATTTCTCCTAATCCACAGAACGAAATTGAGTGATTCTTGTTTCTATGGTTTCGAAATTAAATTCCGGTTCTAATGATACTAATTTCGCTAGCTATAATGCAGGATTCATCGGATTTCGATTTCGGTTTCGAAGTTAGGGTTTATCTTGGTTTCCGAAAACAAATCTCTCAAATTCACTTAATCTAATGCGTAATTGATGCAATTGAAACATGGTTTTGACCGATAATGTAATATAGATTAGCAAGGTTTAAGGAAACTTACCAGGGAAGCCCGGTGACGGAAATCGTAATCGGTTTCTGGAAAAAAAATTCGAACTCGAGCTGTTCGAGTAGCGAACTTTGGAGATCTATAAAATACGTTCTAGATCGAGTTAGGCCATGTTCTTGGGCTCATTAGAAAGAAGAAACATAGCTCTACACATTGATAGCAAGAAATCACCCTAACTTGCACTACACAGAAAGAAATCGAAAACTGGAAGTTGCGAGTTTACCTTGCATTTTCTGGAAAGAAAACTATGATTTTATGTGGTGATGAATCCGAAACTTTAGACACCTCGTTCTTCCAAAACGTTAGGAATTGGCTTTGGTCATCAACATGAAAGTTGTAGAGGGATTAGAGCTCTTCAAAACGAGCTAAAGAACATGAAATTTGGCTGAGAAACGAAGAAGTTATGATCGAACGAAGTTTACCTGAATTCGGTGAAAAGCTCAAAAACTGGGTACAGGTTTCGCAAGTAGGAAACTTTAGATCGAATTTGCGGCTGATGTATAATGAATTAGGGTATGTGTGAGTAATGGTTGGAAAGAGGACGTTTTGGAGAAGAGAATGAAAAAGACGACATTGAAAAATATTGAGAGATAAGTGAGATATAGCCGTCTAAAGTTAAGGCAAAAATCACTGCTGGAAGTTCCGATTTTTAAGCTAAGTGTGGGCGGCCTGTGACTGATTGACATGTGGCAGGTTTCAAAATTTTGACTCTAAACTTCAATCTAGCATAACTTTGGCTAGGATGATCCGTTTTTAACGTTCTTTTTATCAATCTTCATGGTTTTCCATAACTTTTTTATTGGTATAGGTTTCATGTGCTAGTTGACCATCCTCAAAAAGTCAATCCTAGCAAGGCTTAATAAGCTTTAAGGTCTCTAGGATTTTATATTGACTTTTATGTTCCAAATCAATGCTCCCAATATTTCTAAAATATTTATAATATAATTGGAGTGTCTAGGAATTTTTCCAAGATTTATTGACTTGTAAATCTTGTTATTAAATCATAATACTATATAATAATATTAATTATTAATATTAAATTGTATTATTTAGAGTAAATAGGAGGAATCCCCTAAATTAATTTCCATAATTCCATATAATATTACTCATAATTCCATACAATAATTTAATATTCATAATTCCTTATACTAATTTAATATTCCTAATTCCATATAATAATTTAATATTCATAATTCCAAATAATTTAATACTTAATAGTATTATTAAAGGTTTAATAAAAGAAATCCCCTAAATTAATTTAAATTAACGTAGGGGTATTTCAGGAAGGGTTCATTGTATAGACAATGAATGAGATCGAAAAACTTCGGTAAAAGATCTAAGTTTACCGAAACTGGTCGATAACTCTGGAAGGAATCTGATCATGAAATTTTACTAGCATGTAAGGAGGATATTTCTGAAATTTCCAATGAAAAAATATTTTATTGTGATAAAGGAATATTTTTAAAATCAAGTTTCCATATCTATTTAGAAATTAAAAGATAATTATTGGAAAGTCAAATGTCATTATGCTCCAAATATCATTAGCTATCATATGTTACAAATTCGTATCATTTCAAGTTGCTTTGGGCCATTTTCGGTTGAGAGAGAAAATTACAAGATGACTTGTATTTTTCTTTAGTTATTGGGATTCAGGATTCAAATAAAATTTGTTGGGCTTTCGGTCACGGATGGGCCTAATAACTAGACTGCAACTTTTATTTTAATGGGTGGAAACTCTTTCTTATTTATTTTCAAAAATTTGTGGCTTTGATTATTTAAAAAGTTAGCTTATAATATGCTATTAAAAGCTAATTTTTTAGAATAAAAATTCCCAAAAATTGTAAAAAAAATGCCCTTCATGATGATCAACTTGTCACGACTGTTTCAAGGCATGTGGGTTAATCATGCAAAGATAGGAAATTCTAAAAACATCCTTAACAATTCAAGATTTTATGTCTTTTGGCCTTTTTCCCCTCGTTACATCCGTGTCTAACGGGTATCCCTCTCGGGGTCAAAATTTTGGGTATAACACAAGGGATGAGTGTGGAGGGTGATTTTTCGGTATGAGGGGGGTCTATCTAAATATGGTCTGACTGAGAAGCCTAGATCCTATGAAATGCCATTCTGTGGAGGGTGAAAACCCGTTATTCATGGCAGCCCTCAAATACCTACTTATCGTCCGTCTTTCCCAGAAAGCGTAAGGGGAATGCTAGTGAGCACTACACCCGCTCTCAATGGGCTCCACGCGGACTTATGCCCTAAGGGCGGAAATTGACTAGAGTCGCCACCTAGTTTAACCTAAGAATACTAGGAAGGAAAGGTATAAGGGTTCTAAGAACCGTTGGTTGGCTCTGAATTATTGCCTATGGATAGGACTTATCTGGTCAGGTCAGAGATTCTATTGTGGGTTCGTACTGGGTTACACCCCTTGGAAGTGGCAACGACCACGACTTCGGATTAGTGCCCGAGGAAACCTCGGTCTCCAATTGTCGGGATTACCTTCTTTCAAAACCTTTTTAGAGATTCATTTAAAAGCCAAGGAAAGGATTAGGACATGAGGAGAGAAGACGAGGGGGTAAGGTGAGCTTTTCTGCCAAGCCAGCGCCAAGAAGAAGAATTGATGAATTCGATTGGGGAGAATTTTGAGATTGAGTGAATAGACAAGACTTGGAGTCTGATGGTTTGAAGTTTGTGGGAACCGAAGAAGGTATTGAGAGGTATGAAGAACACCTTATGGTGGGAAAAGAGTTTTTTGATTGGAATGGGGTCGCACCCTAGATGGGCTGCCTACGTACTCAACTCTCTGTTGAGATCAGACCTTACGTAGTTCAGGGCCTTTGGGCTTTTGGGAGTTTTGATGTTTGTGGGGTTTGAAGATATTTGAGGTGTTTGGAATTTCGAGAAGTTTCGGGCTTGGGGTGCTAGTCTGTGAGACGCTTGGGTCTGTAAGACGTTTGAAACCTTGAGATGTCGAAGTCTGTGAGACGCTCGGGTCTGTGAGACACTCGGGTCTGTGAGACGCTCAGGTCTGTGAGACAATCGAATCATTGGGATGACAAAGTCTGTGAGACGCTCGGGTCTGTGAGACATTCGAATGTGCAGGGGTAATTGGATTTTGAGGGATGATTCGAGTCCATAAGATATTTGGAGTTTGGGGTATTTGAGACTTCGAATTTTATGAGGTTTGGAATTATTTGGGATTGAAATGAATTTTTGAATTGAATTGGGAATTTGAAATGAAGTTTCGAAATGAATGAATTTTCTTATTGAGTTGGAATTGAATGAAGTTTTGAATTGAATTTGGGATTGAATGAAGTTTTGAAATGAATTTGGGAATGAAATGAATTTTGAATTGAATTGGATTGAAATTGAGATTGGACCAAACTGAATTAAGAATTGAATTGAGATTGAATTGGAGTTTGATTGAATTGAAATTTGATTGAAGTTGAATTGGAATTGAATTAAAGTTCGACTTGGAAATTGGATTTATTGAAATTGAAAATGAATTGAATTTGGATTAGACTTGAATTGGAATTTGGAGTGAAATTGAATAGAGTTGAATTGAAATGGGCTGAATGAATTGGGTTTGAATTGAATTGGGCTGAATGAATTGGATTTGAATTGAATTGGGCTGAATGAATTGGGTTTGAATTGAATTTGGGTTGGGGTTGGAAAACAGGCAGGGTCAAAGTTAGACCGGGTCAAAGTTAGGTTGGTTAAAGTAGGGTCAATCAAGGTTGGACCGAGTCAAAGTCAAAGTTCAGGTTGGTTAAAGTTGGACCGAGTCAAAGTCAAAGTTCAGGTTGGTTAAAGTTGGACCGAGTCAAAATTGAGTCAAGGTCAAAGTTCAGGTTGGTCAAGGTTTGGATTGGTCAAAAGTTTGGACTTGAGTCAAAGTCAAGCCGGGTCAGCATTGGGCACATGGGCCGAATCGGGCTGGTGTTGGGTTTAGTTGGAAATTGGGCTGAAATGGGCCTTCATTGGACTTTTGGGCTTAATTGGGCCTTGGTTGGGCTTTTGGGCCTAATTGGGCCTTGGTTGGGCTTTTGGGCCTAATTGGGCCTTGGTTGGGCTTTTGGGCCTAATTGGGCCTTGGTTGGGCTTTTGGACCTTGGTTTGGAATTTGGGCCTAATTGGGCCTTGGTTGGGCTTTTGGACCTTGGTTTGGAATTTGGGCCTCATTGGGCCTTGGTTGGGCTTTGGTCTTTTTTATTTGAAATGGCTTGAATGAGATTTTTAGAAACGGGCCAAAGGTGGGCCTTATTGGTGGTTTGAATTTGGACCTTGGAAATGGGCTTTGAATTTGGTCAAATTTAGGTCTTGTTTTGGATCTCTGGAAATTAGGCCAGATGGGCCTTATTGATTTTGGCTGATTTGTGAGATATTAACAAGTGAAAGAGATTGATTTATTTGTTTATTAACTCTTGATTATGGGCGTGTTGAAGGCAAAGGGGGATCCTACCCACATAAAACGAATGAGAGATCCGCTAGGCATGGGGTGGTTTCGCATCCTAAGCCCTCCTAAGATAGCCTTAAGGGCTTGTTTTTGAAGTTTTTGTTCTTATAAATAAATAAAGGTGGTTTGGGTATTTTCTGAAGTTATAGGAGATTATTGCCCCACGAAACGAATGAGAGACCCGTTAGGTGTGGAACGATAATACATCCAAAACTTTTCTGTCAGTTGAAGGGTCCTAGGGGATAATGACTAGGGCTTAATAATGAAGCAAGTACAAGAAATGAATTGAAGATCGCAATAAAACTAAATGTAAAATATGTACATGTACGATGAAGGAACAAATCGAGAGAGCAAGAAATATTGGTGAATATACAAGCCGAAATTGGTAGAAATTGCGCACAGTTTTAGGAAGCATTGTTGTGTTTTTTTATTTTATTTTTGTTACAAAGTCAAACAACAAAAGGGGTGAGTAGGCCCGATTCTTTATTATCACTACTATGATTAATCAGAAAGGAGGTTAGCCCGACTATGGATAGACTGATTCAAGCCAAAAACCCTCTTGCTCCTAATTATCAAATGACCCTGTTGTACATTCAATAAACCCAAAAGTCACAACTGATTATTACACCCTTTTTCTTTAACGCACATAAACAGATCAACATTTAGGAGAAGTACCTAATATTTACTAGTGCTCAAATAATCAACCAGATTACCGGATAATCACGAATTCCAAAAAGTAGAGATGAGAGTGCTTTTTCCCACAGTTAGTTATCAGGCGGATCAAACAGGACATTTAAACACAATCATCAAACAAAAACTGAGGCTGCTTGGGTGCAGATTACATACCAGTGTGGAGACAACAACGTTTCGATTCCAAGTGCTGTTTTCAACCCCTTTTCCAATCTGCTGTACCAGATGCTTCATCGTATGCGGTGCCGGAATGAACTCTTTTTCTATTCTTCTTCAATTAGCTGGTATGCGCGATGCAGTTCCAATCATTTATTTCAGCAGTGCAGCAGTTGATACCAAAAGGGAACTGAGGAGCTGTTCTATCCGGTTTTACATCTGGTGTGCGCGATGCAGTAGTTCAAGTGATGGATCGCTGCAGCGGCTCAATCACGAGAGAAGGATGAAGAGAACCCAAGGCATGAAAGCCTTGCCCAGTGTGTGAGATACATCAGACACGAGTCAAAATTTAAACACCAGAATCGGCACATTACAAAACGATGACAAATGGGAACTTTCTGAATCGAAAGAAGGATGAAAATCTCTGGTTCCAAATGGAATGTTTTCACCTCTTCATCCTTCTAGTATGCAAGATGCAGCAGTGCCATCAATTTATCAGAGGTGCAGATAAAAGAGTGAAAGAACGAAGAGCATGTAAGCTTCAGCTCTGTCATCGTTCTGGTGTGCGACAGATGCAGTAGTTCCAATTGTTTTAGCTCTACAGAGGCGTGAGCACAAGGAAAAACTGAGGGGCTGGGCACGTATACTCTGTCGTGAATAGAATGAAGAGATGTAGAGCATATTCCTCATTTGCCTTATAGCTCGATGGTGAAGAGAATGATGAGCGAAGCATGTATGCTCCTTATTTCGCCAGCCCGGTTGCAAAATTACCGTCATGAAGAGAACTAACATGATAGTGGAGCAAGTATGTTCCATGTTCACCAGCTCGGGTCACAAATTACCGTGAGGAAGTGAAATGAAGAGAGGACATATTTGTATGTTACTTGTTCGCAAGTTGGGGCAAAACTACCGTGAGGAAGAAAAATGAAGAGAGGAGAGGGTTGTATGTTCCTTGGTCGACAACTGGTTTTGCAAAATTACTCAAAAGAAGAGAATGGACAGAGGCTCGATGTTGTACGCTCCCGTAAAGAAGAGATGAAAAGAGGGCCGGATGTATGTTCCTTGTTTGTTCTTTTTGGGTGAGCGAGATTACCGTGAGGAAGAGAGGACAGGGAGCTGTATGTTGCTTTTGCCAGTTTTGGTGGAAAGTTACCGTGAGGAAGAGTTGAAAAGAGAGCAGGATGTATGTTCCTGTTCTCGCCAGTTTGGGAGTGTAACATTACCGTGAGTTTTCATTGTTCATTGGTGAAGAGAATGAAGGTGCCGAGCTCGTAGTTCCTCTGTACGCAAGTGAGGAGAACGAATCGTAGAGCTCGTATGCTCCGTGAGGGAAGAGAGGAATGAGGCGCAGAGTGTATTTCCTTGTACGCCAGTGAAACAAACTGAAGATCCAGAGCTCCTTATTTCGCCAGCTTGGGCGTACAAAATTACCGTCAGTAAAAGAGTGGAGAGGGAGCGGAGCATGTGCGTTCTTACTCGCCGGGGTTAAGAATGAAGATGAAGTGGAGCTCGTACGTTCCTCATACCTAGCAAAGATAATGAAGACGACGCAGAGCTCACATGTTCCTCCTATGCAAGCGAAGAGAATGAAGAAGGCGTGGAGGTTGTGTGTCTCTTGTTCGCCAGTTAGTTTGCAGATTACTGAAGTGAAAAGAAATGAGGAGCAGAGCTTTTGCATGTTCTATGTTCTACCGATGGTGAAGGGGATGAAAAGGTGAGAGCACCATGCTCTTGTTCGCCCGTCGTTGGTTGAAGAAAATGAAGATATGTATGAACAGAGAGGATATTTTTGGGATTGATGTCGGTTGTTGTTCTTGGTTGAAGAAGAAAATCATGGAGAGTAGAGAGGGGAGGTCGGCTACAGTTTTTTTTTTTGGGATCGATGATCAGATCAGAGGCGGCTGTTGTTCTCAATAGTAGGGTTTGTCATGTTGTATTTATAAGTGAAGGGTAGGGTTGTCGTTTGGACTTGTTGGCCTTGGAAGGAAATTAGTGTGGATCTTAAAAAGAATAGACAAAAACCACAACAAGTTTCAGGTTTCGAACCTGAGGCCTCTCACTACCATAGTGCATATGCTCACCAGCCTGGCTATTGACTTAACTCAGTGTATGAATGTGGGAAAATATACTTTGTTCTGAACAAGTTTCCTAAACCACTAATGTCTTGAACAAAAGTTTGGAGTAAAGCTGAAATAATAAAATGGAACAAGAACATACAAATAATAACAAAAGTAATATAATAATAAAATGTACATAGGATGATAAAAATAATTCTAAAATAACGATAAAGAAAAACTAAAATAAAAGTAAATAGTAATGATAAAATACAAGTAAAAGTAATAATGAAATGCAATGAGATAAAATAAACAGTTAACGAAAATAGCATGAACCAAAATAAGACGAATAGGCAAATAAAATAAGCGAAATAATAAAAAAAAGAAATGACTAACATGAAATGAATCAAAAATAAAATGGTAAGATAAGTAAAAAAAAAGAAAAGGGACGGGTTTGAAAACGAATGCTTTAAAAATTATATAAAAAAGCTTTTCAGAAAATGACAGCTTTATTTTGGTATGGACATGAATAGGTTTTGAAAAGAAAAGCAACGACCCTCTTATTTTATTTATTTGTCGGAATTTCGGTTTATGGGGTGAGAATTTTTGGTGTCTACAATGAGCGGCTATAGTAGCCCTTCTTCTTACAGCTCCTTGAGTGCTTGGCTCAACGAACATCCAAAATTTGTAAGCTCGCTTATGGTCTTCTAGTGACACCTCAACATTGAAGATGTGACCCGGATCTTTCCTTGATAAATTAGCTTCCTAATCTTGGATTTCAAATTTACGCATTCATCCGTGGAATGGCCTAAGAGCAGATGAAAGCAACTGGAACTGATTGAAGTTTCCGCCTAGGCACCGCCTACTGAGCTGAGGGACCCGAAGCTGAATTAGTTTCCATTTTAGCAGTGTCTTCAATATATGCTTTGAAGTTGAAGATCTATGCATGGACTTTGGGCTGCTTCCTCTTTCTGCCTAACGAGACTCTCTTGTGGCTTGACTTCACCTTCATTAGAAATGGAATTTGTTGGTGGGGTTACCCGAGAGAATTAATCTTGGCTCTCACCTTCTCCACCGTTGATAAAAATTCCCCCTTTACTCCTCTAAGGCGGCCTTGTGCATTAACTCCAATTCAGCAAGTTTCTTGATTAAATTGACCAACTCGTTGAGATGAGAACTCCTTGCTGGACTCAGACGACACTCTAGCTTGAGAGTATTTGTCACCTGATATTGCCAGAAGAGAAGTGGATTAGAAACCGTAGGCTAGAAATGTCCTAGTTCTTTGGAGGAGTGTTTGGGCTGGGCATACTTTTCGGGCCAGGATTCGAGCATGTGAGATGTTTGGACCTGGAAATACTTTTTATAAGGGTGAAAGTATCTGGGCCATGAGATCTCAGAAGTAAGGCATTTGGGCCGAATGAATTGAAAGTATGAGCAGGTCATTGGGCTAGAAGCCTGGAAGAATTCATCTTAGATTGAAATGGGCTTTCGGGCTGAAAATCATAACAAGGAAACATACAGAGGGAAATCACACATGGGTTAGCTAGGTACGTATCCTTATTGAACAATTGCTCTTGACTGGGTATGGGCCGCTCCGGATAAATGCTTGGGGCTTAGGCCCAGGTCACCGCAAAGGGATAAGGTTTTGCGTGCTATCCTCTTTGGGCTCCCCCACTTTTTAACATCACCATGAGTTGTGCGTCTACGGGCAAGTCTTTGATTGACCAAACGTTGGGCTCGAGTAAGGGTATTGTCGGAGAGGTGCTAGGAGCCGAAACACGGGTATTAAGGGGATGTGGTTTACACGGCATCCTCCTCTTTCCCCCACTTAGTCACATCACCAAAAGGTGTGAGCCTCGGGCAGGGACCGCCTAAAGTGGGTCCAGGTGAATTCGATTTGCGTGAACCCTCGACGCTCTCATGTGATAAATAATTGCATGGAAATAAAAGTGCACACATAAGTAAATCAAACCTTAGATGACATTTTCATGTTAAGTCCTCATACCTTAAAATTATACTAGTTAAAATTAAGGATTATTTTCCTAGTAGAGTCGCCAATTTGTGAGCCCGGGTTTCGAACCTTAAAATTTTTTTCTGATTCTGATTGATTAGGATCTATTCAGGTTCTAGGTCTGCTTGTAACCTCTCATAATCCATAACTAATTATTAAAAATTCAAAAATTTGAAATTCCAACGGGGTAATTTCCTTAATGTCATCCTTTATGTGTTAAAGTTTCATGACCTTTTGATTCGATTTGGGTATTTTCCAAATGAGAGAGAAAATTGCAAGAATGTTTGAATCTCTTTAAAATTTTGTGTTAAAGTTTCGGATGAAATTTGTCAATTTTATGATTGTATGTAGTCATGTTAACCATGTGCAAATTTTATTCTAATGTTTGAAGACCTTTTCTTTCTATTTCGAGGCTATTTCATGTGTTAATTATTAAAGAAATTAACTTAAAATATAAATTAAAAGCTATATTTCCATAATAAAAAATTATCTAAAAATTATGAAATGGCTTTCATAATGGCTATGGTGTTTGAGGGTGTTTTGAGATGATGAACAAATCATGAAAGTCCCGAAAATGTCTTTGAAAAACCTTAACTCGATGCATTTTAGTGCAATACATGTATCTTGTTTCAATTGAGTTAATTTGTGATTATGCCCCACAAAAACGTTATCGGAATACAATGCCCAACTACTAAAGTTAACCATATGCACCTTTATCGAAAAGCAGGTTTTGCTACTTTTCATTATTTTTACTCGCTATGGCCAAACGGCCCCTTAGGCCTAGTTGGGTGGCCAAATTTTGAAGACATATGTCAATCTTTGACTGGGTATTGTTATTACATAACAATGTATCATTTATTAACTACAATCACATTAACCTAAATGCAGCTTATTCCACGACTGAAAGCAACAGTCGAACAGCATCTTAGGTGGTGTTCGCTCACTGCATATTAAAAACAAAACGCAAGAACAATTACGTTTTAGTTTGTCATGTGGTGTGTGATCAGATTTATATCCAATCAAACTTCGACGCTTGTCCTAAATTATTTTGAAAAATAGATTAAACTAGTGAATGCTGCCATCAGCCAACGAGGGGAAGGTGCTCAAAACAAATTTTGAGCATGGTGCTCAATTAAACCATGTCCATTGGATTTATAACAAATAAATTGAAGGTTTAGATTTTATTGTTTATTATAGGGGTATAGATGTCAAATTTAATTTTTAGTTTTTAGAAATAAAGGAAAAAATATAAGATTACATGATCTAGTTTACACCGAAAGAAATAAATCAATAATTCTAATAAATATTCTCACAATTGGCAGTTACAATTTTTTTAACTGTAATAGAAGTGGAGTAGTTATTTGAAAAATCAAAAGTCCCACGTTGTATGCAAAAAAAATATTATTTAAAAATAACAAATTAGAAATTTAATTGACAAGACTCCTCGTAGAAATGTATAAGAACAACGTTGAATTTATTTATTACTTAATTAAACATTACAATCAAACAAAAATAAATCAAAGAATTATATTTTGAAACAACTATTACTTTACCTAAATATCTACACTTTTACTTGAATTAGGAATTAATTAAAATTCACAATTCTAAAAAAAATCCACACTTACATTTAAAAATATGACATTTTACTAAAATATCTAAATAAGAATGTAATTTTAGATGAGTTTGTATATTGCAACGATCCAATTTGAAAAAAATGATAAACCATTAATATTTTTTAAATTGGGAATGCAGCCGATCTAGTTAGAAAAAGAGAAAGAAAGATGTACATTTTAAACAAATTATTTTGAAAGAAACAATTTGAAAATACTTTGACATGAACCCTTTAAAATAAATATAAGATCATAAGTGAAATTCCTAGGTTGTCTTATTTATTACTCATTAAAATAATTTCACTCATTTGTTCAAATAAAAAATCTACACTTTTATTAAACAAATCTACACCTACATTTTACAAAATCTATCCTTTTACTTAAATAACTACACTTTTACTTAAATGAGTAATTACTAAAAATCTACAATTCTATCAAATAAATCTACACCTTCATTTTGAAAAATCTAATATCTACACTTTTACTTTCATTTTTATAAAATACTAAAAATCTACACTTCCCTCATACAAATCTACACCTTCGTTTCAAAAAATATATCCTTTTACCTAAATATCTACACTTTTTCTTAAATGAGCAAACAAATCTACATTTGCATTTTGAAAATTGTATAATTTTAGTTAAATATCTAATTTGAAAAGAAAACTATAAACCATCAATACTAATAAAGATTCCACATTTTAAGCAACTTACTTTATTTAAAAATAACAAATTAAAAAAAATCTTTTGACATAAACCTTGTAGCATTAATAGATGTTTGAAAGAAATTTCCACAATGTCAATGTCGTATATTTAGGGAAGTTACTGGTGGAATAATTATTAAAATGCTAGTAATTACTTTTACAATTGGGTGAGAAAAACTTCCGTAAATTTCATCTCCTATCAATAAGGGGAGTGATTGGTTATAATTGAAAAAGTCTCTTATACCCTTATTATTATTATTTGATTGTTTTTTTATAAAACTAATTATTAAATAAAAAATACATATACGGTTGAGATTAATGTTTTAAAAGATAAATTGTAATCTAATGGCTAGATATTGTTTGAGCATATGCCCAAACTTTATACCCATGGACATGGTCCCCTTTTTGGCCAGCAGCACCATAGTATTTCACTCCGATGATGGGACCAACCGGAAAGCTGGCGGTGACCAACTGCGCACAGGTTGAGTTTACACTTGGATCTTATTACAGCGATGCAAACCAACCGCGCACAGGTTGAGTTTACACTTGAGGTCACACTTCGGATTTTATTAAAGCGATGGGAATCATGGCGGCACGGGTTGAGGTCACACTTCAGGATTTTATTCTTACGATGGGAACCAACTGGAGGGTTGGTGGTGACTAGGGGTGTTCATGGAAAACCGGAACCGTTAAACCGGACCGGAACCGGTGAAACCGAAACCAGAAATCCGGTTAACCGAAGTCGTTTTCTGGTTCGGTTAACCGAACCGTTTAGTTTCCCGGTTCCGGTTTCGGTTATTGATTTTAACGAATCCGGTTAACCGAAAAAACCGTTTAAGTATTTAATTTATTAATTTTTTTAATTTTTGTGAGTATAAGTATAAAACTATATGGTTAATTATTAGATTTACCCAAAATAAATATATAACTATATAGTTAATGGTTAGAATTATACCAAAACCAATAAAATCTTATCAAAATCGGCGGTTAACCGGTTTAATATCGCACCAAAACCGGAAAAACCGCACATTGTTTACTAATTATAAGAAAGAAACACATGAATCTACATCATTTCGGTTAACCGTTAAACCGGTAAAACCGCACCGAAACCGACGGTTAACCGGTCCCGGTTAACCGCTTCTAAATGAACCGGTTACGGTTATCAAATTTAACTAACCGACAATCCGGTTAACCAGTTTCCGGTTAACTGAAAAGCCGGTTAACCGGTTATGAACACCCCTAGTGGTGACCAACCCAACAAAGGTGAGATTACACTTGGGATATTATGAGTGCCTAACCCGCCTTGGTCTCCATGAAAAAGGAGATACCTAGAACCATATGGGAATCCGGTCCTTCTTCATAAAGCCACCATCAACCTACTCTGCTTTCTTGTCAGCGTAGCAAAAGGAAATACTACACTAATCAAAATAGACACAATAAAGCGCTGAAGGAATGAAAATCCAGTTGATTCAATTTCAGCCGCTAAGACCAGCGTGCTCTTATTGAGTTGCTGATCATAAAGCACTTCTTTGAGAAATGGATTAAAACGCATTTGACCTAGATAGCATAAAGATTAGTGGTTGACTAACTCACTAGTAAGAAAGATCAAACGAAACGAATAATATAACAGTAGTGGCAAGAGACTGATTGTTTTATCAGCATAACTCAAACTTCTACATAAAAGTAGGAATAAAAATAATCAGGATTACCAATAATCAACTTATTGTCTCCAATCATCCTTTGACATTGAGTGGGTCAAGTAGAAACCCTGTTTCTTCCAAATGGTAAAAGAGTTCAATTACATTTCGCTATTCAAATTAACTATCATAAAAGAAAATGTCTATTTAAATCACATTGCTTTTCATCCGACTACCAATTGATGAAAAGCTTGTTGCTTCACTTACATCCACGACAGAATGCGGTGAGACAGATGGTTCGAGCAATTCTATCGCCCTGTCTGAATACTTGGCGTGATGACAACAGCAACTACAAGCTCAAATCCGCTGGTAGGCTGATTTCCAGAAAGTACAAACTAGAGAAAGACAAAGAAAGAAACAAACGGATTCAGATGCACAAAATCTGATTTCTCCAAGTCTTATCAGTAGATGACACTTATCTATCACCTGTCATATGGCTAACTAGAATTTCCAAGGTTCCATTTGCCATAACATCAATATTAAAACAAGTTGTAACCTAATCCCTTACCTGGCAGACATGAAAGCCATCCCAAGGAACACTGCCTTTACAGCTTGCTTTTGGCCAGCGTAATCGAATGCCAAAGGCAGCATCTCATGCAGGGTAAGAAAAGCCATTACTCCTCCCACTGTGTAATCACCAATGCACGAGTGTGAACGAGTACATATATCATAAAATATGTCGACAGTGATGCAGATTTTTGTATACCTTTGTACTAATTAATCATTAGCTGATACGCTAAAGAAATCATATAAAAAGCAGTAATGAGTATATATATGATGTACCTGATGCAAGAAGACCCTCTAGAATCTCAGGACTCAAACTGGACGGGAAAAGATATGCTGCAGAGTTTAGAAATAAATTGCATCAGATATATGGGCTTTACCCTGAGCACCTGCCAACTAAAGAAAAATGAACCAGTGATTGCATTTACAGAGACCAATAAAATGTCGGAAACGTATGTGTTTACATATATTTTATCTCTAAGAGCAAGGCAGGAAGAAACCGTAACTTGGTGCTTATGCTTTGAACAACTCATCTAATAAGAAAAGTTTCCCATCAGGGTATTCATGGTCATAGCAGGAGACACTTACCCACAATTATGACACCCAAGGGCTCAGCAAGGCCAGAGATTGTAGCCAACTTGAATGCTTGCCATTTGCTGCAAACACAGATGCAAATGATAGACATGACTTCCCTTTTATCACCACCCTTTAAATTTGGCTTTGAATGAGGCTAGGAATCAGTACCAGAGAAGCAACAATGCTGGTTCAAAACACTATCACCATAATTTCTTTACCTTTGAGTGGCAAAGTAAACAGGGAGAGCAACAGCTACACCCTATCAAAACATGGAATTAAATGGGAGTTAGAATAGAGGTATGAAGCTTTCTGTAAAGAAATTTGCTGGCCACCACACCCCCCCCCCCCCCCCCCCCCCCCTCTCCCTCTGGCTTATGTACGTACGTATAAAAGTCTAACCCATGGAAGTGCTGAGCTACGTTAACAGGAGGATTATCTTACCATTCATCTGCAGTCTTCTAAAAAGGCATAATAGAATGTTCATAATAAGCATAAATTCAAGTAGCTATTGAGAATTTCCATGGATTTTTAAGGTTTGGTTTAGGTTTAGATTGGAAGATGAGTGACATTACGTTCTCATAAAAACAGGTATCTTCTTTTTGTTTTAGTTAGTTCTGAAGAAAAATATATATACAGTTACTGTTAGAATATTACTCCTAATATGCCAGCTAATCTTCCTTGTCTTCCCTCCCCCCCCCCCCCCCCAATCTTGTCTCAGTCACTCATTTTTCGTTGTCTTCATCATTGACCAATATCTCCTTCTTTAGCTACTCTCTTTCCTTCTCATACTTATATTTCTTCTACCTTCATCTTTCTCTCCGCCATCTCTTTCTTCCTCTCTCAATTTCTCTCTTCAAAGTAGAGTATTTCAAAGAAGAAGATAAATAATAAGACTTTCAAAATATATTGAGTTCATTTGCCACTCATCGGCTTGGTCGGAAGTGGTAGAAGTGAAAAAGCACCCCATGACCAAAGGTCCGGGTTTGAAACTCACCCACTACTGAAAGGATGAATATATATATATATATATATAGGGTACATTTTACAAAATGATATTTTAATAAAATAATTTATTTGTTTCCCCATAAAGTTTGTAGTTCTTCTCCAATATAAAGTTACATTTAGTAAGTAAGAGTGTAAGACGATTTCAATACAATAAGAGTTGTCTCAAAAATCAACTCAAAATAGAAATGTAGCTTGAATCTATGAGAAACCTCTAGTTATCAAATGAGCAAAGTAGTCTTACCTCTGGAATGTTGTGCAGAGCAATGGCTAGCGCCAAGTTAAGACCAACTCGAAGGCCCTGATAAATATAACAAATCAACAGTAAAAATAAATATGAAGAACAAGGTGATTTACCATACCGAGATCGGTACTAAACAACAAGCAAAAGTTCTGGGGCTAACAAAAGAAGAGTAACACAATTGAGGGTACCTTAATAGATCCAAGGAAAACAGCCATTCCCTCAGGGAAGTTGTGCAAGCTTATGCCTGAAGATAATACACCGTCTTCGTTAGAAATCCATTTCAGTGTGATGAAGCACGTAAGTCTTCTAGCCAATCCGCAACTATCAATACAATGATGAAAAGCAACAGAAAAGAAGTAAGAATATACCGATAGCCGTGATAATTCCGCTGAACATAACTTGGCGACGTTGCTTCTTCATCAAATCCTTTCCGCCATCATCTTTCTTTTTCAGCTAAGACCCAAATTCATGTCACCAGAGGAGTTTACAAGATCAGCCAAAAAATATTAGAAGCAGAATTAGAATTACCTGTTTACTCTTTGCATTTGAACTATGACTATGAGTGATTGTTGGTTCCGGAATGAAATTAGTTACCCCAGCAAAAAATATGACTCCTGCAAAGAACTACAAGATAGTTTGTACGATCAGTATATGGCTTTATGAGAATGAAAAGTAGAAGGCAAAGCACCCTTACTTTTTGCTCACCCCCTACCCCCACAAAAAAGGCAAAGAAAAAGATTGATATGCTCATACCCAAAGGTTTCCTTTCAAGAATCCAATAGAATTTATAGCATTATGAGCCAGGTCTAGGAATGATATACTAAGCATAAGACCAGCAGCAAAGCCCTGCAGAAAATTGGGATGCTTTCGTCAATAACATAGCACAGAATACTGTGATCAGAAAACAAAGACACGTGAAGAAAACCAAACAACTCCATCAAAACCTGTAATAAGCCCAGCATCTTCAAATTAGGAGCAGGATTAAGTACAACAAGAAGTGCACCTATTTGGCACGAGAGGATGTTAGATAAATAAAAGGTTAGCAAACATTGTCAGACATAGAAGATCAAGAGTCCATGAGATTTCAAGACGACAATTAGACAAAGTCTGAAAATTCACAACTGTAAAAGTATAGTAGTACAATAGAATTGATAAACAATCAACAAATCTTAATCACAAAGAGTCCTTTTTCCCATTATCATTGACTTATTTCCATCTGTGAACCAACTTAAACCATAAACTAGATGTTACAGTAGATGAAACAAGAATTGTAACATATTGACTGTTTAGTAACACAGAACTGGCGTGGGCAACAACAAGCCGAGCTGCAAATTTTTTGACACACGTATCTAGGATTTGAGCAGTCTACGGGTTCATGTTAATCCCACAAACTGAAGTTCTTTATATTCTACTATAGATCAAGATACATGCTCTTCAAAAAGAAACTCCAAAGCCAAAACAAGCATTGCGGCTTTACCTATAGAGGTGCTCAAGCCACCAACAAGTGAAAGGGCAAGTGCCACCAGAACCTGGGAATCCATTTGGGAGGCACTAAGGAGCTCACAAATACGACGACAGACACAACAAGTGCAGAAGGTGCGAAGTCTCTTCAAACGCAACACAACAGTGTTTTAGGTTTAGCACGAGGGTTATGAACAATGTTCATTGAGCGCGCAGCATAGAGCCAGGAGTAGTTGTCAGATGGGAGCCTATAAAACTGTTTCCCAAAAGAAATGCTTGACCCCTCTCATGGAGAAGGTACTGATTAGATTTAAACTACAAGAAAAGGATGGCAAACGAGAAGGAAAGATGCCGTGCGCAAAGGGAGAAAGAACCTAGAATATTGAGTGCAAAATAAAGTAACAGTTAAACTGGAAGCTCCAACAAATTGGAAAATTGTTCCGATAAGGGATTGCTACGGCCGCCATGGCCAGAGCACCAGCGTTTTTATTGACCTGGGACTGAGACAGAATAACTGATAATGTTAAAATAAAACTTGATATTAGTTGCTAAATATTCCCCAATAATTTTAGTTTAAGATTCATTCCATCAATAATATTTTGAATTACATCATTCATTATAACAAGATCACGAGAGACTTTTCGCCCTTTGGCGGAGTCCTTGCGTCATTACGCCTTCTCATTTTCAGCCCCAATGTACTTTCCTCCTTGCATCTTCTTGTCAATTTCTTGTTTCGATTGAGCGATTTTTGTTAGGAAATTGTTTTTTCAGCGGAGTACCTACTTTATTCTTTAATTCCAAACTTTCATATAATTTCCAAAATCCTAAACTAGTCTAATTCAGTTTTCATAATCAGCTAATTCATCAAATTTTAGTGAAAACATATATAATTTGAATAAAACTATACATACAAACAGTCTAAAGCAGAAAGATTCTTGAGGTGGTCATCAGGCTTGTTTTCTAAAACTTCGGCAAAAAAAATCACCTAGAGATTCAATATTTATTGGCACTCAAAAGAAACAATTCTTTCAAAGCAATAGGACAAAAAAAAGTGTGGCATTTAAGCGCAACTGGCATATTTTCAGGGAAAGGTCTATACTTCCTCACACTTAAGATGAACAATATCCTCATTGTTCAAAAATAAAAATCAAGAAAAGACCTTTCAAAATATGTCAGACTCGTGAAGAATTCATTCAAGGCACCTCTGATTGTATATAAACATTGAACATTATAAATCATCGTAGGCTGAACACAAACATTTTAAAATGAGAGAAACTGAAACTTCCCTGATATCATAGATTGAGGAAGGTTCCCTTCCTCACACTTAAGCTCGTACATGGGGTTGCAACATTCCTCACACTTACATCCAAGCAAGTGTCCAGCCTTGAAGAACATTAAACACCATAAAAAGAACTCCATCTGTACACACTCACAAAACTACCATAAAACGCTAAAGAGCGTTTCATTAAAAGCACAGACACCATTACCACTTCTAAATAAAAGAAAAACAAAATAAACCTAAGAAATAAATTAATGCAGTAAATAAAACTACCAAAACAAAAATAAAATAAAAATTTAACCACTGGGTTGCCTCCCATTAAGTTGCCCGTCTCTATAGTCTTTGGCTAGACTCCTACTTTGTTATCCCTGATCAAAAATAAAAGTAGTTAATGTCTCCTCCGGGAAAACAAAGTAGGCAGCAATCATTATCCAACCACCTGGATCAAAACAAAGCGTTACGTTGGCAAATAAAATAGGAAAATAAATACTCCACAAAACCTGATGTTTAAGGAGGTATTGCCGGTAACGTTGTTCCATCAGAAAACCAGGTGATGATGATTCTCCTTCCTCAAATTCAAGGACATAAACGTCCTCCTCCTGTTGGTGAGGCTCCTTGGAATGATTGTGAAGTTGATAACTAGCTGGTGGTGGCTTTTTCTCCTCAGATTCGAGGATGTCAACATCATCTCTCAGTTGGGGAGGCTCAATAGAACCATCCTTTGCTATCTCGACTGGGTCGCAGATAGGCTCAGGCAAAACATTCTAAATTACTGGACAGTCCGGTTGAGTCATGGTTAAAGAGGGAGGGTAATATAATTCATCGTGTCGCTCAACCTCTCCATCAAACTCCTCAGCTTCAAAAATAGCAGGGTTGAAAAGGTTTGTTGTAACACCCCTATAATAATAAAACAACAGCGGAAAATAAACTAAAGGTGCTACAGACCATCGGGCTCCAAACACCCGGTACCAACCTCACCAATTACAACCATTACAACTAACTAAGTTACGGTCTGAACTTCGAGAAAACTTAACATTAACATAACCATAAGAAAATACATTCACTCTCCATAAGCCTAATCCCATCCCAATCACTCATGCTCTTCGTGGCACCTGTAAATCAATTTATACCTGCAAGATGAAACCAAGCAGCCCACCCCGGGAGGGGTGAGTCAGTTCCCTGGAATGGAACTAGTACAATTCTCCAAAACAATCTTTAAAACATAACTCCTCAAAATAAACAGTAACTTGAAATTAAACTCTTGAAAGTAAAACAGAGATAAGGCACTTCAAAACGATCAAGTTAAAGAGAAAAGAAAAAAGACAAAGATAGAGATAGAGAACTTCCAAAACAAGTCATCCACTTAAGTAGTCACACCACATAGTTAGTAAGCATCCATTGTTGATGTTAGAACCAATTCCCGTTCGGAGTATAAAGACTCAGATAGTCACAAAGGACTAGGAATAATAAGATAGATCCAAGAACCAATAACTCAAGAGTGGAATAATTCAATTGGGAGAGATGGCCCCCACCGCCAGATATCAATGTCCATAATGACGAGGGATATACAACCCCCTGCTGTCAGATTTAAATGTCCTGGTGGACGAGGGATATACAGCCCCCTGCTGTCAAATATAAATGCCCCTATGGGCGAGGGATATACAGCCCCCTGCTGTCAAATATAAATGCCCCTATGGGCGAGGGATATACAGCCCCCTGCTGTTACCATTGAAGACGCGCGCACGTCGAAACCTCAAGAACCAGCTCATGGATGAAACGATATCCAGAGTTCAAAGAAAGATTTCCAAGATTGACCTTTTTCCAAATTCCCACTAGATCACTAACTACCCAGAGCAATACCAAAACACTCAGTCCTACAGAGTGCAGAAGCGTAAACCCTAACCAGTCAATGTCTAACGGGGTAACCATATAGAAGGAACCAATACCCATGTAAGTTTCACATTCAAGGCTCAGTTAGTCACATAAGCTGAGTTAGTCACACAACCGTTTCCTTTTTAGAAATTCCTCTTAAAGTCAGTTAGCGTTTTCTAAAACATTCCTCAAGTCAAACAGCAAAAATATAGGAGTACGAGAAATCGTACAAAACATTCTATAGAGTCCAAAACACAACACGCTGAGTACGAGAAATCGTACCTGGGTAACGCTGTAGCAGTTCTAGTCAACTTGCGCAAACAATCAACAGTACTCTGAAGAATATTAAAGGTAGTCTATCATCAATCACTTGTAGCCTAAGTTAAGCTTAAATAAATTCCTTACTCTTATTCCAAAGTCTCAATTGTCTTTTAAGCCCTCACTTATGTGTTACGTATAATCTTTGAGTTATCTGAGAACGTTGTATAGCCCAAGGTGGTAAGATCAAGGAATGTATTCGATTAACATTTGCTAATTGTCCACTCCTATCCACTTTATTCATACTTAACCACAATCCTCACATTCAAGACTTTTGAGACCTCTATATCATAAATGTGTTTATGTTATATAATTAAATCTAAGAATTTTGATAATAATCTTAAGCTCAATACCTTTATTCTTAATTTAGAATAAACATTGTATTATGACCTATGGTGGACTCATCTCAGAATACTATACTATTATCTCACAATGTAAAGATTATGTATTTAAACAATATCTACTAGACAACCCATTATGATTAAGTCTTTCCCTTAACTTAATTAAGATCTACATCTTGTATATTGGAATCATAATGTTGTAGATACAATTTATTATAACTTAATTGAGCCACTAAACTCAATTATCATATCCTTAGTTCAGAATGACTTCCTATTATAACCGTCTAATAATCTTGCCATAAGATGTTGAATTACCTCTCATATTGAAACAACTATATTATAGTTAACTTAGACTTATTGAACTCTTACATTTAGTATTCACAAGGTACATTATTTGCTTAATTATTACCTATATAATAAGGTGTTTAAATATAACATTTTATGTATCCTTACTTACCTTTAATCTCCTAAATGTTTTATTTTTACACACATACACTCTATAGACTATGTATAATCCTTTTGTACTAAACTTCAATAAACTTAAGCCTTAAATACGTTTTAAATTATTTTACAAAGCCTAAGGTTTCAAAGGAATAACTTAATAAATTAATTCCCTTTATTGTATTTAGGATGGACAATATATCTACATAGAGTAGAATGTATCAAAGAATTAAATTCTGGTTCGTAAGCGAAATTGTTAATTATTTCATAAGATAATCTATTATGAAAATTCTCATATTTTATATTCAAAATAACATTAATTTCCCATTACCGTAAAGTATATCAATATAATATCGTATGTAACTTAGTTTTATCTAATAAAAAGGTTCAAAGGTTTTAAGTATCAAATTCCTATCTATAAACCCTCCTATAAATTCTCACCACTAAATACCTCACTTAACTGTAAACTCACATCCTGAATATTGGTAATAAATGTATTTTATATGGCTTATCTAATTCTAAGAAACTTAAGGATAATTATTTAGATAAATTCCCAAATCATCGTTTAATATAGATTATATCACAATCCTTTTTAATGATCCTATCTTAAAACATTAAGTTATATTTCACCACCATAAATGTTAAGAAATGATTAAATCTAGACTTACTAATCCACCTCACATTTAGATGTAAAAGTATTTTACTTATTTTATTATGGTTTATATTAAGAATATTTAGATGTAATCATACTACATTTGTTTATCATTAATTATAGAATAAGATCTATTTATGCAACATTTTATGTAATCTAATCACAATTTTTCCTAAGTTTTAACTTATTAATTACTTAATCCCAATTTTAGATTTACATCCTGGTTATTGACAAATAATACTATACATGCATCTTAATATGGTTATATATAAACCTTAGAAACTCAAAGGAAATTCTTAAGCCTAACACATAACTATAATCTAATACCACCTCATATAATATTCTGCCATTAGTATTATGTAGAGGTTTAGTTTAACTTACTAATTCCTTCGTATTATATTTCCTATAAGGTAACTAATTTTATTTTTATATATATTTATATATACTAGGATTTGTTCAAAACATTATTTATGTAATTTATTGTATTTAATTATGTTTAAAAACTTTTAGGCATAACTACAACCGATATACGGTTTATAAAATAAAGTGTTTCCCTTTAATATATATAAGTATACCTGTATTAGAATTTAATTAAGACATTCCCTACGTAACTTATTATATTTAAACTATCTTATTACTAATTGCATTCCATGTATGTTCTATAAAGTATTTCCTTTAACTATATCTTAGGATACTCTTATAATATTTAGTTATTATAAGTGTTAATTTATTAGTTCCTTGCTTTAACCTAAGTTACTATTTTATTCCTTTTATATATATGTATAGAAATATATATGTATATATTTTCCTTAGTTTAAATTAAAAATATTAACTCCCATACAATATAGTAAATAAAATGTAGGATAATTAAATTCCTTAATTTATATAAGTTTCTACTTAAGTAAGTATATATCCATATATGTAAATAATTTCACTTCTCTTAAAAGCTAATACAAAAACATTTATATACTTACTGTTATAAAATGTTAATTTAGTTTCCTTTATTTTTCCCAGCTTAAAAGTTAATTAACAAACCATACTTTAATTTTTGGTTACATTAAAAACCTTATATTATAGGTTATCCTTATGAAAAACTCATAAACACAATTTTTAAAACCTTTTACCATTGCCCGAAAATTCCCAAATTTAATATACAGTAACTATAACATTTTAGACATATTATAAAATTTTTATTTCATAAAAATATCTTTTTAATTTAGCCAAATAATTCCAGAAAACCTGTAACTTGCAAAAATCATAACTTATGTTTAAAAACTCCAAAACCATAATAATTTACATCAAAATAAATTATATTAAATAAGGAATCTATGGTTAAAATTTCAAGTCAAATTACCTTCGGGAAGGTATTTAAATTAACTCAACAAGTTAGGGTTATTTACTGGGATTTATTAAAACTAAATCTGAAACGTTTTAATCTCGGCCGTCCAAATCTCTTAACTATCATCGGACGACCGACATGCAGTGAGTTCATCAACGAATGACAAATCAAACCCGAGTACTAAATTCGTAAATTCTCTCAATCCACAGAACGAAATCGAGTGATTCTTGTTTCATTGAACTCGAAATTGAAAAACGAATCCATTGACACCGATTTCCCCAATTATAATGCAGTATAACTCAAATACGATACTGGTTACGCATTTTAGGGTTCTTCGGGTTTGCGAATTGAAATCTGTCAAATTCTCTTAACCTAATGCATAATAGGGGAAATTGCAACATGGGTTTGGTCGACAATGAAGAGTAGTTTAGCATCGTCGGAAGAATTTGAGGAAAACTCACCGGGAATTGCAAGAACGGGGCAAATAGATTTCGGTTTTCTGGAAACACATTCGAACCTTGCCTGTTCGAGTAGTCAACTTCGAAGCACTATAAGTTTCAACACAGATTGAGTTAGGCTATGTGTAAGGGCTCATTGGAAAGATCAAACTTAGATCTACGTATTGATAGCAAGAACTAATCCTAACTCGCATCACACAGAAAGATATTGAAGTCGCAAATCACGAGTTTACCTCTCTGTTTCGGTATGATTTTATGTGCTGGTGAAACCGAAACTTTAGACGCCTTACTCTTCCAATCGGTTGAGAATTAGCTTAGACCATAAACACGAAAGTTTTAGAGGAATTAGAGCTCTTCAAAACGAGCTAAAGAACATGGAATTTGGATGAGTAACGAAGAAGTTATGGCTGATCGAATTTACCTGATTCGAAGAGAAAACTGGAATTGCAGTTTCGGTTTTTGCAAGGTGGCTACTTTGAGTCGATTTTCCGGTTGATTCAGAATGAGTTAGGGTTTGTATGAGTTATAGTTGTTTAGAGGGAATGTAGGAGAAGACAACAAAGAAGACAACATTGAAAAATATGGAGAGATGAATGAGATATAGCCGTCTAAAGTTAGGGCAAAGTATTGAATTCTGTTATCGAAATTCAGGGAATCCAGAATCGTTTAAGTCCTGGCGCCTGTGAGCTTGACACGTGGCAACTTTCAAATTTTTGATTCAAAACTTCAATCTAGCATAACTTTGGCTAGGATGATCCGTTTTTGACGTTCTTTTTATCGATCTTCATGGTTTTCCATAACCTATTTATTGGTATAGGTTTCATGGCCTGGTTTGACCATTCTCAAAAAGTCAACTCTAGCAAGGCTTAATAAGCTTTAAGGTTTCTAGAATTTTATATTGACTTTTATGTTTCAAAACAATGTTCCATCACTTCTAAAATCTTTATAATATAATTGGAGTGTTTAGAAACCTTCCCAAGATTTATTGACTTATAAATCTTATTATTAAATTCATAATACTAATATAATATATAATAATTAGGGTTAAATAGGAGAAAACCCCTAAATAAATTTCACAATTCCATATAATAATTTAATATTCATAATTCCATATAATAATTTAATATTCATAATTCCATATAATAATTTAATACTTAATAGTATTATTAAAGGTTTAATAAAAGAAATCCCCTAAATTAATTTAAATTAATTTAGGGGTATTTCATTTGTACTCCTCAAAGTCTCTGCTTGAAATTGGTCCAGTGGGTTTGAATGACTTTGATTTTGGAGGAAATTTGTCTGCTCCTGTGCTAGCTGCTGCGAGATCTGATTAAGTTGTCTTTCCCAACTCTGGTTTATAGCTTCTTGCTCAGCAAATTCGGCATCTATATTGGCAAACCTAGAATGAGTGATTTTTCTTTGCTGCAGAAGCTCCTCCAACATACTCTCTATCCTGCTCGTATCCTCCTTATGAGGCTCCCGATAGGCATAGAATTGCTCGTCCTCCATCTGCATTATAGTCTGCTCATTTTCCCACCAATGAGGTTGTCGAATAGACAATTGTTGCGGTTGGTAATAATCCTGTCGCCGGTTCTGGTTGTAACTTTGAGCACCCGACTGATTATACCTGTTCAAATTCTGCTCTATGTTCATTATTGCAACCGTCATTTCCAATTATGTCAGCACTTTCCTCAACTCATCCATGTTATATCCTCTATCCTTGCCTACACAAATAAAAAAATAATAAAAGAAAGAAGTAAAAAAAAGAAAAGAAACACAAAAACAAAATTAACTAAATAAAATGACACAAAAAAAAAACAAAATATAAAATAAAAGGAAATTGCTAAATAAATAACAATCATATAAAAACGAAAATAAAAAGGAAATGAAAAATAAATAATAAATAAACAAAAACGAAAAATAACAATAAAACAACACAATAAAACAAAAACAAAATTAAATAGAACGATCAAATTAGAGAAGATAATAATGAAAATAAAAAAACAAAATTCCTAATAAAAATAAAACTAAGATCAATCTATTCAACAATAGTATAAAGAAAAATAAACCCAAACAAAATTAAAGAAAAAAACTAAATTGAAATTAACTTAAAAGAACAACTAAAATAAAATCTCAATCAAACAAATAAAACAAAATTAACTAAATTAAAATAATAATAATAATAATAATAATAAGCAACAATAAATCAGAAAAACAATAATAAAAGAAAAATAAATCTTAATTTAAAAAAATCCTAGAAAGAAAAACAAAGATCAAAATACACTAAAATCAAATGAACCATAATTTTCCCTAATAGTTATAAAGGAAATCTATAAATCAAAAATAAAAACAATAAAAACAAGAAAATAAATACTAAGCCGTAGTTAAAGGAAACAAACAAAATTAACAAAAAGAAAAAAAAACCCGAAAAGAAAACCAAAATCCTAATCAAGAATAACTATTTCCTGAATTAGATTTCCTAAAATCAAAGTAAGATCTTAAAACTAAAGCGAGATCATAGAAAGAGAAACATCAAATTTGAATAGAAAGAAAACTAAAACAAAATTAACAAGATAAAAAAACAAAATAAACAAAATAAAGATAAGACAGAAACTAAATAAAAATAAACAAAAGATAAATAAAAATTGTAACGTTAGGAAAGAATTAAACGTGAATAAAAATAACAATACTAAATAAAACAAAAATAGCCTAAACCAAAAACTAGGTAAAAACAAAAAGAAAACAAAATAGAATCAAATCCTAATATCTCAATTAAAATAAAAACTATCAATTAAGCATGCTAGAGGTCACGGGCAACGGCGCCAAAAAAAAAAAAATAGAAACCAAAAAGTAAAAAGAAAACAAAAACATAAAATCAATTATAAAATAAAAATAAAAACAAAAATAAAAATGAAAACAACAAATATAAAACAAAACCAAAGTTAAATAGAACATCAAACTAGAGAAAATATTAAAAATAAAAGAGAAACAAAGTTCCTAATAAAAATAAAACTAAGATCAGACTATTAAACAATAGTATAAAGAAAAATAAAAACCTAGAAAAAATAAAACAAAACTAAAAATAAATTAACTAAAAAGAAAAATTAAAATAAAATCTCAATCAAATTAAATAAATATGTCAATTAACCGTGCCAGAGGTCCCCGACAACGGCGCTAAAAACTTGTAGCAGAAATATGTGACTATTTCTACCTAGGTAGTGTACCTATCGTTTTGCGGAATAGTGAATTAAGTGAGATTGTCGATCTTAGGGACCTCGTTCAATTAACTGACAATTTTATTAAGTAACTCAGAAACTAAACTAATAAAATAGGAAATGTCACTTTTTGAGGTTTTATTAATTTAACTAAAATACTGACTCAATAAACAAATATAAAATAATAAAAATTAACTAAATAAATAATAAAGATTAAAACTCTAAATATAAGGAAGCACCCTGGATTGTTCTACAAACCTTCACTTTCTAATCTACCAATAAACTTTCCCTAATTCTACAATAAACTCATAAACTATAATTAATTCGTCAACGGCTAAGTCGAACGAATCCTAACCAGTTGCTGGAACTAGCAGCAGACTAATGCTCTAATCCGGACACAACTAATCGCATAAAGAACAGTTTCTATTGGAGACCGATTAACCTATAGGCGGGATCATGCTTCTAGTCACTAATCAGGTTTAACTTCCCATGGTTTGTTATCTATCTCAGCTCTCGCGTGTGTTGATTGATTAGAAAACTACAAAGATTGCTTTAATTATTGATCAAAGAATTAAAGCACATGAAGAACTGGAATTAAACTATTGCATTAATGAATTAATGAAAAAAATATAAATAAATAAAGATTCGGTTTGCTACCCTAATCTGGGGAGCTAAACTAACTACGCAAACATGACTCTAAAAACGACAAAAACAACAAAGGAAGAACACTTTGACATATTAGATAAAAAGATAAGAAGAAACTCTGTTAAAAAGATTCCCCGCTCCGCCTTCCATCGTCACGTGTCTCTGAATTAATCCTCTGTCAGAAGTGTGAAGCGCTAACAATGGTGGATTTATGTGGGCATGAGGAGAGGCAAGAGCCTCTGAAAGAGGTGCAGGCCCTAGTGTGAATGAAGAGTGTTTGTTTTTCTAACCCTATGTGCCTTTTTATATCAAAAATAGAGATTTTTATCTCTTAAAATGTGTATTATTGACTTCTGACGGCTGCGTTCGGACATGCAAGTCAGGACTCATGTTTGGACAGGTCGATGTGTCAACTTGTTTGGGGCCTAGATTCTTCGTCCGGACTCCGTTTTGCTTCCCGTTTGTGGCGTTGCGAAGCTTGTGAAGTAATATATGCATTTTAATTAATATATTTTCCCACATTTGACACATAAAATGTATCTTTTCATATCAAAACATAAATATAAGGAAAAACGTATGATAAGTGAAACATATGACATGAATTGTTGTGAGAATAGGAAGAATTAAAGCCCTAAAAGTATATATATTTAACACTTATCAAAGGGATGAGCAGAAGGAGCACTGGGAAGAAATGGCAAGGATGCGAAAACAAGGAGTACTCTCTTGGATCCCAGAGGATGCATAGGGCTGAAGGTAGAGACTTTTTTTTGATAAATACTGGAATCCAGTTACATAAGGAAATACTATGGCATTAAGCCTTTCTCATCGAGAAACAAAACACTACATTACATATATAAAAGATGAAATAAATTTCTTGAAGAAAAAACAACGTGATCTGGTAGATGGACAACATGTCTACTCCATTTTAGACTCGCCTGTTTGACCATATTTGCAACTTCTGCCCACGAATGGGAAATGCACCGAGCGCCCAGCTACTCCTTGTCGAGCTTGGAACACTTCGACCGGATGCTGCGGGGTAATGAAAATGATGCCCCACCAATCAAGAATAGTAGACCAACGGAATTAAGTTCTTGGAGAAGAGGATGTCTTTGGTCTGTAGTTTCTTGTGAAGTAATAACCAGACAAGAAATTCTATTCTTTGTGGAACAAGCTTCCGCCAAAGGCGCAACTCCATGTTACTACAGGGGCAGGATTCAAGCTACGGGGGCTTCAATCACATGCGCATCATTTCCAGGCCCCCATATGTAGTGCCACTTATATAGCGGTTATGAGCGGTGTGTTTCTAGTATTGCCATTATGCTTGACCTGGCCTCCCTGATTTCTTGTCGAAGTAGAGCCCTCTTCTCTTTTCTGTTTATGCCCCTAATATGTTGAAAAGTGATTAGGTTTTCCATTCAACTGGCCACTATGTTTTTCCTCAACCCTCTTGCTTCACCTTAAGATTTGAGCGAAATTCTGGAGAGATGCTTCTGGACTTGGATAGTGACAGTTAAGGTGTCTGCCGAATCCAAGCATCTCTTGGCTTCCGCAATATTAGGGCTAGGGGAAGGAGAATAATGATTATCTGGGACAGAAGGGGTGGTGGTTATGGTGGGGTTTAGAGTGTGAAGAACTTCCAAGATTATCGGGGGAGAGTTGACCGAAAAGGAATTTGCAGGGAGGGGGGAGAGTTGTGATGGCTGTTGGGGGTTGTTTTGAGAATAATTTTGTGAGTTATGTGAGTGGTTGTTTGTTGGAGCGAGTGGAGTGAGAGGGCCTGTGGGAGAAAGGTTTAGAGTTTCTAGAACAAAGGAGCTTTGAGAGCCGTCAAGGGGGGAGAGAATGTGGAAGAGATATGCTAGTTTGGGATTGAGTGGAGGGCCCTGAATTTGAAGCGTGAGTCAGATCTGCTGGGATTGGATAGGCAGTTATGGGAAGGATTTTCTTGGGATCTGAATATTCCTTTTCACAGCAGGTGTGATTGGTGGGCACCTGATCCGAGGATTTTAATAGCCACTCTCCAAATTGAATGAAAGGGGATATCCAACGGTTACTCAATGGGTCTAAGAGAAGAGAGATAATTGGTTCTATCACTCTATAGGAAATATTAAACGAGATTTCCTTTGACATAATGAATAATTCTTCATTACCATTATTGGTGCAAATTAATTCGGAGGATATTTTTAAGATAGAAATATTTTTCCCGAGGAAAATATCATCTGCCATGGTAAGCTGAAACGACTGCACTTGCGAGGATGACACCGTTTTTACAAGTTGCCAATTTGTTGCCTCGTGTTTATTTTGCGGGATTTTCGCCGCCTTTTGAGTCACAGGAGTGATCGGTGGTTCATTCTCTTCTTCCTGGTGATGTTGGCTTAGCTCTTCAGATTAGTATTCAACAATCCCCACATTGCATATTATCCCTTCCACATCCACTGTAATTTCTTCATTTATGATCGTCATTCTGGATGTTTCAATTTTTGCATGAGCTTCCAAGAAACTGGGGATTCTTTTCATATTCGTGTTTATCGTGACAATTTTCCCAAGTGTCTGGTGATATCATAAATTGCTTGCTCTGACCATGTCTGTACTAGAAGTCCACGAATCGCAATACTAGTGGTCCTTTTCAGCATCTGACCATCGGGTTGCCATGCCCTTTTGTTCCATCCTAAATTTTCACCGAGCTTTGAATTGCGACAAAACTCTACCTTTTCATGACTATGGAAGATGACAATGAAATTTGTATCCGATAAACAAACGATACCTTCCACATCTTCTTTCCAGCCTTGCATATTACTTTTGAAGCCCTGAAGCATGGTTGGTGTTCTGGTGAAAATTAGCAAGCCCCGCTCTAGTTTCTTTTTCATGACAAGCAAAACATCTAGGCTTAAAAAACCTATCGTTCGAGAAAAAGCTTGGGGCCGTGGTGCTGTATGCGGTAGTGAAGGGGAGAGCGCTCTACGGGGCTGTTCCTAGGACTTTGATTTTTCTTCTTGCATGTCTGTAGATTTCCGGAGCCATCCATATTGTGGTGGAGCTGGCCCTTGGGGGATTCTTCGCTGAATTTCCATTTGAGTTTGTATGCGGCTTCCATCAATGACCACCCCATTTGTCTCCGCAATGGCTTGATCGATTTCCTCTTTCGTCTTGTATTCAACGAATCCATACCGAGTCTTGGTATGAATTCTCAGAGTTTTAGGAATCCGTACACCCACAATGTGCCCGTACTTGTCAAAGAGTCGTCATATAGTTCCTATCCTGGAAGTTTGGCTGATGTTATCGATGAAAACTATGGCTCCGGGGGTAGAATTTTCCATGACCATGTCGTGTGCGAAAGCAAGGATATGATAGATGTAGTGAGGGGTTAGTGATGGTTGCAGTAGGTGCTGAAGGTAGAGACTTTGCTAAATGGAAAACTAAATTAGAGGTAACCGAGATATTTGCAAGCAAAGTAGATAGCCGCTTATAAATCATAGATAACGCGTTGGTGAGTGATTCCCTTAGGGGTACTTTTTTCTATACCCATCTCAATATCTTTGTTGAAATAAACTTCCTCGAGAGCTTTAACGTAAGAAAACCAAGATTTGACATGTTTAGGAGCAAAGGCTAATGTGAAACCTAAAGAATTGAATCCACACTGGGTTTTTTAAAGGTCTTCTTTGCTAAGAAAGATATCTGGAGACCATTTTATAAGTACAAGCGGGGAAGAGTTCAGAAGCCAAAGACTCTTATTAAGCACGAGTTGAAGGTCTTATTATTAATCAAATTTAAACACGAACCATCCCTCTTCATGAAGCAGCGTTTAAGTGGAAGTAATGAAACTCCAATATCTTTTCTCAAAGTTCTTAACATGATTATACCCGAACTTTTTCCCCTTATATACTGTCCCGTTAAAGAATTACTTGAATACTGACTCAACAAACATTTTCATTTCCGCGATAGAGCCAAAAGTGAAATTATTATCCAAAACATTAGTGTGATTAATGCGCAATTCCATTATGGTTATTTTGCTTTCCAAGATGCTTTTTAAGAAACAACCAAGTAGTAGAGTGAGGGTTCATAAACCCAGTAGCATCCAAGAGAGGTTGAGTTGTTACCTTTGACAACATGATCACCGCACAGGGGAAGTTGGGGGGAGCTCAAATTTCTAACACCTTAAACATTTAGATGAGCTACCAAAGATTGGGGCAATGCATGGAAATCCTTCTAGCTCTGGTGAAAAAAATTCTAGGTGGGGAAGATAATCTTGATGGCATGGCATAGTCAACTGGCAAAGATAAATCCAGTACTGAATCAAATTCGTTACGCTCCATCTGGGCTCCAACATATGGTCGAGAAGAGCCGAATAGGTATTATTAGTAGGTTTA